>CM023533.1:60266692-60816917 GCA_013350335.1 Chimonanthus salicifolius | reverse complement strand
CTTTCACAACTGTTGGAAGCTCAGTGACTGGTGCTTTGCTGATGACAATATTGTTCAACACCAAATGGTGCAACCCTTCCTACAGTCTGCTTTGCTTGTCGGCACGAACTATATACTGCTTTCCTTCGGGTGACCAAAATGTCACTCTTCGGCGATAACAATCAATATTGGCTTCATAACTAGCCAACCAGTCCATGCCGAATATAATATCGTACTCAGTCATGTCGAGTACCAGATAATTGAACTCAAATATGAGTCCAGCGAGTTCTGTATTTACGGCCTTGCATATGAGTCCCAAAGTCGTGTCTCCAACAGGGGATACTACTGTGAGTGTGGTGGACAGCTTTTGAACTAGTGTACCAGTAGCAGTTATAAAGGATGCAGATATAAAAGAGTTCAAAGCTCCAGAATCAAACAATGCATAAACATAAGAACTACTGACAACATCCATACCTTGAATCACTACGTGATCCACATCTGGTAGAGGAGCCAAGGAAAATAGTTGTCCAGATCTAGTAGGCGCCCGTCCCGCCTGATTATAAGTCCTGCCTCCACGGGAGTTCATTGGTCTAGCTGGTGGACGGAAAGATCCTCTGGAATAAGAGAGCTTGTTGAGCTTCGGGCAATCTCTCTTAAAGTGACCCGGCTAGTCACAGTGGAAACAGTTGTTCACTCCTCTGAAAGACTGATACAGATGGGGAGGGCTGGTTGGGGCGAAAGCCCCCAGTGGACCCTGTAGATGGTGAGGGTCTGCTGAAGTTTGGTCAAAATCTCTTGTTGGGCTGAAACCCACCCCTCCCACTTGGAGCTCGGCGGTTGTTATACCGCACCATTTCATTCAACTCTTGTTCTGCTAAAGTGGCATTGCTAACCACCTCAGCCAATGTGGCTGCTTTAAATATGGTCACTTTGGCCCTGATGTTTGGCCGTAGACCCCTCTCAAATTTCCTTGCCCTGCGGTGCTCAGTGTCCACCATGTAAAATGCATAGCAGGATAGGCTGAGGAATTCCCGGTGGTACTCTTCCACCGTCATAGAACCCTGTACCAAGGATAGAAAGGCTTGCGTCTATCGCTCCTTCTCCTCCTCCGGAAAGTAGTGTTCCAGAAAGGTCGCTGAAAACTCATCCCATGTCATGGCCGTCCTCTCTCTAACTGGTATGAGTTCCCTCTGCTTCTCCATCACCTCGCACCATTTACCGGCATTTTCTATCAGTTGTGAAGTAGCCAGTAGAATCCTGTCAGCATGACTCGAGATCTTAAGTAAATTTAACATCTGAGTGATCTTCTTCAGCCAGTGCTCGGCTCCGATAGCCCCTTCCTTCCCTTTGAAGTATGGAGGACGCTGTTGCTGGAATTCTCGAGCCATACTCCGGTCACTGGTATCCTTGGAACTTTCACTCCCATTCATATGTTGCTAGAGTACAGTGGTTACCACTGCTTGAACTAAGCCCTGAAGTTCAGGCGGCACATGTGGTATATGCATACCGCTGTTGTTCCCCCCTTCCTCCTGTTGAGATAATTGCTCACTCTCCCTCCTTTCTTGCTAGGAATGATGTGATTCTTCTAAGTAGCGTGACTCTTCTTCATGATGTGATCGGCCACCCCCTTGTTCATGTTGGGACGGCTCCTTCTGAGACTGTTCCTTCTGAGATTGTTCCTTCCGGTGGAGTTCTTTCCCTCCTTTCTTCATATTAGATAAGTGGTATTACTTTTTCCTTTCCTTTCTTGCTTTGGGGAATCTTTCTTTTTGGTGCCATTCCCTAAATCATAAAAACATTGACGACTTAGTTTCTCATCAAGTGTTGTTCTCAGATTGAATGCTTACAGTCTGATTCTCAACAAAGTAATTTAATCCGGCCCGCAGTCAGCGGACTCCGAAGAGTCGGTCAGTTGGGATTCTTATCCGTCAGTGAGACATGAAACCATCTTAATATTACTTCGGAAGATTCAACTTCCCGTTTCGCTCTGATACCAACTGTAACACCCCGCCATTTTCACTCTAATTATCAGAGTTTATTTTTTTTAATAAATAATAATACTCAAGTGATCGGGGCAGAGTGTCACGACGCGAGTTAAGTTCGGACTTCTAAAGTCCGACCCTTAACTGGCCAAGCTCATGTGCGTATGGACTAAGTCCATAAGAATCGATTCACACATGGTACTAATAGAATTGCAGAAAATACTTAAACCTAAACTAACTGATGGTTATAATGGAACCTATGACTACTCCAATTATCATTCTTAGATAGCAAAGTACTTAATCATAATCTCCAAAAATTACTAAACAATCTTAACTAATCATTCAATCAAACCATCCAAAATAAATCAAACCATAGCATCTACTTAACTACTTATTACATGCCAACACATCTAATTACCAAATTACATTGTCTAAATAAATCAAATAACAAGTCCATAAATAGTCCATTCAAATCATTCAAACCGCCCAAGCTCCTTTGTTTGGTCCCCTTCTCGATCCTCGTTCCTTGTCTTTCCTGCGTCATCCACTAAGGGTAGAGATAGGGCGTTAGATCAACGTGCCCAGTAGTGTTTCCGAATAGGGCTACCACAAGGTTAGTATAAAACATGCAAATAATATAATAATACATGTGTGTCAAAATTCCATAAAACATGCTATGTATGAAATGAACATGTAATGAGTCCCACCCATCACCATTCTACATAGCTTCCTCTTGACGGGATTCTCATCGTCAAGGTACCCCACAGTGGTCTTTCGGACGCCCTGACGGAGTGTGGCCTCCGGATTCCTCTTGATGGGATTCTCATCATCAAGGTACCCCACAGTGGTCTTTCGGACGTCCCGACGGAGTGTGGCCTCCGGTAACAACAGTATCATCCCATGCCATGCATGAGATGTCTATGCAAACATGTCATTTAGAACCATAACTTTACATTCATATAACTTATCGAAATCAACATAAAACAGCAAATAGAAATGTGGTTACAATAAAGGTAGGAAACCTACACAATGATCACTTAATTTGACCCTTCTCTTGAACCGTCTCCCGTTTACAACTTGTACACCGTTCAAGCAAATCCCGTGGCCCTATTTATATAACAGTAAGTCAAGCTTTTAACCATAAGATTCCAACTTAATCTAAGTCCAAAAAATCCACTTTGTGGGGTTCAGGCCATACCCCATGGCCGAACCTCACCCATTTAAAACTTTGATCACTCTTTTATTTAATTAAAACCATCTAATTAACCCAAACTTCCAAATGAACCTTGGTAGGGTTCGGCCATACATCATGGCCGAACCTTACCATATTGGTTTTGGCCCATATATCCAATCTTATTATCATTTCATCCATAATTACAACTATGCCATTTAGACTATCCTTTTGTTTAATTTATCTTAAACACCAATAGTCATCTTAATCTACTTCACACCTCAAACATACTTTGGTAGGGTTCGGCCATACAACATGGCCGAACCTTACCACTTGATTTTGGACCTTTCTTTTCAAGTCTTTTAATCAATCCATTCACATATACAATTCATCTTGTATTTACAGTTTTGCCATTGGTCTTAACCAATGCTTATTTTTGCTAACTTCCATCACCTAAAATAAAACCATCTTAGTGGGGTTCGGCCATACACATGGCCGAACCTCACCACTTAATTTTGGTCCTTCTTAAACCCTTCATACATCCATATAAATTAACAACTAAGTCCATCAATCACCATTAGTGTGGTTCGGCCATACTACATGGCCCAACCTCACCAATCTGATTTTTGTCCCCACTTTCCATCATTCATGATGACTGATTATTTACCTAATCTAAGTCCATAGACAAACATATAATTACCACATAGTTCCATCATAAACTTAATCCAACTATCCATCAAAACAGTCCATGGGGTTCGGCCATGTATGGTTCTCTTAATGAAAACCCTCCAATATTTATCTATGATGTTGATCAGCAAATTAACCATAACATTGACATGGTTCAGCCATGTCACAGCTACTCCAAAACAGTAAGCTTATCTACCTTTTAAATCCTTTAAAACCTCCATTTCATAATATGGATTTTGTCTCTCAAACACCATAAAAATCACCAAGTTTTCCCATGGGGTTCGGCCATCCAAAGGGGCCGAACCCTATGGTCCATATTTTGTTATTTAAAGACAGCATAATACCTGATCTAAACCATTGATGGATCTAGCCATACAATGGCCGGATCACATTCTCTTAATCAACTTATTTGACAAAGTTCATAGTGCACTTACCAATACCGCTTCTCCTTCAGTTCTTTGACTCCTTCCTTGGTCCTTTACTTCCCTAACCTTCCCTCTTCCTTCTTGTTCTCTTAACTGAGATTAACCTTGCTGCAACCTCCTTGGAATACTTCAGCCAGGTGATATGAATTTGAGAGAGAAAATGAGAGAGAAAGAAAGAGAACTTTGGCCTTGGATGAATGTGCTAAGCCTTGATGCCAAAACCCTTTGGCTGAACTTGTCTTGATGAAAGAAATCAACCAATGACTGATTGAAAATACGCAACCAGCTGCTGTTCTTGGTTTTCAAATGATGATCAACGTCTAAGAGAGGGAGAGAGATAGAGAGAGAGCAATGAGAATCCTTTTGTCTAATGCAAACCGTCATTGGTGTTGTCTCTAGAGTTTAACACTTGTAACTCCCCTCCTTTAATTCCATAACTTATCTCATGTGGGGTTTTCATCCTTGAGATGAAACCCACCAACGGTGTCTTGGCTTTTGATTTTCCATCTAAGATGGTTATCCTCATATTTCCAACGTGTGTAATAATTTGAATATGAGACCTTTGTGCAAACTTCATTTCTTAATACCTCCCTTGGGGGTTTCATCTTTGAGATGAAACTCCAAGGGTACCCAACGGCTTCCCATTGATTATCTTGCTGTATGCATTGGTGTAACCTCCCCCTTACCTCCTTCTCTCATTAACAACTCATACGGGGGTTTCATCTTAAGATGGAACCTTTCCCCTTCCTTCAACGTGTAGACTAAGATTTGAATTTGAAATGCCATAACCTCTTTGTGTAACTCCACCAAACAGCAACTCCATTCATTTTCCATCCTTGGAGTTACATGCATGAACTATCAATCCATGCTACTCCAACGTGCATCACAACTTGAATTTGAAATGCATTCCTCACCTATGTAACTCCCATGTAACGCCACTATCATTCATCTTTATCTTAGGAGTTACATACATGGAATAACCATGCAGCCCACGTTTTCATTGTGTTAAAACTTGCAACCAGCTCATACCACCATCTTACACACACTTCACTCACTTAAAATAATTATTCCATCTAACTCATTTATTTAACTCACCCAACTCAACTCATTCATTTACTTTAATGTAACTCAACTCATAAATTCATCTCAACTAAACTCCATCATTTATTTCAACTCAATCTAAACTCAAACATTTAATTCATTTTAACCCAATTAAGCTTTGAGTTCACCTAATGGTCAAACATGTCAACCACGACCCATTGGGTCCCATTTGAGTCCTTTGACCCATTTAACTTCTTTGACCCAAATAAATGTATATTACCCTTTTTAACTTAATTTAATCCTTATACAAGTACATTGAGCAACGGGTCCCACCATTTTTCTCATCTATGATCATAACCCTTCAATTTATAAATCCAATGGCATTTTCGTAAATATGGATAAATTCATGTAAATTGATATATTGAAAAATTTAGGGTATTACAAGTAGGGCATCAGTCAACATGCCCAGTAGGAATTCCAAGTAGGGTTATGGTACACATATGATCAATATAAAATCAAGATAGAAACATCATATCATATTTGTAAAACATCTCATAAGCAGAAAACATATTGCATGATATCCAAATCATAATCATGCCTACTTATGCATCATGTCATTGGTGCCAATGCCAAATGATCACTCACCCACTTCCATATCCAATCAATCATATATAGATAGTTTCCTTGATAAATCATCATATCAAGGTGTTCCTTTGGCCAATTACATCCGCAGTGTTTTGTGACAGCACCACCAGGTCACTGTTATACCTCTCCACATATGTTAATCGGAATTACCTATGGAGTGTGGACTTCTCGCTCTGCGCAGGGTTTCAGAACTGTTTACCCAGGAGCTCTTTGGCCCAAACTACGCCGTACTCATTTCTAGCAATCCCGGACAAGGCCAAAATATCAATAGTTCACATAGCTTCATACAAGCTAATCTTAAGCCCCAAGTCATGTCTGGACAGCTCATAACTTGGCTTGCTATCCCATGTATTCCCTCCCATGCCATGCATGAGATAATGAATGCAAGAATGTCATTTTATACAATATCATTGAAAACAAGTTCATAGCATAGACCATTTGTTAAACCAAAGTAAAACATCAAATTTGGAAATAAAACCAATGTCATAAATATAATCCATAGTGTCTCAATAAGGTAGGAATCCTACCAACATCCAGTATACTATCTTTGTTGTTTTGTGAAGATAGCGTTAATGATCACGTCGAAACGAATCGCAAACCCTTTTGCGAATCCCTTTACCTTATTAAATTCAATCACATACATATCTCAATTTGATTGTCCCTTTAATTTTCATCATTCCGTACATCCTGCCAGATAAATAGTAGCATCTGTATTATCATTTAAAATTTAAACTTTTCAATTCAGTCGACTGAATCAAGCCCAATTACTATTCTTTGCCTTACCCGCAGACTTTTCATTCGACTGAATACAATAGTCAGTCGGCTGAAACACAACTAAGTACTATATATATTTGACCCACAACCTTTCAGTCGACTGAATCATAGATTCAGTAGGTTGACTTTGGGTCAAACCTTCTGTGTTCTCGGTCAATCCATTTCAGTCGACTGAATCACATGTTCAGTCGACTAACTTTGGATCAGATCATCTGTGTGTTCGGCCAGTATACATTCAGTCGACTAAATCAAATATTCAGTCAGCTGAATCATCAATCAATCGATTACGTGTTTGGTAAGTATACCTTCAGTCGACTGAATCATAGATTCAGTCGGCTGAAACACATCAGATTCCTTACTTGTTTGATACGTCTATGTCCAGTCGGCTGAAACATCAATAAACCCCATATATTTTAATCGAGTCCATGTTCAGTCGACTGAATCATAAGATTTAGTCTGCTGAAACTCCCACATAACTCTTTTCTGTTCGGCCAACACCAGTTCAGTCGAATGAATCCAGAGATTCAGTCGAATGACACTTTGTCAGTCCTTTTTGTTTGCATGTATGGCTAGGCCCTTCCTCATGAAATCCATCCTCATTCATATCGAAACACGGATTTCATATTCAACCCTTCATTTACTAAGCTTATCTAACCCATTAGTCAAGGTCAGAATTTTTTTCATAATCCCTTCATTCGTAGCATGAATTCAGTTTTAACTCTTATTTTGTTCCAACCCATCACTATTCCACTAATGGATTTCCAATTCCATGATCATATAACAGTTTGACCATTTATTTCAACTACTCATGGAGCCCATGGGTTCGGCCACACAATGGCCAACCTATGGCTTCCTTAATCTCATTCCCATCTTGTTAAACATTTGACATACCTTCTTTCCCGTCTCCTTCTTTTCTTTTGATCTGTTCTTTCCTTCCTTAATCCTTCTTCTTCCTTTGTTCATCAATAGCTCTCCAAATGTTGAAATGTAGGTGGGAGAGAGAGAGAGAGAAGAAGAGGAGAGAAATCTCTTTGCTCAAGAGAGAGAGTGATCGGCCAAGGGGTGTGGAGTGCCCCTTGGTTGGTATCTTTTAAGTAACAGCCTAAACCTTTTACTCTCCCTCATTAAGGTTTTGTTTAATCAAGTTGTCCTTTGGTTTACCCAAGGAGACTCTTGGCTTAAGCCAAGAAACCTTTTGACTTCCATCAATTTCATTGATTCCATGTCCCTTGAGATGGAAAACTCCTCACATTCCCAGCTCAACTCAAGCCATTTAATCTTGAACTCAAGTCTTGAACTCATTCATGTTGACCAAGTCAACCATGACATGGCCGACTATGCACTACATGGCATTCTAAAGTTCGGTCTGAACTTCTTGTTGGGCTGAAATGTACCCCTCCCACTCTGACCTCGGCGCTTGTCAAATCGCACTATCTTAGCCATCTCATGCTTCGCTATAGTGGCCCTGCTGACCACCTCTGCCAATGTAGCTGCCTTGAATATGGTTACCTTGGCCCTAATGCTTGGCCATAGGCCCCACTCAAACTTGCGAGCCCTTCGGTACTCCGTGTCCACCATATAAAAAGGATAACAGGACAAACTGAGGAATTCCTAGTCATACTCTGCCACCGTCATGGTACCTTGTACCAAAGATAGAAACGCTTGAGTGTGACGCTCCTTCTCGTCCTCGGGGAAGTAATGGTCCAAGAAGGTAGCTGAGAACTGATCCCAAGTCATTGCAGTCCTCTCTCCTTCTGGAAGGAGCGCTCGCTGTTTCTCTATCACCTCCCACCATTTACCGACATCATCAATCAGTTGTGATGTAGCCATTAATATCTTGTCTTCATGGCTCGAGATCTTTAATTGGGTCAGGATTTGAGTAATCTTCTTCAACCAGTTTTCCGCTCCGACAACCCCTTCTTTCCCTTTGAAGTAAAGGGGGCGTTGTTGCTGGAAATCCCTGACCATATTCCTGTCATTGGCGTCGCTTGTGGTCGTATTTCCGTTCAGATGCTGTTGAAGAACAGAAGTAACCACTGCTTGGACCAAGCTTTGTAGTTCAGGAGGTACCACCGGTATATTCACACTGCTTTGTTCCTCCTCCTCTTGGTGGAATGGTTGTTCATTGTGTTGAGAGTGTTGTTCTTCCTTTTCATGTCGAGATTGTTGTTCCTCCTCTTCATGTTGAGACTTTTGTACCTCATTTTCCTTCCCTTTTTGGTTATGTCCGGTCTTTCTTTTCGGAGGTATTTTTCCTAAGTCATCGAAAACATTATTGACTTAGCTCCTTTGTAAAGTTGTGTTTTCACCTTATGGGGAAAATTGTAAAATAAGCACTCTTTGTATTCTTTGTTTTTGGGGAAACTTCCTAAGTATCAAGTATTCGTTTTTCTCAATTTTGGGGGATACCGGGGAAATACATCCCAATTTGCTATGTTTGATAATTCCAATTATTGTGACTGTACTTCCTTTGCTATCATTCGTTGTTGTTCTCAGATTGAATGTTTCAGTCTGAGTCTAACGAAGTAAATTAATCCGGCCCCCGTGCAGCGGACTCCGAAGAGTCGGTTAGTTGGGATTCTTATTTGTCAGTGAGACATGAAACCGTCTTAATCTTACTTCGAAAGATTCAACCTTCCCGTTTCGCTCTGATACCAACTGTAACTCCCCGCCCTTTTACACTCGCTTTCCGAAAATCAGAGTCTGTTTTTTAAAAAAAAAAAATAGAAAAGTGAAAGAGAGTAGGACGTCACAACGGGAGCTAAGTCTGAGCTTCTAAAGCTCGACCCTTAACTGGCCAACCATACTTGTGCATGGACTAAGTCCACGAATACGGTTCACACGTGATAAGTTATACATGCAGATTAAATCGTAACTGCAGAATTATAATAAAACCTAATCTATTCCATTTTAGATAGCAAAGTAGTCCGTCATTTATCAATGATTATCTTAACTTGAATATCCAAAATAAACCATTCAAACCATAGCAAAATATCTAAGTTATTACATGCCCAAATGCTAGCTACTCAAATTACATAGTCTATGAGTAACGTAATCAAAATATAAATTAAACACATCCAAGCTCCTATGCTTGGCTCCGATCACGCTCTTCATTCCCTTCATTTCCTGTGTCATCCACTAGGGTAGAAGTAAGGCGTTAAACAACGTGCCCAGTAGGTACTCCAAATAGGGTTAACACATGGTTAGTACAAATCATATATAATAACATAGTATCAAAAACCATGTAAAACAATGCCATGCCATAGTGTTGTATGCAATGAGTCCCACCCATCACAAACACATGTAACCTCTTGATGGAATTCTCCTCATCAAGGTATCCCCATAGTTGCCTTATGGATGCCCCGACGGAGTGTGTTCTCCGGATACTTCTTGATGGATAATGCACATCAAGGTCTTCCCACGAATGCCTTATGGACGCCCTGACGGAGCGTGACCTCCAGTTACTAACATCCCTCCCATGCCATGCATGAGATGTAATGACCATATGCTATGTAATAATATAATCATAGCATTAAAACCTCATATTTGAAACATATCATTTTTACAACATAAACCATCAACTTAAGAATGAAAACCATGATACATAACCCATGGTTTCAAAGAGGTAGAATCTTACCAAAAACCACAAAGGTGACCTTGCATTTTAATCCGGCAACCGCTCACGATCGTGCACCCCTTGTGAGGTCCCGTTACCTTGTAACATGTCAATCAATCAATTCCATATTCCATTTGATTTACAATTAAGTCTAAATCCATAAACACAACTTTGTGGGGTTCGGCCATACACCATGGCTGAACCTCACTCACTAGGTTTTAGTCCCTCCTTTGATTATTAATCAATCACCCCTAAGTTAATCATTTAAACACTTAGTCCACAAAATACACCTTAGTGGGGTTCGGCCATACAACATGGTCGAACCTCACCATCTTGGTTTTGTGCCCTTCTTTTCAATCCTTTGATCTTTTAAATTAAGTCCAAGATCATGCTATCCTTGATTCATAAAACCAAACACTTATAAGTTAATCATCTAACTTATTAACACCTTAAATCCATAAAACATTCCCAATGGGGTTCAGCCATACACCATGGCCGAACCCATGGTCCATCATTTTCACCTATTTAAATCTTTGCCATTATCCATTCATGGCTAATTACTTGGTTTATTTACATATGACCTAAGTCCCAAAAATGATCCATACATGATTCCTTAATCCAAAAACATAGAACCATTAATGATTTCTAATCATGTTTAAATCTCCAAATGGCCCATTAAAATGGTCCATGGGGTTTAGCCATACACCATGGCCGTGTAAGGGCCCGAAATTTTTAAATTAATAAAAAAATGTGGATATAAGTTATTTTAGTGATGGAAATTGGAAAATTGGTGAAGTAAAGAGTAAATGGGCCAAAAATTTGGACAAAGGCCCAAGTATGGCCCAATGGACTATGGAGTTGATTTAAATTCATTTAAAGGGGCAATGAGGGTTAAATGGGTCAAGAATGGTCAAATTGGGTCACATACCCATTTGGGACCCGATGGGTCAAAGTAGTTGAGCTCTAAGGTAAATGGGCTAGATGGAAATGTAATTGGGCCATGGGCCCAATGGTGATCCATTTAGAGGGTATTCAATGAAATTAAATCACCTAAGTTAAGTTAAAAATTAAATCAAGGTAATGTGGCCAAGTGGGACCCACCTCCACCTCATCAAGTGAGGTGGCGTGTGGGCCGAGGTTTGGTGGGGCCGACCACCATGGGTGAATTGGTCAACCATGGGTGGGTATATAAAGGTGATTTAAATAAATAAATGGAAATTAAAGTAACCTAAATATCTAAATATTAAATGATTAAAATTATTTAAGTGAAGTGGTCAAAGTGGGGTCAAGAGGTGAATACCAAAATACCTCATCTCAACCTCAAGTGTAAAAACGTTGGGCTTGGTGGTGGTTATCTAAACCACCACCATAAAGCAATTAAAATATCTTAGGGTTGGTGGGATAATAAATGTAAAATGTAAATTAAGTCAACAAAGGGAGATAAGCCTTATTTGGTTCCCTCATTCTCGTTTTGCACTAACTCCATCTTTTGCACTCCTCCATTGCCGTCCCATGCTCCAAGTGAAGGAGAGAAAGAGAGTGAAGGAGAAGAGAAGAGAAGGAGAGAAGAAAAATAGTGGAAATTTAGGCAAAATCACTCTAAGATCAAGGTTATTCCCTCCCCTCTCATCATCTCTCCCTTTCCCTCTCTCAATTTAAGCTCTACTTTGGCCGATTCTAGGGTTGGGGATTGCCACCATTAATCAAGAACCTTGACCTATCAAAGATCAAGAGGAAGGAGAGAGGAGGCTACGGAGACCGACGGGAGTGACGGAAATCGGAGGAGACGGCGGATTGTAAGTGTTTCTTAAACAAGAAATTTTGGAATTTTAGGGTTTAAGAATTGGAATTTATTTTTGTGAAATAAATGGTGGATAGATAATTTTATGCTATGGAATTTAGATCCATCAAATGGAAGGGTGGAAGATGGAGAAAACCCTAAATGGGTAAATTAGGGTTAGGGTAAGAAAATAAATAAATGGATTATGTGCATTGGGCAATTTATGAAATTAAGAATGGAATTAGGTTATTGGAAGGAAATCATGGGCCATAAGGTTCGGCCATGTAGCATGGCCGAACCCCATGGTGAGTGATTTGGTGGTTGGTTTAATTGGTTAGGGTTTTATGGATGGAAGACAATGAGGGTTTTGATTAATGAATTTAGGGTTTTAATGAATGCATGGGAGTAAGGTTTTAAAATGAGTTTATGATAAAAATGCAATGGAGTCTTATGGTTTTGAAATGCATGGAGGGAATGAGCCTTGAACCATGGGTTCGGCCATGGTAAATGGCCGAACCCTATGGTGTTGAAATGATGATTAAATGGTGGGTTTAAAGGATAATGTGTTGATGAATTTAGGGTTTTTAAATGAACAAGTGTAATGATCCAAATGGGGTTAAGAATATGGTTTAGATGCATGATTTAAAACCTCTCATGGGAAGAGTTGATGAATTAGGTATTTTGAACCCATGACCCATTTTGTAAGTCATTGTATGAGCTAAGGTTTGGTCTATGTTTGTGTTTAGATGAAGGAAAATTTTATTAATTTAGATGGCTGATTTTGTTTCATGTTGGGTCATGGTTAGTGAATCCTTAGTGGATCTAAGTTATGGATGAATTTTAGACTTAAAATATACATGAATGGGTGAATGATTAAACATGGAAGGGAGAGTGGGAAAATGGTAATTATTAGCCACATTGAAGAACCATGGGTTCGGCCATGGTACATGGCCGAACCCCATGTATATTAGACATGAGCTTGGGTGCATTAGGATGACCTAATGAATGATTTAAATTGAATGGTGAATGGTGTTTGTGTTCCCCAAATGAAATGAATGAATAATGCACTCATATTAGTTAAATGCATGAGGTAAGTCCCATGAAAAGATTTGATGAATTTGATGTTTTTGGACCCAAGAAAAAAATGGAGAAAGGAACATCATGGGTTCGGCCATGGTGTATGGCCGAACCCATGCCCCAAATTGTAAATCAATTTGGGTTTAAAGTCAATGGGTATATACGTGATTAAGTATGGGGTTTGAATGGGTTTAAATGAGTAATGGTTAGATTAATTACATGACAAATTTTAATGTTTTGGTAAGTCAATAATGGACCTAAGTTAAGGACCTAAGTTGTGGATTAAATTTTGGGCTTAAGTAGGCATGAATTAATGAAAAATTGTTTATGTGAAGGGTAGTGGCAAAAATGGTAAATATGGGCTAAAATGAAGAAACCCACTAAGTTATGATTTATGGGCTTGGAAATGATTAAAACTTGGATTGATTTGGTAATTTAATAAGGTACTGGATAGCGCGAGCGGTACGCGAGTCGGAAGCCGGATTGTCGGACGAAAACGAAATAAAGACGCGAGTCGGTATTCGGTAGGATTCCTACATTTTTGTAAGCCATGGATTGGGTGATGTTTTCTTTAATTTATTTTGGAAAGCATGTGGTTGTCTTTAAGATGAGTTTTGGATTATGGATCTTGTGATGTTTTCCTTTAAATTATTTTGGAAATTATGTGAATGCTTATGATGGGTTTTGGATTAAATATTGTGGGATGGTTTCCCTTTGATTTAGTTGGTAATCTTGTAATTGTTTTAAGATGGGTTTTATTACTATTGAATTTCATATATTACATGGCATATGGCATTTACATCTCATGCATGGCATGGGAGGCATATGACAGGGGAAGGATGAAACGAAACCGGAGTCCATGCTCCGTCGGGGCGACCGATAAACAGCATGGGGACATTTCACATATGTATTATTATACTTTGATGCTTGATGAGGCTTTGCCATCAAGGGGGGGGACTCTTGTAATTATGATACCTTGATGATGGTTCTTCCATCAAGAGGGAGGATTTGTGATTGTTTGTATCTTGACGAGGTTTTTCCGTCAAGAGGGATATGACAGTATATGGCAGGAATGATGGGTGGGATTCATAACATTGACACCCATGGCATATCATTTACTTATATTTCAGTATATGGTGGTTTATAGTTTTCACTGTGTTATTATCTGTATGTGGTTATTACTAACCCATGTGCTAGCCCTACTCGGAATCCTACTGGGCGCGTTGTTCTAACGCCCTACTTCTACCCTAGCTGACGATGCAGGAGATGGCGGACCGGAAGGGAGAGACGGAAGCCAAACTTAGGAGCTTGGGGAGGCGGATTAACTATTTTGTTTTACTTTATTTTGGAAAAGATGTATTTGTATAGTTAGCTTGTCGGAAATGTAATAATTTAGGTAGTTTACTATGTTTTATAAATTATTTTGGACAGTACAGTATGAGGGCATTTTAGTAATTTAATGGATATCTCTTCCCTGCTATCTGAAGAATTGGTAGGATAGTTCTATGATCATCCGCATTTATTTTTATGTTCCGTGAGCTTACTTACTACGCGTGAACCGTACTCGTGGACTTATGTTCCACGCACGCGTAGGGTTGGCCAGTTAAGGGCCGGGCTTTAGAAGCTCGGAACTTAACTCGCGTCGTGACGTCCGCGCCCTTTGTCACTTTTATTTTAAAAAAAAAAAAAAAATGTACTCTAATTTTACGGTGAAAAGGGGCGGGCGTTACAGACCGAACCCATGATGACTTATTTCCATGCTCTCCATTAAATTAATTTACCATCTTAAGTTCATAAACAAGTCCCTCCATGGTTGATCCTTTTAAAAACCTATTAAGATCATTAACCAACTTCCATGGTTTTCATCTTTCAAACACCATCTAAACCAATGATATTCTTCCATGGGGTTCGGCCATACAACGTGGCCGAACCCTATGGTTCATCATTTCCATTAAACTAAATGATACATCCATTTAACCCTTTAAAACCTTTTAACATCATAAACATTCATCTATGATTTTCCATCCTTTAAATCCATTATAATTCACTAATATCCTTTCCATGGGGTTCGGCCATACAACATGGCCGAACCCTATGGTTCCTTGTTTTCCTTAAAAAAATATATCAAACATATATGGTTTGATCCTTTGATGGTTCTCCTACATACATCATTTTGACCCATTTAAAATCCTAAATTCCTTTCCATGGGGTTTGGCCATACAACATGGCCGAACCCTATGATTCATCATTGAGTCTTTAGTCATAATAAACTTGACCCTATTTTCTTAATTATGCAAACTTAATCATGTACTTACCGATTCCGCGACTCCTCCAGTTTCTTTCCCTCCTTCTTGCTCCTTTCCTTCCTTAGCCTCTTCTTCCTTCCTTCTTGGTCTTTGGCCGAGATTGATCTTGATGGCATCCCTTGGAGTGGTTCGGCCAAGAGGTATGGATTTGAGAGAGGGAGAAAGAGATAAACTTGACATAAAACTCTAAGTCCTTTGTCTTTAGAGGGAATCGGCCTTGAGTGAGAGGGAGAGAGTGAAATGAAACTACACTAAGTGTTCTTGTCTTGAGAAGTGACTCAGCCAAGAGGGAGAGGGAGAGAGTGACTTGAAACAAAACCCTTTCCTTGGTTAATGAGGGTCGGCCAAAGGTGGTGTCCCTTGGTGGCACCCCTTTGTAACTCCCATGCCCTTTCACCTCCCTCCTTTATGTTTTATTTGGGGGTTTCATCCATGAGATGAAACATCCATGTCTCCAACGGTGTAAACCTTGTGTGACCTTGTGTAACCTCCACAAAACCGCCACCTCCTATTGATTTTCCATTTTGGAGTTTCATCCCATGAGATGAAACTCCCATTCCGACGTGTATGCCTTGACTTGGATTGTGTAACTGTCCACCTCCCATTGATGTTCCATTTTGGAGTTTCATCCCATGAGATAAAACTCCCATTCCAACATGTATGCCTTGAGTTGGTTTTTAAAACAACCAAACACCTTCAACTTCACACTCCACTCACTTAAGATGAAGGTCCCATTAACTTCCCATCCAACTCACCATAACTCAATTATTTTTCATTCTTTTAAACTCAACTCACTTAACTCAATTACATAATTCCATTTCCAACTTAATTCATCCCCAATTAAGTAAGTTTGAACTCACTTGGTGGTCAACCAAGTCAACCACGACCCATTGGGTCCCAATTGGGCATTTTGACCCAATTAAATAAATCTCACCCATTTAATTCAATTGAACCATATCCACCACCCGTGGGGTCTTAATTGGGCAATTGACCAACATCTT
Source organism: Chimonanthus salicifolius (assembly GCA_013350335.1). Classification (NCBI taxonomy): domain Eukaryota; kingdom Viridiplantae; phylum Streptophyta; class Magnoliopsida; order Laurales; family Calycanthaceae; genus Chimonanthus; species Chimonanthus salicifolius. The sequence goes on along the minus strand of CM023533.1, from coordinate 60,800,433 downwards.
ACCCATCTAAAGTCCATATCCATTAATTCACAAATTAAATGGACAAATTTCATATATATTGATAACTTGAAAATCCGGGGTGCTACAGAACATGCCGAATGGAAAGGCGAATGTTGTTTTCTCCTGATCATCAAGAGCAACATAGATCTGGTTACAGCCGGAATAACTGTCACACCCCGACCTGAAAGGCGGGTCCGGAACGCGACTGATTTTTTTTTTTTTGGAACACTAACACTACATTCAAGAAGTCTAACTGGGCCGAATCAACGGTTAGGCCCAAAGGTCACACATGATCTCAACATGTGGACTCAAACATATACCATAAGTCTACCGCACATAAACACAATCATTAACACATAAGCACAACACTGAATTATCATTGAAACATCATCAGAGTAACTACGGATACAATGTAGTTTAATACATCACATTATCATAAACCAAGTACCACACCCGGTACTTTATAAAAAGAAACGGTTTCAATAACCAAAAAACAAAGATAAGGGAATTCCCCTCAGTGAGAATCCCAAAGCAACGTCGCAGCTTATCCACCTTAAGCTTCAAACAGAGGGTTCTCCTCCTCGGGTTCATTTCCTGAAAGGTGAGTGGGGTGAGCAAACTAGCCCAGTGAAGGAAATATAACAGTACAGTTTAAGTAAACATTAGGTTAGTAAATAATCAACAGTTGCAATAAAATATCTCATACTTGATAATAAAATCATAATATCAAGTATACTCTCATCATCATTCCCATAATTCATCATCTCTTAAATAACTGCTGTCATCCAATGTAACGCCTACATACTACGCTGAGACCATTGTATTAAGTCCCTACACGGTCAAAATACATCCTTGCAATTACATCTCCAGCCCTCACATGGCCGATACTGACACTCCTCAAGTCAGCAACTGCCGACACCCATGGTCCAGTAGACATAAACCATCTCACAGACATGGCCAATATTGGTTCAATAGTGAAGGGCACGTGGAAGCAGTATTACATTCAACATCATAAACATTTCACAATTAACATAAGCACTTCTTACAACAATGCATCATGTCTAGGCACATGGGTGGGTTCATCAAATCTGAAACCACTCATTACTTAAGATCCATCTCATTAAAAACCTGATTACACCTACTGCAAAGTTAAGTTCCCTCACCGAAAATGCGTGGTTTCGTGGTCTTTGTTCAACACGCAAACAAGTGCACAATCAATCATAAGTCAACATACATAGCATTCACATGTATACCTACAAGTAGTATTTTAAAACCATACTTGTTTTCCCAAAAATCTCCAAAATAAATGGAATTGAGTCTCCTACTTGGTTTTTAACCATTTTAAGTTACAATAATCCACAATATAGAAATAATAAGGTGCTCAGTCCAAAACTCATATTGTCTTCTAGGCATGACCAGATTGACTTATTGAGTTAGGTCTAGATACTCAGGTCACTTCTTGGTTGTCTCCTGGATAGAACCAAAACTGACATGTTGAGTAAGGCCTCGAGGTCACTCAGTACCCGACAAATATAGCGTTTGCCTAGAAGTGAGGTCACTCAGTGCCCGACCAATAGAGTCGTCCTGGAAGTGAATACAATAGTTGTAAGGTCTCGGAATTTTGGAGTTAATATAAATGTGAATATTATTTATTTTAATGATGGAAATTAGAAAATGGGTGGAGTAAATGGTAAATGGGCCAAAATTTGGATAAAGGCCTAAGTGTGGCCCAATAGACTATGGTTTGGATTTAAATTTATTTAAATGGGTCAAGAATGGTCAAATGGGGTCAAATACCCATTTAGGACCCAATGGGTCAAGATGGTTAAGCTCTAAGGTAAATGGACTAGCGGGAAATGTAATTGAGCCATGGGCCCAATGGTGATCCATTTAGAGTGGGCTTAATGAAATTTAATCACCCTAAGTAATTTGGAATTAAACAATGGTGGGTGAATTGGTGGTTGGTTTAAATTACTTAGGGTTTTAAGAATGGAAAACAATGTGGGTTCTTGATTAATGAATTAGGGCTTTAATGAATGCATGGGAGTAATGTTTTAAATGGTTGTATGATGAAAAATGCAATGGAATGGTGATTTAAAATGCATGATGTAAACCTCTCATGGGAAGACTTGTGATAGATCTAAAATGTGTCAAAAGATCCAAGCAAAATGGGGAACAAGACATCATGGGTTCGGCCATGGTATGTGGCCGAACCCATGACCCATTTTGTAGGTCATTGTATGAGCTAATGTTGGTTCCATGTTTGTGATCAGATGATGGAAATTTAATCAAATTAGGTGGCTGATTCTGTTTCATGTTGGGTCATGGTTAGTGAATCTTTAATGGATTTAAGTTACGGATAAATTTAGACTTAAAATATACATGGATGGGTGAATGATTAAACATGGAAGAGAGAATGGCAAAGTGGTAATTATTAGCCACATTGAAGAACCGCGGGTTCGGCCATGGTACATGGCCGAACCCCATGTGTGTTGGACATGAAAATGGATGCATAAAGATGACCTTGTGAATGATTAAACTAAGCTTGGGGTTGATGCATTTTAGTCTCACAAATGAGAATGCTAAGGGGCTAAAATTTGGAAATATGATGTGTTTAAATCAATAGAAATGAGGCTAAGTTAAGTGTTGATTTTTTAATGATCTTGTAACATGGTTAGGGATCATTAATGGACCTAGGTTGTGGATCAATTCTGGGCTTAAATAGGCATGAATGAATGAGTAATTGGTTATGTAAAGGGGTAGTGGCACAAATGGTAATTAGTGGCTAAAATGAAGAAACCACTAAAATATGGTTTATGGGCTTGGAAATGGGACAATATGGACTAATTTGGTAATTTAATAAGGTGTCGGATAGCGCGAGCGGTACGCGAGTCGGTAGCCGGATTGCCGGACGAATACGGAAAAATGACGCGAATCGGTAATCGGTAGGATTCCTACCTATTTGTAAGCCATGGATGTGTGACGGTATTTTTGTCATAATTTATTGATTTTAGTATTTATCTTATGATGGGCTTTTACAATTATGGATGCTATGTTTAAGATGGATTTTATTTAATGGCTATGAACTATGATTAAGCTTATGCATTATAAATTAAGGCTATGTATGATATCTTAAGGTTATGAGTTATAAATATTACATAGCATAATGCATTACATCTCATGCATGGCATGGGCGGAAAAAAATAAACAAACCAGAGTCCATGCTCCGTCGGGGCGACCGAGAACAGGCATGGGGACACCTTGACGAGGCTTTGCCGTCAAGGGGGATATTTTGCGGTTGGACATGTCTTGAAAAGGTGTTTCCATCAAGAGGGATATGACAGTATATGGCAGGAATGATGGGTGAGATTCATAACATAGACACCCAGGGCATGGCATACATCGTATATTTTCACTATACGTGGTTTATCAATTTTCATTGGGTTATTGTCAGTATGCTGTTATTACTAATCCATGTGCTAGCCCTACTCGGAGTCCTACTGGGTGCGTGTTCTAACGCCCTACTTCTACCCTAGCTGACGTTGCAGGAGATGGCGGACCGGAAGGGCGAGACGGAAGCCAAGCTTAGGAGCTTGGGAAGGCGGACTAGTTATTTTGTTTAAGTTGAATTATTTTCATTTTGGAAATGTGTAATTGTATAATTTAGCTTGTCGGAAATGTAATAACTTAGATGGCTTGCTATGTTGTATATTTTATTTTGGACGGTGCAGTCAAGTGGCATTTTAGTAATTAAATGGATCTTACTTCCCTGCTATCTGAAAAACTGGTAGGATAGTTCTATGATCATCCGCATTTATTTTTATGTTCCGTGAGCTTACTTTCTGCGCGTGAACCGTACTCGTGGACTTAGTTCCACGTACGCGTAGGGTTGGCCAGCTAAGGGCCGGGCTTTAGAAGCTCGGAACTTAACTCGCGTCGTGATGTCCGCGCCCTTTGTCACTTTCATTTAAAAAAAAAAATGTACTCTGATTTTACGGTGAAAAGGGGCGGGCGTTACAATAGTAGATACACAATAGTAATAAGAGAAGAGGGTTAGTACATTTTTAATTTATCAATGGGGTACAGACATCACATGCATCAATAATCAAACAAGATTTTTACATTAAAAAATTGGGTCCCTCGGAACATGCCTCTGAACAAGGTACTGTGGGTTCGGATCATCCGAACCACTGCCTAAACTAGTCACTAACTTCGGACCTTGGGTTTGACTTCGGATTGTCCGAAGATCAGGTCTCGGATCATCCGAAAGTCCTTCCGAACTGAAAAATCCGAAAAACTTGTGTCGGTGGGTCTGTGTGTCTCCGAACATGCCGAGTGAAACTTGAATCATCCGGAAGGGGTTCAGTCCTTCCGAACAGAGCTCGAACCATCCAGTTTGAAAGGCTAGCCTCGGACGCTTAGGGACTTAGGGCTGAAGCTCGGAACGTCCGAAGGGTTTCTCTCTGACCGTCCGAAAGGTGTGACCCTCGGATCGTCCGAGGGAACGTCTGAAGCTCAACTTTCTGTTCGTCCGAGAGTCGTCTTCCTCTACTGCCTGTAACAGCAGACAATGACAAGCAGACACTGCATGAAATACGAATCTAGAGACAGTTGGTTTCCTGGATTCAGTTTTCACATCCAACTGGTCAGATGGAATCCTCAGTGAGTCCTCTTTCCAAAGGGAGTGGTTTGGAGTTTTAAAAATTAATAGGCCATCCGATTTTAAAATGAAAAAAAAAATGATACAAAGAAAATCAAGTTTTTTCTTAGACTTTAAAATGGTTTTACACACTCAAAACTTGGCCAAATTTGGCTTTTCTTGATTCTAAACCGATTGAAGTTTAAAGAGGAACACAAGGGTTACCTTCACTTGAATTCCTGGGCTGAAAATCTGACTTTTGAAAATTCTACCTTCTTAAGCTACTGTAAGCTAAAATTGGGAAAACAAGGGCAGAGAAGGTGGTCGACTGGTTACTTAGAGGGCAGAGACTGAGAGAGGTAGATAGAAAATCCAAGGGAGATTATGAGCTGGCTGAGAGCCAAATTTATAGAGATGGAGGAGGCTATCAGGCCAATGCATGCCGCTGCATACAACTGCTGCCGACGTCCCCAACAGTAATCGTACTGCTTGGGCGTTGGTTGCAGATAAGTCCAAAATTTTCAATTTTGCAAAAAGGTCCTCTTTTGATAAAAACTCGATTTTCAACTAAGAACAACACCTTTAAGGCTTGAAAATTTTAATCCAACCTGATAGATAAGTTGGGTTTTAAAAACTCTAATCACCATAAAAATTTGGAGATTTAAAACTTACTAAAAACCATAGATTAAAGTAAAAATCACAATTGAACACTATTTGCGTGATTTAACTTGTGTTAAGTAAAACGATTTAAAGTCCTCATTTTTGGTGTTTGAAAGAATAAACTTGACCATACTAAAATGGTCTAACATAGCGTACTTATTTAAAAAATTACCTCATTTCCAAAACCATTTAAAATATTTATTTCTCCCTTTCGGGGTCTTGACGAGCAGTTTTAAATACTATTTTATGAAAATAAAATTATTTTAAAATCAGAAATATGAATCCTTGACTAAGGAGAATAATATCATCCAATAATATCCACATAATAAAACAATTAATAAAATAATAATAATAAGTGGTAAATTACCATTTTGCCCCTCCAACTGGACGAGCTGTATCACTGAGCTTCCGAGCTAAGATTGGGCCACACCTGAGCTTTTCATAAAGTCCTAACTGTAATCTTCTAGATTAGCCAGCTTAAGCGACGTTTATTAAGCTAAACTACGCCTAATTTGGGTCAGGGTATTATATCATGCCCCCTTTAAAGAAATTTCGTCCCGAAAATTAAAACAAACTTATATTTTGTTGGCCAGTGAACAAGTCCGGGTACAGTTTCTGCATCATTGATTCTGGTTTCCATGTCTCGTGTTGCACATCGTGATGTTGCCACAGCACTTGCACTAGAGGAATAACCTTCCGCCTAAGCTCTTGAGTCCGTTGTCCTTGGATCTTTACAGGCACTTCTTCAAAAGTTAGGTCCTCTGAGACTTCAATATCTTCAAAGCTTATCACATGCGACAGATCAGGCTCGTACTTCCTTAACATAGACACGTGAAAAGTACTATGCACTATCTCCAAATCTTGAGGAAGGTCCAACTGATAAGCCACTTCCCCTGTCCTTTTCAAGATTTCAAAGGGTCCAACATAACGAGGTGACAGTTTTCCCTTATGCCCAAACCTTTGCACTCCATGACGTGGTGCCACACGCAAGAAAACTCGGTCGCCAACTGTAAACTCCAAAGGTCGTCGCCTTTTGTCAGTATAACTCTTTTGTTTGCTCTGGGATGTCTTGAGACGTTGTCTGATCACTTCAACTTGTTCCGACGTCTCACGCATTAGATCAGGTCCTAGCAGTACTTTGTCTCCTATCTCTGTCCAACAAAGAGGTGACCTGCAAGGCCTACCATACAGAGCCTCGTAGGGTGCCATCTGCACATTGGAGTGATAACTGTTGTTGTAGACAAACTCGATCAAAGCCAAGTGATCTTCCCAACTTCCCTGCATATCCATAAAACAAGCTCTTAGCATATCCTCTAAGGTTTGAATGGTTCTCTCCGATTGACCATCCTTCTGAGGGCGAAAAGCAGTGCTAAAGTACAACTTAGTCCTCAACTCCTCTTGCAATCCCTGCCAAAATGTTGATACAAACCTAGGATTTCTATCAGACACAATGGATACATGTACTCCAAATAGCGTCGTTCTTCTTAGGAGACTTCGGGAATCCGATTACAAAGTCCATCGTGATATGCTCCCATTTCCATTCAGCCACTTTTAAAGGTTGAATTTTTCCACCAGGTCGTTGATGTTCCGCTTTCACTTGTTGACAAGTCAAGCTTTTAGATACAAAATCTGCTACCTCTCATTTCATACCTTTCCACCAGAACAATCGCCGCAAGTCATGATACATCTTTGTATCACCAGGATGCACTGCAAAACGAGAACGATGAAAGTGATCAAGCACCTTTCTTCTGCACTCGTCCGACTTTGTACAAAAAGTCTATCCTTGAACGTCAGACCTCCGTCCGCCTTGATCTTCCAATCTTCTAGAGTTGCTCCTCCTGAAAGCTGAGTCGTCAACTCCTTTGCTTCTGGATTATTCTGTTGTCCTTCCATCACCAATTTAATCACTTCGGGTTGGAGAACCAAACTATGGATTCTTGCTGACTCGTTCCCTTCGATCAGCTCCAGATCATACTCGGACAGAACTTGCAACATCTTCCACTATAAGCATGCCATCCTCGCCACATTGCTGTGAGACTTCCTGCTCAAGGCATCGGCCACTACATTGGCTTTTCCTGGGTGATAAGAGAGACTGAAGTCGTAATCTCCCAGGTACTCCATCCATCTTCGCTGCCTTATATTCAGGTCTTTCTGAGTGAAGATATACTTGAGACTATGGTGACCAGAAAACACATTGAACTTCTCACCATACAAGTAATGTCTCCACAACTTTAACGCGAATACAACGGTTGCCAACTCCAAATCATGAGTCGGGTAGTTCTGCTCATGTCCTTTCAATTGCCTGGAACCATAAGCTATCACCTTCTCCTTTTGCATCAGCACACAACCCAAATCAAACTTCGACGCGTCGCAGTACACATCATAACCTCATCCTTGTTCGGGTATTATCAAATCTGGAGACGTAGTCAACTTCTCCTTCAACTCCTGGAATACTTTCTCACAAGCTTCACTCCACTCGAACTTAATGTTTTTCCTCATTAGTCGAGTCATCGGCACCGCGATTTGGGAGAAGTGTGGGATAAACTTTCGGTAATATCATGTTAATCCCAGAAAGCTTCTGATCTCGAACACGCTCTTGGGACTTTGCCAAGTCTTCACTGTGTCTACCTTTGCTGGATCTACCGAGATCCCTCGTGGAGACACCACATGTCCAAGAAACTGCACTTGAGTCAACCAAAACTCGTACTTGCTCAGCTTAGCGTAAAGCTGATGATCTCGAAGAGTTTGAAGAACAATGCGCAGATGACGCTCGTGCTCCTCCTCTGACGACAAAAAGATCAAGATATCGTCTATGAAGACTATCACAAACTCTCGTAAGTACAGTCGGAAAACGCGATTCATTAGATCCATAAACATGGCTGGCGCATTGGTTAGACCAAAAGGCATCACCACAAACTCGTACAAACCATATTACGTCCGTAAAGCAGTCTTAGGAATGTCTTCTTCTCGAATCCGCAGTTGATTGTAACCCTACCTCAGATCAATTTTTAAAAACATCTCGATCCTCTCAAAAGATCAAAAAGGTCGTCTATTCTAGGCAACGGATACTTATTCTTAATAGTTACCTGGTTAATTCACCTGTAATCTATACACATCCTCATCGATCCATCCTTCTTTTTCACAAAGAGAGCAAGTGCGCTCCACGGCGAGTTGCTCTGACGGATAAAACCAAGACTAAGAAGCTCATCTACCTGCGTAGCTAGCTCTCTCTGTACAATATAGAAATAATAAGGTGCTCAGTCCAAAACTCATATTGTCTTCTAGGCATGACCAGATTGACTTATTTAGTTAGGTCTAAATACTTAGGTCACTTCTCGGTTGTCTTCTGGATAGGACCAGATCTGACATGTTGAGTAAGGACTCGAGGTTACTCAGTGCCCAACAAATATAGCGTCTGCCTGGAAGTAAAGTCACTCACTGCCTGACCAATAGAGTCGGCCTGGAAGTGAATACAATAGTAGATACACTATAGTAATAAGATAAGAGGGTTTGTACATCTTTAATTTATCAATGGGTACAGACATCACATGCATCAATAATCAAACAAGATTTTTACATTAAAAAACTGGGTCCCTCGGAACCATGGCTTTGGATCATCCGAACCTGTAACGCCCGGCCCTTTTTCACCCGTTTTCCGAAAATCAGAGTCTATTTTTTTTTTTTGAAATAGAAGAGTGAGGGAGAGGGTACGGACGCCACGACGCGAGTTAAGTCCGAACTTCTAAAGCCCGACCCTTAACTGGCCAACCCCACGCGTGCGCGGAACTAAGTCCACGAAAATGGTTCATGCGTAGGAAGTAAGCTCGCGGATTATAGTTATTGCGGAACATGATAATAGATTCTATCCTACCGGTTTTTAGATAGAAGGGAAGATACAACATTGAATTACCAAAATACCCCTATGTTCATACTTATATCACAAAATGTAATCGTCTATAAGTAAAATCCAAACCATCGCAAGAAATGTAAACTTATACAACCCGACGAGCTAAGTTACTTTAAAATTACATCTCCCAAAATGTAAACGTAAATAAACTAAGACTGCGCTTCCCAAGCTCCTAAGCTTGGCTCCTGTCATGTCCACCGCTTCCGCCATCCCCTGCGTCATCAGCTAGGATAGAAGTAGGGCGTTAGTCAACGCGCCCAGTAGGACTCCGAGTAGGGCTAGCACATGGATTAGTGATAATACACATACCGATAAAAATAACATATAACAAAATAAGCATGTGATGAATGCTATGCCATGGGTGCTTATGTCATGTGTCCCACCCACCATCCGTATGATCATACAATGTATTGTCCCCATGTTTACTTCTCGGTCGCCCCGACGGAGCATGGACTCCGGTTATAACCCTCAGGCTAACCCCATGTCTGATTCTCGGTCGCCCCGACGGAGCATGGACTCCGGTTATGGCCCCTCGGCTATCCCCATGTTTGCTTCTTGGTCGCCCTGACGGAGCATGAACTCCGGTTTGTTTATTTTTTTCCGCCCATGCCATGCATGAGATGTAGTGCATTATGCTATATAGTATATAGATACACCATAATTTTGATATACCATACATAGCCATATAATGTATAATATTAAAATATAATCCATATGATTCATAACTTAAAACACATCATAAGATAAATCATAATCATAAATCCATCATAAGCCAAATCAAAATAATTTAAAACACCATCACATATCCATCGCTTACAAAAAGGTAGGAATCCTACCGTATACCGTGTAGCGTTCCGTTACGTTTTCTGCTCGATAATCCGGTCGCCGATCGCGTACCGTTTGCGACGTCCGATACCTTATTACATTTACCGAATTAGTCCATACGTTATCCATGATTAAGTTCATAATTGATCCATCTAATTAGACCCATTAATGGCCATTAATTATGTTACAATTTTATCACAAATCAGCCCTTATCTTAGCCCATTATCCATTGGCTAAAACACATAGATAAATCCCATTTTTGGCCAATTTACGAGCCTAAAACGCAGCAACTATCCGCTTCATTTAATCATTCATAATGTATTCGATTTTCATGTCTAATCCACATAGGGTTCGGCCATGTACCATGGCCGAACCCATGGTTCTTCAAAATGGCACTTATTTACTATTTTGCCATTCCTCTCCCATGGTTCAGTCATCCATCCATTTATGTACGTTATAAGTCCCACAACTTATTCATACTTAGATCCATTTAATCATGACCTAGTATCATAAAATCAGCCACCTATTATTTAATTTTTGAAAAACATTTAATCCCATATGTCCTTTCACATTTGGCCCTAAAGGTGGCCCACAAAGAGATCATGGGTCCGGCCATACACCATGGCCGAATCCATGGTACCCTATCTTCATTTTCTTGGGTCCATTTTACTCCCTTTAATCCAATCTCCAATGAATTTAAATTATCCATTCAAGTCCCCATTTTCATCCCATTCAAAACCTCACATATCATTTTTTTATAAATCCATTAAAATCTAGCATTCTTCTACATCATTTTCCATTTATTAAAACCACTAATCACCACCCTAGGGTTCACCTTTATGGATGCCATTCTCAAAGACTCATGTTTTGTCCCAAAAATAATCCATTTTAAAATCACTAACCTTCATTCATTTTGGCCCTTTTAAAACTTATATCATACACTTTGTAATCCATTTAAAACTATCATTTTCTCCATCATCTTCTATCTCTTCACTCTCATTAAAATAATTAACCAACACCATAGGGTTCGGCCATGTACCATGGCCGAACCCATGGTTCATGGTTTATCTCCTCCATGCTATTTTAGAAGCCATAATAATCATGTGCATTTCCCATGATTTTCTCATCTTAACAATCCTTTAAAATCACCCATTTTTACCCATTTGAAACCTAATTTTCATTAACCATTCTCCATACTTCCATTCTTATAAAAGCTCTAAAATTCACAATCACTAACCATGGGGTTCGGCCACCTTGTATGGCCGAACCCTATAGTCCATGATTTCTTTTAAAACATCATACCTCCATTTGAATTAAATCATCCATTTACATCACCATTTTCATCCCATTTAAACATCACATTTTATACTCAATAATTCCATTTAAATCTACCTAATAAATCCACCCATTATTCACCATGGGGTTCGGCCATGCTACATGGCCGAACCCTATGGTCATACATGTAACGCCCGCCCCTTTTCACCGAAAATCAGAGTCTAATTTTTTTTTTAAAAAAGGAAAAGTGACAAAGGGCGCGAACGTCACGACGCGAGTTAAGTCCGAGCTTCTAAAACCCGGCCCTTAACTGGCCAACCCTACGTGTGCGTGGAATGAAGTCCACGGAGAATGGTTCACACGTAGAAGTAAGCATCGGGGAACATTTAAACCAATTGCGGAAAATTATAAAAGAGCCTAACCTACAAATTCTTAGATAGCAGGGAAGTTACATTCATTCAATCACCAAACATCCTTAAAACCATAATGTCCAAAATATAGTAAGTAATCTCAATTATTACATTTCCGACAAATTAAACTACATCAAATACACATTTCTCAAAATAACTTAAATAAAATAATTAGTCCGCCTTCCAAAGCTCTTAAGCTTGGCTCCCGTCTCGTCCTTCTGCTCTGGCATTTCCTGCGTCATCAGATAGGGTAGAAGTAGGGCGTTAGACCACGCGCCCAGTAGGACTCCGAGTAGGGCTAACACATGGATTAGTGATAACAAAGCAGATAGATAATGCATAACGAAAAGCCATAGAATGAATGTCATGCCATGGGTGTCTGTGTTATGAATCCCACCCATCATCCTTACTATCCCGATGCCATATCCCCCTTGACGGTAAGGCCTCGTCAAGGCGTAACCACAAATACAATACTCCCCTTGATGGAAGAATCATCATCAAGGTATAACAATAAATACAACATCCCCCTTGACGGTAAGGCCTCGTCAAGGTACAATAATACATATGTGAAATGTCCCCATGCTTGTTTATCGGTCGCCCCGACGGAGCATGGATTCCGGTTTCATTTCATCCTTCCCCTGTCATATGCCTCCCATGCCATGCATGAGATGTAGATGCATTTGCCATGTAATATATGAAATTCAATAGTAATAAAACCCATCTTAAAACAATTACAAGATTACCAACTAAATCCAAGGGAAAACATCCCACAATATTTAATCCAAAACCCATCATAAGCATTCACATAATTTCCAAAATAATTTAGAGTAAAACATCACATGATACATAATCCATAACATATCTTAAAGACAACCACATGATTTCCAAAATAGATTAAAGAAAACATCACCCAAATCCATGGCTTACAAAAAGGTAGGAATCCTACCGAATACCGACCCGCGTCCCTTTACGTTTTCCGTTCGATAAACCCAGTCGCCGATCGCGCACTGCCTGCGATGTCCAGTACCTTATTACACATTCATCATTAGTCCATGTTTTAACCATTTCTAAGCCAATATGAAAAAACCGGTCACTATTTAGGTTTTGTGGGTCCCATATCATCTATTAAACCTTTTACTCCCATAAGTCTTAAAATTCAGCCACCCTAGGCTTTATCAATCACTTATAAGGTTATTACATTAGCTCCCCTAAGTCCATGATCAATTTCCATGGAATTCTTGAATTTGGCCACTAATTACGGTTTTGCCACTACCCCTTTTTTTCATGCTTAATCACTCATTTATCCATGCATGATTAAGTCCATAATTGATCATAAACTTAGATCCCCAACTTAGGTCCATTAATTACCCATTGACCCATGTCACAAAGCCATTAAAATTAATCATTTTATTAACCTACCCCTCATTCATTTAAACCCATACAAAATCCCACACTTAACCCTTTAGATGGGTAATGAATCATGGTTTCAAAATACCTCATTCATCAACTCTTCCCATGGGATTTAGCTCATACATTTAAACTACAATGAATCCATTACCCATTCATACTCTTTGGAGACCATGAACATCACTCATCCTCCAATTTAACCCACCAAAATGGATCACAACTGGGCCATGGGTTCGGCCATACACCATGGCCGAACCCATGGTGTCCTTTCCCCATTTTTCTTGGGTCCATTGTTACACATTTGGGTTTATCACAAATCCCTCTATGAAGGGTTTAATTCATACACTTAAAACCATCATCCTTAGCTACATTAGAGTCCATTACAAATATCAATGCTAAAACCATTTTCGGGCCCATCAACACCACCAACATTCCCATTTACTTTCCATTATTCACAACCCTTCATTCCACCATTTGATCACCATAGGGTTCGGCCATACACCATGGCCGAACTCATGGCTCAAGGTTCACTTCCTCCATGCATTTCAATGCCATAAACCCCTTTGCATTTTCATCATAAAACCATTTTACAACTTACTCCCATTCATTCATCTACAACCCTAATTTTCATTAGATAAAACCCTCATTGTCTTCCATCTTTTTGAAACCCTAATTATTTAAATCCAATACCAAATCACGCACCATGGGGTTCGGCCATACCACATGGCCGAACCCTATGGCCCATAATTTTCTTCCAATCATCCAATTCTATGCTTAATTTCATAAATTACCCAATGCACATAATCCAAGTATTTATTTCTTTTCCCTAACCCTAAGTTTTCCACTTAGGGTTTTTGCCCACTTTTCCATTCATTCCATTTGATGGATTTAAAATCCATAGCACAAATTTACTTGACTACCATTAAATTCACAAAATAAAAATCAAATCTTAAACCCTAAAATCCAAAATTTCTTGTTTAAGAAATACTCACTATCCGACGTCTCCTCCGATTTCCGCCGCTCCCATCGGTCTCCGTAGCTTCCTCTCTCCTTCCTTTTAATCTTTGGTAGGTTAAGATTTTTGATCAAGGGTGGCAATCCCCAACCCTAGAATCAGCCAAGGTAAGTTTTGTGTGAGAGAGGGAGAGGGGAAAATTATGAGAGGGAAGATGATAACCCTTTACCTTAGAGTGATTTCTCTCAAAATTCCACTTCTTTCTTCTCTCCTTCTCTTCTCTTTTTCCTTAATTCTCTTTCTCTCCTTCACTTGGATGTAGGGGACGACCATGGGAGAATGAAAATGGAGAGAGTAGAATGAAAAGAGAATAAGAAATGGTAAAGAAAAAATGACTTAACTTAACTTGTTTTACCATTTATTACTCCACCAACCCTAAGATATTTTCTTAGATATTTTTAAATATCTCTCATTTGCTTTATGGTGGTGGTTATCTAAACCACCACCATGCCCAACGTGTTTAACATTTTGAGGTGGGGTAGCTTGGTCTCCATTTGACCAATCTAACCCCATTTAGCCACCAACTTATTAATTTAAGTATTTAATGAAGTTGGTAATTAACTTAGGTTAATTCATTTTTATTTAACCTAATTCCCATTATTCCACCCATGGTTGACCAAGTCAACCATGGTGGCCGGCCCCACCAATCATTGGCCCACACGCCACCTCACTTGATGAGGTGGAGGTGGGTCCCACTTGGCCACACCACCTTGGTTTAATTTTTAACTTAACTTAGGTGATTTAATTTCATTGAATACCCTCTAACTGGATCACCATTGGGCCCATGGCCCAATTACATTTCCATCTAGCCCATTTACCTTAGAGCTCAACTACTTTGACCCACCGGGTCCCAAATGTGTATGTGACCCAATTTGACCATTCTTGACCCATTTAACCCTCATTGCCCCTTTAAATGAATTTAAATCAACTCCATAGTCCATTGGGCCATACTTGGGCCTTTGTCCAAATTTTTGGCCCATTTACTCTTTACTTCACCAATTTTCCAATTTCCATCACTAAAATAACTTATATCCACATTTTTTTATTAATTTAAAAATTCCGGGCCCTTACAATACATCCATTCCATTCTATGCCTTTAAATCCTATTTAAAATCAACTATTTAAATCACTTGAAAACTAATTATCATAAAGCATTCTCCACCATTTTAAACCTTCAAACCTCAATTAAAAATCATCCACATTTACCATGGGGTTCGGCCATGCTACATGGCCGAACCCTATGGCCCATTAAACCATAAAAATCCCATTTTCCTATGCTTAATAAAGACTTAAGAAAAATTCCATTCTTCCACTTCATCACTTTCTTAATCCATTCCTCCATTTTTTTATCCATTTCTTATCCTACCATTGGATGGATTTTTAAATTCAAAGCCTATGATGGTTTGGCCACCATCCAATCCAAGGAAATGGATTCCAAAACTTAAAACCCTAAAATTAAATTTCTTGTTTAGAACATACTTACGATCCGACGATTCCTCCGGTCTTTGTCGCTCCCGTCGACTTCCTTGGCCTCCTTTCTTCTTCCTCTCCTTGTTTGATCGGCTAGATGAGCTTGATCAAAGGTGGGACATGCTTGGATCGGCTAAGATAGTGTTAGGTTGAGAGGGAAAGAGTATGGAGATGAGGGAGAAATCTTCAAGGATCTTGATCTTGGGGTGGCCCAAAACTTATCCTTTCCTTCTCTTTTCTTCTTCTTTCTTTCTAAGTTTTTCTTCTCTTTTCCTTTGCAAGGTCGGGGACGATTTTTCTTGTGTGTGTGGAGGGCTAGAGTGAAATGGGTAGTTTGAAATGAGATGGAGATGGTTGGAGTGGCCTTTACTCAACATTAATTTCCCCACCCACCAAGCATGGGCTAGCTTGACTATGGTGGTGGTGGTTGAGACCCAACCACCAAGCATGGCTCCCATGTCCTCTTTGACTTGTTTATGTTGACCCTAATTAATCAACCTAATTAATTAAGTTAAGTCCTCACTTAGGTTAATTAATTTCCATCCAATTTAATTCCATTAAATTATCTATCTAATAAATCCACCCATGGTTGACCAAGTCAACCATGGTGGACGGCCCCCACCTATACCTACCCCACCCGCCACCTCACTTGATGAGGTGGAGGTGGGCCCCACTTGGCCATGTTATTTTAATTCCATTGATTTTAATTTAGATAATTTTACAAGAATTTTTAATCAATTTAATTTACCTTAATCCACCTTAGTCTTCTTAAATTTATCCATGGCTGACCAAGTCAACCATGATGGTTGGTCCCACTTTTTCCTTGGTCCACACGCCACCTCAATTGGTGAGGTGGAGGTGGGCCCCATTTGGTCATACCATTTCATTTCATTACTAACTTAGGGGTTTTAATTCCAAATCATCCTTTTTAAATTAATTGGCCCACCATTGGGCCCACGGCCCAACTGATTATTTTCTACCCCTTTACCTTAGGGTTTGGACCAATTTTGGTCCATTGGGTCCCACATGGTGATCGGACCCACTTTGACTCAAATTGACTATCTTTGACCCAATTACTTCTCATTGACCCATTGAATGAATTTCATCCAATTTGTGGCCCAATTGGGCCATTCTTGGACCCTTGTCCCAAAGTTGATCCATTTGGCATTTTCATCACATCAAATTCCAAATTAAAATAATTCAATGTCCAATATATATTGCTTCGAAAATTCAGGTTATTACAGAACGACTGCCTAAACTAGTCACTGACTTCGGACCTTGGGTCTGACTTCGGATCGTTCGAGGATCAGGTCGGATCATCCGAAAGTCCTTCCGAACCGAAAAATCTGAAAAACTGGTCTCGGTAGGTCTGTGTGTCTCTGAACATGCCGAGTGAAGCTCGGATAGTCTGAGAGGGGTTTGGCCCTTCCGAACAGAGCTCGAAACATCCGGGCTAAAAGGCTAGCCTCGAACGCTTCGGGACTTCTAGCTGAAGCTCGGAATGTCTGAAGGGTTTCTCTCGGACCGTTCGAAAGGTGTGACCGTCGGACCGTCCGAAGCTCGACACTCGGACCTTCCGAGAGTCGTTTTCCTCCACTGTCTGTAAGAGCAAACAGTGACGGGCAGACACTGCATGAAACACGAATTCAGAAACAGTGGGTTTCCTTGATTCGGTTTTCACATCCAACCGGTCAGATGGACTCCTCAGTGAGTCCCCTTTCCATAGGGAGTGGTTTGGAGTTTAAAACTTAATAGGCCATCCGATTTTAAAACGAAAAGCACAATGATACAAAGAAAACCAAGTTTCTTCTTAGACTTTAAAATGGTTTTACACACTCAAAACTTGGCCAAATTTGGTTTTTCTTGATTCTAAACCGATTGAAATTTAAAGGGGAACACAGGGGTTACCTTCACTTGAGTTCTTGGGCTGAAAATCAAACTTTTGAAAATTCTTCCTTCTTAAGCTACGGTAAGCTAAAACTGGGAAAACAGGGGCAGAGAGGGTGGTCGGCTGGTTACTTAGAGGGCAGAGACTGAGAGAGGTAGATAGAAAATCTGAGGGAGATTATGAGCTGGCTGAGAGCCAAATTTATAGAGATGGAGGAGGCTATCGGGCCAATGCATGCCGCTGTATGCAGCTGCTGCCGACGTCCCAACAGTAACCGTACTGTTTGGGCGTTGGTTGCAAATAAGTCCTCCAAAATTTTCAATTTTGCAAAAAGGTTCTCTTTTGCTAAAAACTCGATTTTCAACTAAAAACAACACGTTTAAAGCTTGAAAATTTTAATCCAACCTGATAGATAAGTTGGGTTTTAAAAACCCTACTCACCTTAAAAATTTGGAGATTTAAAACTCACTAAAAACCATAGATTAAAGTAAAAATCACAATTGAACACTATTTACATGATTTAACTTGTGTTAAGTAAAATGATTTAAAGTCCTCATTTTTGGGTTTGAAAGAATAAACTAGACCATAATAAAATGGTCTAACATAACATACTTGTTTCAAAAATTATCTCATTTCCAAAACCATTTACAATATTTATTTCTCCCTTTCAGGGTCTTGACAGGCGGTTTTAGATACTATTTTCTGAAAATAAAATTATTTTAAAATCATAAATAGGAATCCTTGACTAAGGAGAATAATATCATCCAATAATATTCACATAATAACACAATTAATAAAATAATAACAATAAGTGGTAAATTACCATTTTGCCCCTCCAACTGGACGAGCTGGATCACTGAGCTTCTGAACTCAGATTGGGTCACATCTGGGCTTTTCACAAATCCCTAACCATAATCTTTGAGATTAACCGGCTTAAGCGAGGTTTATTAAGCTAAACTACGCCTAATCTGGGTCAGGGTATTACAATAACCATCAAGGAAACAATAAAACGCATGACCGACTAAACGTTCAACATCTAATCAATGAATGGAAGAGGGAAGTGATATTTTCGAGTGGTAGTGTTCAGCTTCCGGTAATCAATACAAACTCTCCAACCCGTTTGAACGCGTGTTGGAACTAACTCATTTTCCTCATTTTTTATTACCGTGACACCAGACTTTTTCGGGACAACTTGGATTGGACTTAACCCATGCACTATCTGAAATTGGGTAAATTATTCCAACTTCGAGAAGTTTCAAAATTTCAGCTCTCACTATTTCCTGTATTGCTAGATTTAGCCGTCTTTGTGGTTCCCTAGATGTTTTGGAATTTTCTTCAAGATAAATTTTGTGCATGACAATAGAAGGGCTAATTTCTTTGAGATCGGCAATGGACCATCCTATAGCTTCACTATGATCTCTTAAAACAGACAAAAGTTTAGACTCCTGCTCAGAAGTTAAGTATGAAGCTATGATAATTGACAATGTGTTTGAAGGTCCAAGATATGAATATTTGAGAGTTTCAAGAAGAGCTTTGAGTTCTAATTTTGGTGGTTTCACGATAGACGAGACTAACACTGATGGATTGATAGAAAGAGGTTCAAATTTGGTGATAACATTCACTTCATAGAAATTGAAATCCTTGTCTAAATAAGACAGTGATTTTTCGAATTGATCATTGCAAATGGAGTGAAAGAAAAATTTATCAACTGAACTCTGAATTAAGTTATCTTCGCATGGATCAAAAACATTGAGTTCAGTTGTCGACAAAGGCCAAAAACATTGAGTTCAGTTGTCAAATTTCCAAATGATAATCTAAGCATACCATTTTGGCAATTGATCACTACTTTTGCTGTGGTAAGAAATGGTCGTCCAAGAATGACTGGGATATGTTCATTATCGTCCTGAGTTGATTGTGTATCCAATACCACAGAATCTACTTGGAAGTAGAAATTGTCAACCTTCACTAGAACGCCTTCTATCACACCTCTGGGGATTTTTATTGAGCGATCAGCTAAGTGTAGTGTGACAGAAGTAGGTTTCAATTCTCCCAAACCTAACTGCTCATAGAGAGAATATGACAATAGGCTGACACTAGCTCCAAGATCTAATAAGGCCGTGTCAATTGTATATGTACCAATTGTACAAGCAATGATTGGACATCCATGATCCTTATGTTTGATTGGAAATGTTTGTTGGAGCAGTGCACTCACATTTTCTGCTAAGAAAGACTTTGTGGGAACATTGGTTCTCCGTTTAACCATACATAGGTATTTGACAAATTTGGCATACGAAGATACCTTATTGATGGCATCCAATAGAGGGATATTGATATTGAGATGTTTAAAAACCTCTAGTATGTCACCATAAGATATCTTTTGTTTTGCAGATAACCTATGAGGATATGGAGTCCTTTGTGAAAATATTTTCTTAGCAGATAAATTCGATGGATTTTGGACAGGGGATGAACTGAGTGAGTTATCCGATTGTTTTGATTGATCATTGATTGATTCTTTAGGCATTTCCACTTTGTTATCTACATGTTTCCCTGATCTCAAGATAGTAATTAATTTAACATCGTCTCGTTTGGATGATGAAACTTCATATTGTCCATTACGATTTGGAATAGGTTGACTGGGAAATTTGCCTTGTTCTCTATCACCACTAGCAGTGGCTAATTGTCCAAGCTATGTTTCGAGCTTGTGCATACCTGTTAGGTAGATTGCTTGAATTGCTGCAACATATCCTCAATCGAAGGTTTACGTTGTTGTGAAGGATAAACCTGATTTGACTGATTTGACTAGGGTGGATGATATGGTTGGTTTTGAGGTGGTAGCTAATATGGAGGTGGTTGAAATGACTGATTTTGATATTGAGGAAAGTTTTGATTCATTGGAGATTGATTCTGTCACCAAAAAAAATTGGGATGATTTCGCCAATTAGGATTATATGTAGTAGAGAACGAGGTCCCTTGCTATGTTCCAAAATTATTGAGTGCATTTACTTGTTCACTTGAACACTCAGAATTTTATTCTAAGGAAGAGCAATTTTGAGCAGTGCGTCTTGGACTAGAACACATAGCACAAAATTCAACATTTGCTCATATTGATGGATTCATCGCCTGAGTCATTACTAATGAGTCAAATTTTTTCGTTAGGTTTACAAATGCTAACTTAACGTCAAAACCACTACTGACTACATACAAACCCCCTTTTCTTGAGGTTTGTGATAGAATATCTTTCTTGGAAAAATCTCATCTCTGAGAATTTTCCTCCAATGTTTTTAGGATTGTCCATCCATTGTTTTCAGTTAGCTTCAAAAAGTCTTCATTTTCATAGACTCCACCATTTGATGGGTTGATGTGGTTAAACCATCATAGATGGACAAGTCTCCACGTTTCAAAACCATGGTGGGGACATTTTGCTATTATTTCTTTGAATCTTTCCTATGCTTCACAGAATTGTTCACTCTCCTTTTGATTGAAGTTTATCATTTCTTTCTTGAGAGCGTTTGTTTTTTATATTGGGAAAAACTTATTCATAAAATTTATTAACTAGTTGATCCCAAGTGTTGTTGGTATTCGCAGGACAGTATTTAACCATGATTTCGCCTTTTTTTTTTGAGAGAAAAAAGAAATAATCAAAGTCAAATAGATTCATCTGTAATTCTTTAGATTTTAATGGTGGCGCAGATCTATAAGAATTCTTTCACCTGGAGGTGCAGGTCCTATCTATCAAGACCATAAAAGGCTGGTAGTAGATGTAAAACTCCTGGCTTAAGTTCAAAGGTAATTTGGTTTCAGGTACAACTATACCTGATGGTGTAGTGGCTGTGACTGGTGAGAAGTAATATTCGAGACTTTTTTTGTAATTTCTTCTGCCATGGGAAATGATGGACGAGTAGATGAGGTTGATGATGATGGTGAAGTAGGTGAATCGTTTATGTCTATGACTGAGCTGGGCTGAGCTCCGGACTCAACAATCGATCTACTGACAGGAAGTGTAACTCTAACCAAGCAATTGGCTGAGTTACGTGACCAATGATGCATACACAGACATGATCATACACGCTAAAAAAAATTCACACTAGAAAATGCCTAAATCTAAATTGAAATTGCACTAATGCAATCAATTTTTTTATTGGCTAATAGGACCCTAAAAATTGTCTTAGACTTGCTCCTACTTTTTCTCCAAACAATCTAAGTCTCCAATGAGAGTTCAACCACAAGATAGCCAGGTAAGTTCCAAGTAAGTGAGGAAGAACACGACATCTCTTCCCAACTTATCCTTATGTCATGCTCGACCACAATGCCTTGGTGACAGAACTAACCTTAGACACCATTCTTGAAAATGAACTAGTCATTGGTTCCAAAAATTGATTTGAATTAAAAAGGTTCTTAATGAGCATGAAGCCCTAAAAATCTAGTCTAATGGTTCCTCAATTGATTTTATTAGGAGATGCATGAACCATTTTACTATCTTATTTGTCTAGATATTGTGAATGCAATTCTACTTTACCGTACAAAGATTCAAGCAAATATGCAAAACAATAATAAAACAAATCTAACTAGTGCATGAATCTAACATCCTATTATGCATGAGCAATTTGAATAGGCAATTAAATTAAAGAACACCCTAGAAAATTTCTATATGAATGCATGATGAAAGTGAAAATTAAAATAAAATGATTGGCACTCACCTTAGCCTAGCTTGCATGTTTTCCAGCAATTTTTAAGTATTTTGTTTTTTTTAGCAATTTTCAAGCATTTCGCAAACAATTTTCAAGCGCACATCCTGCAAAACAACACAAACAAACTATGGTGTAGAGTCTAAATCGAAGAATGCATGATACCTAAACTAAAAGAATTGTTCCTAATCTATAATTAAAGAAGGAGATGTGATATAATCTATAAACAAGAATTCCAAACTATGATAAGATTATGGAAGTTAATTCACAGTTCACCGCATTTAAAAATTTATTCTATGATTCCCAAATTTGACATCCTTTTTTGAAGATTTCATAAGTTAGATAGAAGTTCTAAGTTTTAGAAATGTTTTAAGTTTGGAAATTTTCTAAATTGGAAAGTTTCAAAAATAGATCAATTACCAAAAATAGATTTTTCTAAAAGTAGAAAACTTTCAAAAAATAAACTAATTCAAATAATTGAGATTTTCAAGAATTTCTTATTTCTAACACATCGGATTTTCAAGTTATCAATATATATGAAATTTGCCCTTTAATTTGTGAATTGTTGGATATGGATCTTAGATGGGTAAGGTGTTGGGTCAATTGCCCAATTAAGACCAAACGGATGGTGGTTATGTTTCAATTGAATTAAATGGGTGAGATGTATTTAATTGGGTCAAGATTGTTAATTGGGTCAAGATGCCCAATTGGGACCCAATGGGTCGTGGTTGACTTGGTTGACCACCAAGTGAGTTCAAGCTTATTTAATTCGGGCTGAATTAAATTGGAAATGGAATCAAGGAATTGAGTTGATTTTAAATGAGTTAAATTAAAGTGGTGAGTTGAATTAAAGAGTGAGTAGAGTGGGAAGGTGAAGAGGTGCATCCCACCAAGACAAGTCAAGGCTACACGTTGGATGCATGGGAGTTTCATCTCATGGGATGAAACTCCAAAATTGATAAGTAATGGGAGGAGGACGGTTTTTGTGTTGTTACACAATTCAAACCAAGGCTACATGTTGGGATATGGGAGTTTCATCTCATGGATGAAACCCCCAAATGGGTCATTAATGGGGAGGTGGCGGTTTTGTGGAGGTTACACAAGGTCACACAAACGTTTACACAGTTGGAGACATGGGTGTTCCATCTCATGGATGAAACCCCCAAATGAAACATAAAGGAGGGAGGTAAATGGGCTTGGGCGTTACAAAGGGGTGCCACCAAGGGACACCACCTTTGGCTGACCCTCATTAACCAAAAAAAGGGTTTTGTTTCAAGTCACTCTCTCCCTCTCCCTCTCTTGGCCAAATCACTCTCAAAGGAAGAACACTTTGAGAATTTCCATCTCATTCTCTCTCCCTCTCACACAAGGCCGACCACCCTCAAGACAAAGACTTGGAGTATATTCTATCCCAAGCTTCTCTCTCTCTCTCTCAACCTATATCTCTTGGCCGAACCACTCCAAGGGATTTCATCAGGATCAATCTCAGCTAAAGACCAAGAAGGAAGGAAAAAGAGGCTAAGGAAGGAAAGGAGCAAGAAGGAATGAAAGAAACCAGAGGAGTGGCGGAATCGGTAAGTGCTCGATAAGACTTCTTAAATAAGAAAAGAGGGTCAAGGACATAGTTCAGCCATTGCATGGCCGAACCCTAATGTTATTATGGCTAAAGACTCAATGATGAACTATAGGGTTCGGCCATGTTGTATGGCCGAACCCCATGGGAAATTATTAAGGAAGTTATATGGGTTTAAATGATTTTGAAGAGGAAGTAATGAACCATAGGGTTCGGCCATGTTGTATGGCCGAACCCCATGGAAAGGATATTGGTGAGTATTACAGATATTAAAGGGTTTAAATGGATGTATGTTAGTGAAAAACCTTAGACCATGGGTTTGGCCATGGAGTATGGCCGAACCCCATAAAGAATTAAGGAATTATGTTCATGTATTTAGATCATGGAAATGATGGGGAATGGTGGTAAGTTCAATTGATTTTAAACATGGTAAATGATGATCCAAAAGGATGAACCTAAATGTATGGTTAAACCCCATGAAGGATTTTGAGTATGGACCTAAGAGTGTAAACCATTTAACGGAGAGGGGAAAATAAGACATCATGGGTTAGGCCATGGTGTTTGGCTGAACCCCATGAACCATGTAGATGGGTCATTCATGGATCTAACATGTTAGATGAATGGTTCTTGGATATAGATTTGTATAAATGGCCTAAAATGTATGATTGACTTATGGAATTGAAAGATCATGGGTTCGGCCATGGTGTATGGCCGAACCCCATGAGGCATGTTTTTATGGACATGGCAAAGAAGTAAATATGGTGAAAATTGAAGGACCATGGGTTTGGCCATGGTGTATGGCCGAACCCCATGAGGAATGTTTTTATGGACATGGCAAAGAAGTAAATATGGTGAAAATTGAATGACCATGGGTTCGGCCATGGTGTATGGCCAAACCCCATGGATTGTGTTATGGGATTTAATTTGAAAGATCAAAGGACTAAGGGCACAAAACCAAGGTAGTGAGGTTCAGCCATGTTGTATGGCCGAACCCCACTAAGGAATTTTTATGGACTTAGGGTTTTATGTATGATTAAATTAATGAATTAAAGGTGATATGATCTTCGACTTAAGTTAAAGGAACAAAGGACTCAAAAGAGGGACTAAAAACCAAGTGGGTGAGGTTCGGCCATGTTGTATGGCCGAACCCCACCAAGACAAATTTATAGACTTAAATATTGTAAATCAAAGGGAACATGGGTTTAATTGATTGATATGTTATAAAGTAATGGGACCTCACAAGCGGTGCACGATCGTGAGCGGTTTCCGGACTAAAATGCAAGGTCACTTTAGTGGTCAATGGTAGGATTCTACCTCTTTAAAACCATGGGTTATGTATGATGGTTTTCATTCTTATTTTGATGAGTTATGTTGTAAAAATGATATGTTTCAAATATGAGATTTTAATGCTATGATTATATTAATACATAGCATGTGTTCACTATATCTCATGCATGGCATGGGAGGGATGTTTGTAACCGGAGGCCACGCTCCGTCGGGGCGTCCGTAAGGCATCCATGGGAAGACCTTGATATGCATTGTCCATCAAGAAGAATCCGGAGAACACACTCCGTCGGGGCGTCCGTAAGACAACTGTGGGGATACCTTGATGATGAGCTTTCCATCAAGAGGATGTTTTGTGATTGTTGTTATGGCTGATAGGTGGGACTCATGGCATATGACACTCATGGCATAGCATTGATTCAGCATGATTAAGATCTCTATTATCATGGACTGTTTCTGGTTTTATTTGTATGATTGGATCTTTATTATCATACACTGTTTTGGATACAATGCTTTATAAGTATGGTATGACCCATGTGTTAACCCTAATTGGAATACCTATTGGGCGCGTTGTCTAACGCCCTACTTCTACCTTAGATGATGACACAGGAAATGGACAAAGCGAATGATGTGATCGGAGCCAAGCTTGGAGCTTGGATGATTAAGTTCCACTTTGTTTAAGTTATTAATGGACCATGTGATTTGAGTAACTAGCAGTCGGGAATGTAATAACTTAGATTATTTGCTATGGTTTGAATGTTAACTTTGGATATGTTAACTTCAGATATTTATTGTTGAGTGATGGACCTCCTTGCTATCTAAAATGGAATAGAATTGTTATTCTATTATATTTCCGCATTCATGATTATTCCGCATGTTAACTTGAGTACGTGTTAACCATTTTAGTGGACTTGGTCCATGCACACGTATGGTTGACCAGTTAAGGGTCGGGCTTTAGAAGCTCGGACTTAGCTCGCGTCGTGACATCCCGCTCTCTCTCACTCTTTTATTCAAAGAAAAAAATAAACTCTGATTTTCCGCATAGTGAAAAGGGCGGGGCGTTACATAACTTTCCAAAAATAGAAAAAGTTTCCATTTTTAAAGAGTTGTCAAAAATAGAACTTTCCAAAAGTAACAATTTTTCCTAAAAAGAATTAATTTTTAAAGAGAACATACTTTAATTATTTTCCCCGGCAACAGTGCCAAAAACTTGTTGATGGTTTTAAATTTGTAAATCTCGCAATTTCATAAACCATTCATAGTATATGTAATAACCCGAATTTTTGATAAATATATATATTGGCATTTATTCATTTTAAATTGAAGTTTGCTGTAATAAAATGCCAAATGGACCAAACTTTGGGACAATGGCCCAAGGATAGCCCAATTGGGCCATGGATTGGATGAAATCCATTAAATGGGTCAATGAGGACTAATCGGGTCAACGATGGTCAAAGTGGGCCCGATAGCCATGTGGAGCCCAATGGATCAAAATCGGTTCAAATCCTAAGGTAAGTGGAAAATGAGGGAATCTAATTGGGCCATGGGCCCAATGGTTACCCAATAAACCTTGAATTAAAATTGATACATGTAATTGGTCAATTTGGGTCAAAGAGCCATGTGGGACCTAATGGGCCAAGGTAACTAACCCCTAAGATAAATGGGTAAGACAAGAATCAAATTGGGCCATGGGCCCAATGATGATCCAATAAAAGGGATATAATTAATAAAATTTAAATCACCTAAGTTAGGTGATAAATGGACCAAGGCAACATGGCCAATGGGGCCCACCTCCACCTCACCCATTGAGGTGGCGTGTGGACCAAGGAAAAGTGGGGCCAACCATGGTTGACTTGGTCAACCATGGATAAATTGAGAGGACTAAGGTGTACTAAGGTGAATTAAATTGATTAAAATTATTGGAAAAGGATTTAAGTTAAAATCAATAACATGGCCAAGTGGGGCCCACCTCCACCTCATCAGGTGAGGTGGCGGGTGGGGTAGGTATAGGTGGGGGCCGTCCACCATGGTTGACTTGGTCAACCATGGGTGGATTTCTTAGAGAAATAAATTAATGAAATTAAATTAGATAAGAATTAATTAAACTAAAGGATCCAATTAATTAAACTAATTAGATTGGTCAATTTTGGGTCAATGGAAGAAGTCAAATGATGGTTTTATCTAGACCAAAACCACTCTAAGAAACACAAACCACCTAAGAAAAAACACAAAATTACCATGGACTTAGGGTGGTGGTTTTATCCCAACCACCACCACTCCAAACATGGTGACCCATACCTAGCCATGAGTGGGTCAAATGGTCAAGGTTGAAAGACTCAAACCACCCTTGTGCAAACACCAAAACCATTGGCTTGGTGGTGGTTTGGTCTCAACCACCACCACCAAGGTCAAGGGAGCCCATACTTTGGTTGGTGGAGCCATAATGGTGGAGTGTTGTTTGGTCAACCAAAATGAGATGTGTTTGATCTCATTCTCATCTCCTTTCCATCTCTCTCTCTCCCTCTCTCTTGCACTCTCAAAAAAAAACGTCCCTTGCACTAAGGAAAAGAGAACAAAGCTTAGAAGAAAAACTTAGAAAGAAAGAAGAAGAAAAGAGAAGGAAAAGATTAAGTCTTGGGCCACCCCAAGATCAAGATCCTTGAAGAATTTTCTCCCTCATTTCCATACTCTTCCCCTCTCAACCTAACCCTATCTTAGCCAATCCAAGCATGTCCCACCATTGATCAAGCTCATCTAGCCGATCAAACAAGGAGAGGAAGAAGAAAGGAGGCCAAAGAGGTTGACGGGAGCGACAAAGACCGGAGGAGTCGTTGGGCGGTAAGATTTCTTTAAACAAGATTTTATTTTAGGAATATAAAATCCATTTCTTAGACTAAATGTGGCCAAAAACGTGGTGGGCCATGGGTCTAAGATCCATCAAAAGATAAGGCTAAGAAATGGATAAAAATGGAGGAATGGATTTAAAAAAAGAGGAAATGGAAAAATGGAATTTTGAGTCTTTATTAAGCATAGGAAAATGGGATTTTAATGGAGTAATGGGCCATAAGGTTTGGCCATGTAGCATGGCCGAACCCCATGGCCAATGTTGGATGATTTTTAATTAGGGTTGAAGGTCTAAAATGGTGGAGAATGATCTATGATAAAATGGACTTATTGAGTATAGAATGTGATGTTTAGATGGAATGAAAATGGTGATGATTTAGTGATTTTAAAATGGATTATTTTTGGGACAAAAAAATTAATGGTTTTATGAAGATCTTAAAGTTGGTGAGAAATAGTAATTTTAATGGATGAAAAAGGGTAGAAATTTATGGAGGAAATAATAGTTGCAAATGGATTCCCAAAGTGTATGATATAAGTTTAAATGGACCAAATGAATGATATTATTGATTTTAAATGGAATTTTTTTAACAAAGAAAAATCATGGACAAATATTCATAGAACTTTGGTCTTAAATGGTTCTAAGAAAGGTGGGCCATGAACCATGGGTTCGGCCATGTATGGTAATGGTATGGGATTTTTAGACATGGAAAATAATGTGGAGGAATGGGAATTTGAATAGATGGGTAAGTATGGTATATGGTAATTTTTTTAATGATGGAAAAGTATTGAAAATGGTTAAGAAAAATGGATGGATTGTATGGATGGTTCAAGTATGATATGTGATGTTGGTGATTTAAATGGATGATTTAATTTTCATTGGAGGTATGTTTAAATGGGTAATTGAAACCAAGAAAAATGGGGAAAGAAACATCATGGGTTCGGCCATGGTGTATGGCCGAACCCATGACCCAAATTTTGATCAATTGTAGGCTAAGGTTAAATACATGTATCAATGCTTAGGAGTTTGATTTAAAGGGCCAAAATGATTTAAGTTTTTGTGATTTTAAATTGGATTATTTTGGGACAAAACTTAGTCTTTGAAAATGGTATCCATAAAGGTGAACCTTAGGGTAGTGATTAGTGGCTTTAATAAATGGAAAATAATGTAGAAGAATACTAGATTTTGATGGATTTATAAAAATGATATGTGGGCCACACCTTAGGCCAAAATGTGGAATTAGGTGTGGGAGTAATTATTTTTCAAAATTAAATATTAGGTGGCTGATTTTATGATGTAAGGTCATGATTGAATGGACCTAAGTATGAATGAATCTTGGACTTAAAATGCACATAAATGAATGGATGATTTACCATGGAAGGAGAGTGGCAAAACCGTAATTTGTGGCCACATTGAAGGACCATGGGTTTGACCATGGTACATGGCCAAACCCTATGGGGGTTGGACATGAAAATGGAAATATTATGAATGGTTAAGTAAAGCGATTAGTTGCTGCGTTTTAGGCTCGCAAATCGGAATTTTAAATTTGGCCAAAATTGGATCTATGTATGAGTCTAGAACCAATGGATAATGGGCTAAGTTAGGGACTTAATCATGGACGATATATGGACTAATTCGGTAAATGTAATAAGGTATCGGGCGTCGCAAACGGTACGCGATCGGCGACCGGATTATCGAACGGGAAGCATAACGGAACGCGACACGGTATTCGGTAGGATTCCTACCTCTTTGTAAGCGATGGATATGTGATGGTGTTTTAAATTATTTTGATTTGGCTTATGATGGATTTATGAGTATGATTTATCTTATGATGAATTTTAAATCATGAAGCATATGGTTTATATTTTAATATTATGCATTATATGACTATGTATGATATGTCAAGTATATGGGATACATATATATTACATAGCATAATGCACTACATCTCATGCATGGCATGGGCAGAAAAAAAAAAAATAAATAAACCGGAGTCCATGCTCCGTCGGGGCGACCGAGAATCAGACATGGGGATTGCCTGAGGGTTATAACCGGAGTCCATGCTCCGTCGGGGCGACCGAGAATCAGACATGGGGATAGCCTGAGGGCTATAACCGGAGTCCATGCTCCGTCGGGGCGACCGAGAAGCAAACATGGGGAACAGGATATTGTATGATCATACGGATAATGGGTGGGACACATGACATAAGCACCCATGACATAGCATTCATCACATACTTATTTTGTTGTATTTTATGTTATCGATATGTGTGTATCACTAATCCATGTGCTAGCCCTACTCGGAGTCCTACTGGGCGCGTTGACTAACGCCCTACTTCTACCCTAGCTGATGACGCAGGAGAGGCAGGAAGCGGTGGAAATACCGGAGGCCAAGCTTAGGAGCTTGGAAAGCGCAGTCCTAGTTTATATTATGTTTAAATTTTGGAGATGTAATTTTAAAGTAACTTAGCTTGTCGGGTTGTATAAATTTACATTTCTGCGATGGTTTGGACGTTACTTATGGACAATACCTTTTGTGATGAAATCATGAACATAGGGGCATTTTGGTAAATTCAATGTTATATCTTCCCTTCTATCTAAAAACCGGTAGGATAGACTCTATTATCATGTTCTGCAATAACTATAACCCGCGAGCTTACTTCCCACGCGTGAACCATTCTCGTGGACTTAGTTCCGCGCACGCGTGGGGTTGGCCAGTTAAGGGTCGGGCTTCAGAAGCTCGCACTTAACTCGCGTCGTGGCGTCCGCGCCCTCTCTCACTCTTCTATTTCAAAAAAAAAAAAAAAAAAAAAATCGACTCTGATTTTCGAAAAATGGGTGAAAAAGGGCGGGGCGTTACAGTTGGTATCAGAGCGAAATCGAAAGAATGAATCTCTCGAAGTATGATTAAGACGGTTGCATGTCTCACTGACAGCTAAGAATCCCAACTGACCGACTCTTCGGAGTCCGCTGCACGGGGGCCGGGTTAATCTACTTCGATTGACTCAGACTGAAACATTCAATCTGAGCGCCACATTTGACGTAAGAAATGATAGGAAGGGAAGTACAATCATTATAACATTGAGGGAATTACCAAAAATTAGGAGATTTTCCCCAAATTTCACAAAAATGGACAAACATAGCTAGATGGGAAGTTTTCCCCAAACCAAGTATGCTTATTTGGCAACTTTCCCCCAAATGAAAGACACAACATTCAATACTTAGGAATTTCCCCCAAAAATGAAGTATACTTAATCAATAATTCTCCCCCAAATTGAAGGAACATTTGATACTTAGGAAAATTATTCCAAACTATGAACATGACAATGATTGTGAAAGAACTAAGTCAATATTTTTCGATGACTTAGGAAAAATGCCGCCAAAGAGAAGAACCAGTCGCAACCCCCGAGTGGAGAGAGAGGTAACACCCCCTCGACAGGAAGAAGAGGTACCACCACCTCATACAGCCGAGGGACAAAATAGTATCAACGTAGAAGGTGTACCTCCCGAGTTGAAGGACATAGTTCAAGCGGCAATCGCTTCTGCTCTACAACAACATTCAAGCGGCAATGCGACCGCTAGCGACTCCAATAAACGAAAGATGGTCAAGGACTTCCAACAACAGCGCCCTCCCTACTTCAAGGGAAAGGAAGGGGCTGTGGGAGCGGAACACTGGTTAAAGAGGATCAACCAAATCTTGAATTTGCTCCAGATTTCCAGTACTGCTGATAAGATCTTATTAGCCACATCCCAACTGATCGAGGATGCTGGTAGTTGGTGGGAAGTGGTAGAAAAGCAACAAGCATTGATACCGGAAGGAGAAAGGATACCCATGACATGGGAGTGGTTCTCGGCCACCTTCCTAGAACAATTCTTTCCGGAGGAAAAAAGAGAGAGCCAGACTGAAGCTTTCATCTCGCTGGTACAGGGCAACATGACAGTGGCGGAGTATCACAGAGAATTTCTCAAGCTGTCTATTTATGGGTTCTATATGGTGGATACTGAACACCGAAGGGCCCGTAAGTTTGAACGGGGCCTTCGGCCAAGCATCAAGAATAGAGTAACCATTTTCAAAGAGCCCACGCTGGCAGGGGTGGTTAGCAGGGCCACCATCGCAGAAAAGGAACTAAATGAGATAGTGCGGTTCGACAACCGCCGAGGGCAGGGTGGGCGGGGAACATTCCAACCCAACAAGAAGTTCCGCCCGAATCCTAGCAGGCCCTCACCGTCCACGGGATCTACCGGGAGCTTTCGCCCTAGTCAGCCTTCTACATCAGCATCAGTCACACAGGTTCACCGGGGTGGGAACACCTGTTATCAGTGTGGCCAACAGGGCCACTACAAGAGAGAGTGTCCACAAACTAGCCGACCCTCCAACTTCAGGGGCCCTTTCCGCCCTCCAACTAGACCGACACAGTCGCGGGGAGGCAGAACATATAATCAGGCGGGGCGGGCACCAAAACCTGCGGGATCTGGACGACTCTTCACCATACCATCTCCAATAGCAGTGGACCGTTCAGTGATGCAAGGTATGGCTGTAATTGGTAGTTCCTATGCTATTACTTTATTTGACTCTGGAGCATCGCATTCATTCATATCTGCTGCATTCATATCTGCCACGGGTACACTAGTACAAAACCTATCCACATCACTCACCATTGTATCCCCCGTCGGAGACACATCATTAGGACTAATATGTACGGCATTGAACACGGAACTCGCGGGATTCAGATTCGAGTTCGATTATTTAGTAATCGAT
The DNA here is from genome assembly GCA_013350335.1 of Chimonanthus salicifolius. NCBI lineage: Eukaryota > Viridiplantae > Streptophyta > Magnoliopsida > Laurales > Calycanthaceae > Chimonanthus > Chimonanthus salicifolius. The sequence continues at coordinate 60,767,794 of CM023533.1, read as the reverse complement.
ATGGCGGAATATGATGTCATTTTTGGCATGGACTGGTTGACTACGTATCAGGCCCATATTGACTGCCATCTTCGTAGGGTAACATTTTGGTCACCCGAGGGAAAGCGGTTCATGGTACACGCTGACAGGCAGAGTATCCCTAGAAGACTGCAGGAGGAATTGAACCATCTTGCCTTGAACAACCTCAGATTAGATAAGGCACCAACGGTTGAACTTCCGATGGTAGTAGCAGATTTTGCCGAGGTATTCCCAATAGAACTCCCTGGTTTGCCACCCAAGAGGGAGATAGACTTTGAAATAAAATTATACCCCGGCGCCGCTCCAGTATCATTACCCCATTATAGGATGGCGCCAGCTGAGATGACCGAACTGAAAAAGCAAATTGATGAACTGCTCAGACTAGGCTTCATTCGGAACAGTACATCCGCATGGGGAGCCCCAGTGTTATTTGTGAAAAAGAAAGACGGTACCCTACGAATGTGTGTGGACTATAGGAAATTAAATCAGTTGACTGTCAGGAACAAGTATCCCCTACCCCGGATTGATGATCTGTTTGATCAACTTAGGGGTTCCTCTCATTTCTCTAAGATTGACCTGATGTCCGGATACCATCAAATTCGGGTTAGAGAGGAGGACATAGAGAAGACTGCTTTCAGGACACGGTATGGATTATATGAGTATGTAGTCATGCCGTTTGGACTTACTAATGCACCGGCGGTGTTCATGGACCTAATGAATAGGATATTCCGTCCATACTTAGATCAATTTGTGATCATATTCATCGATGATATTCTGATCTACTCTAAAAGTCAGAACGAACATGCCGAGCACCTACAAATAGTCCTAGACACCTTGCGGAAGAACCAATTGTATGCCAAAGCCAGCAAGTGTGAATTTTGGCTATCTGAAGTCAACTTCTTGGGGCACATCATATCAGAGGAAGGTATAGCCGTGGACCCGGCTAAGGTAGCAGCAGTCAGGGAATGGAAAGCGCCGACAAATGTAACCGAGATCCGCAGTTTTCTGGGATTGGCCGGTTACTATCGGAAATTCATCATGGACTTCTCCAAGATTGCAGCTCCACTTACCCGACTCACTCAGAAAGGAGTCAAGTTTGAGTGGTCCAATCTGTGCAATCAGAGATTTGAGGAGTTAAAGGAGAGGCTTACGACCGCTCCTATTCTGATCTTGCCAGAAAGAGGCAGAAATTATGAGGTGTACTGCGATGCCTCCGGTGAGGGACTGGGGTGCACACTCAGTCAAGGTAATCGTGCGGTGGCGTATGGATCGAGACAGTTGAAAATTCATGAACGCCATTATCCCACACATGATCTAGAACTAGCAGCGGTGGTCTTTGCTCTCAAAAGCTGGAGACACTACCTCTACGGTGAAAAGTTTGAGGTGTTCTCGGATCACAAAAGTTTGAAGTACTTATTTGATCAGAAAGAACTCAATATGAGACAGCGTAGATGGATGGAATATCTGGCGGATTATGAGTTCGCACTTCGGTACCATCCTGGCAAGGCGAACAAAGTAGCGGATGCTCTCAGCCGTTTGTCACATGCGACAATAGCCAGCATGATCAGGACGGAATGGGAGGTACTGAATACCATCAGAGAGTTTAAACTCTACCTCAATAATCATGGGACTATATATAATTTGATCATACGATCACACATGGTCTCCGAGATTGAACGAGAGCAACGAACAGACCCAGAAGTGGAGGAGATTTGGGCTAAAATGTCTACCGGTGAGGTTGTACCGGAGTGGGAATTACGACCAGGACAGGGTCTTATGTTCCGAGGTAGGACATACGTACCTAAGAACTGTAGAAGAGAGTTGTTGATTGAAGCACACCAAACCAAACTCTCTATCCACCCGGGCAACACGAAGATGTACCATGATCTTAAGAGGCACTATTGGTGGCATGGACTTAAGAAAGACGTGGCAGAGTTTGTTGCTCGTTGCTTAACATGTCAACAGGTTAAGGCAGAACATCGGAAACCGCCAGGCTTACTCGTACCCTTACCAATACCAGAATGGAAATGGGAACACATATCCATGGACTTTGTAACAGGGTTGCCAAGGTCATCCAAGGGCAACGATGCAATATGGGTCATAGTGGACCGGTTGACCAAGTCTGCACATTTCCTTCCCATCAAGATGACAGATTCATCAGAGACTTTAGGTCGACAGTACATCCGGGATATCATCAGGTTACATGGTATTCCCCGGTCTATTGTATCCGATAGGGATGGCCGATTCACCGGCAGAGTATGGCAAGGCTTGCAGTCGGCTATGGGAACTGATGTATTAACTAGCACAGCATTTCATCCACATACTGATGGACAGTCAGAGAGGACGATACAGACACTGGAAGATATGCTGAGAGCATGCATGCTAGACTTTAAGGGCGGATGGGAGGATCATCTGCCACTGGTGGAGTTCTCTTACAATAACAGTTACCAGGCAAGTCTCCAGATGGCTCCTTTTGAGGCCTTATATGGTAGACCGTGTAGATCGCCAGTGTGTTGGACGGAGGCCGGTGAGCCTGCGTTGATCGGACCAGATTTGGTTGCAGAGACTACAGCGCAGATTAAGCTGATACGGCAACATCTACTCACTGCACAGAGCCGTCAGAAGAGCTATGCCGACAAGAGGAGAAGGTTCCTCGAGTTTGAGGTGGGAGACTTAGTGTTCTTAAAAGTCTCGCCACGGAAAGGGCACATGAGGTTCGGAAAGAAAGGGAAACTGTCGCCTAGATTTGTGGGGCCGTTTCCAATACTGAAGAGGGTGGGAGGGGTAGCTTATCAGTTAGCGCTCCCTCCACGGCTGTCATCTCTACATGATGTGTTTCATGTGTCCATGCTGAGAAAGTACAATCCTGATCCTTCTCATGTGATAAATGTTCAAGACATCGATGTACAAAGCGATGTGACATATGCGGAGAAGCCGGTCAGAGTTATTGAAAGCGAACAAAGGGTGCTACGGAACCGCGCCATTCAGTTTGTCAAGGTGGTATGGGAACGACATGGCAGTGAAGAAACCACCTGGGAACTTGAGTCGGAGATGAAGGCCGCTTATCCGGAGCTCTTCGCATGAGTTGTTTTGGACCCCTACTTCACTCGAATTTTCGGGACGAAAATTTCAAAAGAGGATTCTATTGTAATAACCCGAATTTTTGATAAATATATATATTGGCATTTATTCATTTTAAATTGAAGTTTGCTGTAATAAAATGCCAAATGGACCAAACTTTGGGACAATGGCCCAAGGATAGCCCAATTGGGCCATGGATTGGATGAAATCCATTAAATGGGTCAATGAGGACTAATCGGGTCAACGATGGTCAAAGTGGGCCCGATAGCCATGTGGAGCCCAATGGATCAAAATCGGTTCAAATCCTAAGGTAAGTGGAAAATGAGGGAATCTAATTGGGCCATGGGCCCAATGGTTACCCAATAAACCTTGAATTAAAATTGATACATGTAATTGGTCAATTTGGGTCAAAGAGCCATGTGGGACCTAATGGGCCAAGGTAACTAACCCCTAAGATAAATGGGTAAGACAAGAATCAAATTGGGCCATGGGCCCAATGATGATCCAATAAAAGGGATATAATTAATAAAATTTAAATCACCTAAGTTAGGTGATAAATGGACCAAGGCAACATGGCCAATGGGGCCCACCTCCACCTCACCCATTGAGGTGGCGTGTGGACCAAGGAAAAGTGGGGCCAACCATGGTTGACTTGGTCAACCATGGATAAATTGAGAGGACTAAGGTGTACTAAGGTGAATTAAATTGATTAAAATTATTGGAAAAGGATTTAAGTTAAAATCAATAACATGGCCAAGTGGGGCCCACCTCCACCTCATCAGGTGAGGTGGCGGGTGGGGTAGGTATAGGTGGGGGCCGTCCACCATGGTTGACTTGGTCAACCATGGGTGGATTTCTTAGAGAAATAAATTAATGAAATTAAATTAGATAAGAATTAATTAAACTAAAGGATCCAATTAATTAAACTAATTAGATTGGTCAATTTTGGGTCAATGGAAGAAGTCAAATGATGGTTTTATCTAGACCAAAACCACTCTAAGAAACACAAACCACCTAAGAAAAAACACAAAATTACCATGGACTTAGGGTGGTGGTTTTATCCCAACCACCACCACTCCAAACATGGTGACCCATACCTAGCCATGAGTGGGTCAAATGGTCAAGGTTGAAAGACTCAAACCACCCTTGTGCAAACACCAAAACCATTGGCTTGGTGGTGGTTTGGTCTCAACCACCACCACCAAGGTCAAGGGAGCCCATACTTTGGTTGGTGGAGCCATAATGGTGGAGTGTTGTTTGGTCAACCAAAATGAGATGTGTTTGATCTCATTCTCATCTCCTTTCCATCTCTCTCTCTCCCTCTCTCTTGCACTCTCAAAAAAAAACGTCCCTTGCACTAAGGAAAAGAGAACAAAGCTTAGAAGAAAAACTTAGAAAGAAAGAAGAAGAAAAGAGAAGGAAAAGATTAAGTCTTGGGCCACCCCAAGATCAAGATCCTTGAAGAATTTTCTCCCTCATTTCCATACTCTTCCCCTCTCAACCTAACCCTATCTTAGCCAATCCAAGCATGTCCCACCATTGATCAAGCTCATCTAGCCGATCAAACAAGGAGAGGAAGAAGAAAGGAGGCCAAAGAGGTTGACGGGAGCGACAAAGACCGGAGGAGTCGTTGGGCGGTAAGATTTCTTTAAACAAGATTTTATTTTAGGAATATAAAATCCATTTCTTAGACTAAATGTGGCCAAAAACGTGGTGGGCCATGGGTCTAAGATCCATCAAAAGATAAGGCTAAGAAATGGATAAAAATGGAGGAATGGATTTAAAAAAAGAGGAAATGGAAAAATGGAATTTTGAGTCTTTATTAAGCATAGGAAAATGGGATTTTAATGGAGTAATGGGCCATAAGGTTTGGCCATGTAGCATGGCCGAACCCCATGGCCAATGTTGGATGATTTTTAATTAGGGTTGAAGGTCTAAAATGGTGGAGAATGATCTATGATAAAATGGACTTATTGAGTATAGAATGTGATGTTTAGATGGAATGAAAATGGTGATGATTTAGTGATTTTAAAATGGATTATTTTTGGGACAAAAAAATTAATGGTTTTATGAAGATCTTAAAGTTGGTGAGAAATAGTAATTTTAATGGATGAAAAAGGGTAGAAATTTATGGAGGAAATAATAGTTGCAAATGGATTCCCAAAGTGTATGATATAAGTTTAAATGGACCAAATGAATGATATTATTGATTTTAAATGGAATTTTTTTAACAAAGAAAAATCATGGACAAATATTCATAGAACTTTGGTCTTAAATGGTTCTAAGAAAGGTGGGCCATGAACCATGGGTTCGGCCATGTATGGTAATGGTATGGGATTTTTAGACATGGAAAATAATGTGGAGGAATGGGAATTTGAATAGATGGGTAAGTATGGTATATGGTAATTTTTTTAATGATGGAAAAGTATTGAAAATGGTTAAGAAAAATGGATGGATTGTATGGATGGTTCAAGTATGATATGTGATGTTGGTGATTTAAATGGATGATTTAATTTTCATTGGAGGTATGTTTAAATGGGTAATTGAAACCAAGAAAAATGGGGAAAGAAACATCATGGGTTCGGCCATGGTGTATGGCCGAACCCATGACCCAAATTTTGATCAATTGTAGGCTAAGGTTAAATACATGTATCAATGCTTAGGAGTTTGATTTAAAGGGCCAAAATGATTTAAGTTTTTGTGATTTTAAATTGGATTATTTTGGGACAAAACTTAGTCTTTGAAAATGGTATCCATAAAGGTGAACCTTAGGGTAGTGATTAGTGGCTTTAATAAATGGAAAATAATGTAGAAGAATACTAGATTTTGATGGATTTATAAAAATGATATGTGGGCCACACCTTAGGCCAAAATGTGGAATTAGGTGTGGGAGTAATTATTTTTCAAAATTAAATATTAGGTGGCTGATTTTATGATGTAAGGTCATGATTGAATGGACCTAAGTATGAATGAATCTTGGACTTAGAATGCACATAAATGAATGGATGATTTACCATGGAAGGAGAGTGGCAAAACCGTAATTTGTGGCCACATTGAAGGACCATGGGTTTGACCATGGTACATGGCCAAACCCTATGGGGGTTGGACATGAAAATGGAAATATTATGAATGGTTAAGTAAAGCGATTAGTTGCTGCGTTTTAGGCTCGCAAATCGGAATTTTAAATTTGGCCAAAATTGGATCTATGTATGAGTCTAGAACCAATGGATAATGGGCTAAGTTAGGGACTTAATCATGGACGATATATGGACTAATTCGGTAAATGTAATAAGGTATCGGGCGTCGCAAACGGTACGCGATCGGCGACCGGATTATCGAACGGGAAGCATAACGGAACGCGACACGGTATTCGGTAGGATTCCTACCTCTTTGTAAGCGATGGATATGTGATGGTGTTTTAAATTATTTTGATTTGGCTTATGATGGATTTATGAGTATGATTTATCTTATGATGAATTTTAAATCATGAAGCATATGGTTTATATTTTAATATTATGCATTATATGACTATGTATGATATGTCAAGTATATGGGATACATATATATTACATAGCATAATGCACTACATCTCATGCATGGCATGGGCAGAAAAAAAAAAAATAAATAAACCGGAGTCCATGCTCCGTCGGGGCGACCGAGAATCAGACATGGGGATTGCCTGAGGGTTATAACCGGAGTCCATGCTCCGTCGGGGCGACCGAGAATCAGACATGGGGATAGCCTGAGGGCTATAACCGGAGTCCATGCTCCGTCGGGGCGACCGAGAAGCAAACATGGGGAACAGGATATTGTATGATCATACGGATAATGGGTGGGACACATGACATAAGCACCCATGACATAGCATTCATCACATACTTATTTTGTTGTATTTTATGTTATCGATATGTGTGTATCACTAATCCATGTGCTAGCCCTACTCGGAGTCCTACTGGGCGCGTTGACTAACGCCCTACTTCTACCCTAGCTGATGACGCAGGAGAGGCAGGAAGCGGTGGAAATACCGGAGGCCAAGCTTAGGAGCTTGGAAAGCGCAGTCCTAGTTTATATTATGTTTAAATTTTGGAGATGTAATTTTAAAGTAACTTAGCTTGTCGGGTTGTATAAATTTACATTTCTGCGATGGTTTGGACGTTACTTATGGACAATACCTTTTGTGATGAAATCATGAACATAGGGGCATTTTGGTAAATTCAATGTTATATCTTCCCTTCTATCTAAAAACCGGTAGGATAGACTCTATTATCATGTTCTGCAATAACTATAACCCGCGAGCTTACTTCCCACGCGTGAACCATTCTCGTGGACTTAGTTCCGCGCACGCGTGGGGTTGGCCAGTTAAGGGTCGGGCTTCAGAAGCTCGCACTTAACTCGCGTCGTGGCGTCCGCGCCCTCTCTCACTCTTCTATTTCAAAAAAAAAAAAAAAAAAAAAAATCGACTCTGATTTTCGAAAAATGGGTGAAAAAGGGCGGGGCGTTACAGTATAGTAATGTGAAAACGAGGTCGAACCCAATGAAAAATCTCAAAGTATATGAATTTAAATTAATGTCCTCTAAAAATGAATTGTTTTTAAGAAATTGAATCATTATATGAGTCATGCATCTAACTTGGACAATCAGCAAATAAAATGCGTGATTTCTTATTCTTGTATGGTGAATTAAATTTTAACCTTAACCATGATTAGGAATTCAAGTTACAAAATTATTTACACATCTTCTTAACATTAATTGAATGGATCCTTGAGAGAGAGTGAATTAAGAGAAAGAGAATCAAAGAATTAAAGAATGAATTAAAAAGTTACAGAATTAAAGATTAGATTATACAAGATTTGGGTTAAAACAACTATTGCACAATGAACATGAGATTTAGCATAATTAAAAGGCAAAGAATTAAATTTCTTAAAAATAAATGACTGAAATTAAATGTGTAGTAACGTAAAGGTTGATTGTTTGGAATAGACCATTCATCACCCAAGATATGTAAATAAAGTAAAGGCATAGATATGAAATTCACGTAAAGGTCTAAAATACAATTCATATTTATTAATAAGACAAGTATCACAACTTTTAATTTAATTAGTCAAAACCTTAGTGATTATGATTCAAGTCCTATAATCAAGATCCTAACTATTGCATATGTAATAGCCTGAATTTTCGAAGCAATATATATTGGACATTTAATTATTTTAATTTGGAATTTAATGTGATGAAAATACCAAATGGATCAACTTTGGGACAAGGGTCCAAGAATGGCCCAATTGGGCCACAAATTGGATGAAATCCATTCAATGGGTCAATGAGAAGTAATAGGGTCAAAGATAGTCAATTTGAGTCAAAGTGGGCCCGATCACCATGTGGGACCCAATGGATAAAAAATTGGTCCAAACCCTAAGGTAAAGGGGTAGAAAATAATCGGTTGGGCCGTGGGCCCAATGGTGGGCCAATTAATTTAAAAAGGGTGATTTGGAATTAAAATCCCTAAGTTAGTAATGAAATGAAATGGTATGACCAAATGGGGTCCACCTCCACCTCACCAATTGAGGTGGCGTGTGGACCAAGGAAAAAGTGGGACCAACCATCATGGTTGATTTGGTCAACCATGGATAAATTTAAGAAGACTAAGGTGGATTAAGGTAAATTAAATTGATTAAAATTATTGTAAAATTATCTAAGTTAAAAGCAATGGAATTAAAATAACATGGCCAAGTGGGGCCCACCTCCACCTCATCAAGTGAGGTGGCGGGTGGGGTAGGTATAGGTGGGGGCCGTCCACCATGGTTGACTTGGTCAACCATGGGTGGATTTATTAGATAGATAATTTAATGGAATTAAATTGGATGGAAATTAATTAACCTAAGTGAGGACTTAACTTAATTAATTAGGTTGATTAATTAGGGTCAACATAAACAAGTCAAAGAGGACAAGGGAGCCATGCTTGGTGGTTCGGTCTCAACCACCACCACCAAAGTCAAGCTAGCCCATGCTTGGTTGGTGAGGCCATAATGGAGTGGTATGGTCCAAGTAAGACCAAGGAATGAGATGGGTTTTCCATCTCATCCCTCTCATTTCTCTCTCTCCCTCTTCACCTCTCTCAAAAAACCGTCCCATGCATTGGAGAAAAGAAAAAGAGAAGAAAACTTAGAAGAAGAAGAGAAGAAAAGAGAAAGAGAGAGCAAGCATTGGTCCACCCCTTCAAGATCAAAGGCTAAGATCTTGTCTTCCATCACCTTCCCCTCTCCCTCTCTCAATCTAACACCATCTACCATAGCCGATCCAAGCATATTTCACCATTGATCAAGCACATCTAGCCGATCAAACAAAGAGAGGAAGAAGAAAGGAGGCCAAGGAAGTCGACGGGAGCGACAAAGACCGGAAGAGTCGTTGGATAGTAAGTATGTTCTAAACAAGAAATTAAATTTTTGGGGTTTTAAGTTTTGGAATCCATTTCCTTGGATTGGATGGTGGCCAAACCATCATAGGCTTTGAATTTAAAAATCCATCCAATGGTAGGATAAGGAATGGATAAAATGGAGGAATGGATTAAGTAATGGATTAGGGATGTTAAGTATTTAAAATAATTGTTATGGATTTGTGAGGAAACTTTGGGCCATAGGGTTCGGCCATGTAGCATGGCCGAACCCCATGGTGGCAAATTAAATGATGGATGATGGAAGTATGGAAAAATATGGAGAAAAGGTTAGGTTTCCTAAATGCAAAGTAATTGATGATTTTGTTAAGGTTAGAAGGTTTAAAATGTTGGAGAATGATTTATGATAATTAGTTTTCAAGTGATTTAAAATAGGTGATTTTAAATAGGGTTTAAAGGCATAGAATGGAATGAATGGATGACCATAGGGTTCGGCCATGCCCATGGTAAATAATGGGTAATTTATTAAGATTATAAGGTTTAAAGATAATGGAGAAAAATGATAGATTTAAATGGATTTATTGAGTATAGAATGTGATGTTTAAATGGGATGAAAATGGTGATGTAAATAGATGATTTAATTCAAATGGGGGTATGATGTTTTAAGGAAATCATGAACTATAGGGTTCGGCCATACAAGGTGGCCGAACCCCATGGTTAGTGATCTATGAAGGTTAGGGCTCTTAGATGCTCAATGGTTAATGTTTTCTAAAGTTTGAAAATTATGAGTATGGTAAGTAATTTTAAAATGGATTATTTTTGGGACAAAACATTAGTCTTTGAAAATGGCATCCATAAAGGTGAACCCTAGGTTGGTGATTAGTGGTTTTAATAAATGGAAAATGATGTAGAAGAATGCTAGATCTTAATGGATTTATGAAAATGATATGTGAGGTTTTAAATGGGATGAGAATGAGGACTTAAATGAATAAATTAAATTCATTGGTGATAGGATTAAATGAGACAAAATGGACCCAAAAGAAGGGAGATAGGGTACCATGGGTTCGGCCATGGTGTATGGCCGAACCCATGATCCCTTTGTGGGCCACCTTTAGGGGCAAATGTGAAAGGACGTATGGGGATTAAATGTTTTTCAAAATTAAACAATAGGTGGCTGATTTTGGATATGTTATGGAATTATAAATGGGTCTAAGTTATGGATGAAATTTAGACTTAAAATAGACATAAGTGGGTGAATGATTAATCATAGAGGAGAGAGTGGCAAAATGGTAATTATTAGCCACTTTGAAGAACCATGGGTTCGGCCATGGTACATGCCGAACCCTATGTGGATTAGACATGAAATCAAATGCATTATGAATGATTAATTGGAATGGATAGTTGCTGCGTTTAGGTTCGCAAATTAGAGTATTTAAATGGCCAAAGAAATTGATTTTATGTATGTGTTTTAACCTATGGATAATGGGCTAAGTTAAGGACCGATTTTTGATAAACTTGTAATATACTTAAGGATCATTGAATGGATCTAGGGTTATGATCAGTTAGGAACTTAATCATGGATAACGTATGGACTAATTCAGTAAATGTAATAAGGTATCGGGACGTCGCAAACGGTACGCGATCGGCGACCGGATTATCAAACGGAAAGCGTAACGGAACGCTACGTGGTATTCTGTAGGATTCCTACCTTTTTGTAAGCGATGGGTATATGATGGTATTTTAAATTATTTTGATTTGGCTTATGATGGATTTATGATTATGATTTATCTTATGACGAGTTTTAAGTTATGAATCATATGGATTATATTTTAACATTATGCATTATATGGCTATGTATGGTATATCAAAATTATGGTTTATCTATATACTATATAGCATAATGCACGTACATCTCATGCATGGCATGGGCGAGAAAATAATGAAACCGGAGTCCATGCTCCGTCAGGGCGACCGAGAATCAGACATGGGGATGGCCTGAGGGCTATAACCGGAGTCCATGCTCCGTCGGGGCGACTGAGAATCAAACATGGGGATAGTTCTATAACCGGAGTCCATGCTCCGTCAGGGGCGACTGAGAAGCAAACATGGGGACAATACATTGTATGATCATACGGATGATGGGTGGGACACATGACATTGGCACCCATGGCATAGCACTCATTACATGCTTATTTTATTATATTTTATTGTATCGGTATGCATGTTATCACTAATCCATGTGCTAACCCTACTCGGAGTCCTACTGGGCGCGTTGACTAACGCCCTACTTCTACCCTAGCTGATGACGCAGGGGATGGCAGAAGCGGCGGACATGACAGGAGCCAAGCTTAGGAGCTTGGGAAGCGCAGTCTTAGTTTATTTACGTTTATATTTTGGAGATGTAATTTTAAAGTAACTTAACTTGTCGGGTTGTATAAATTTACATTTCTTGCGATGGTTTGGACGTTACTTATGGACAATTACATTTGGTGATATAAATATGATCATAGGGGCATTTTGGTAATTTAATGTTGCATCTTCCCTTCTATCTAAAAATCGGTAGGATAGACTCTATTATCATGTTCCGCAATAACTATAATCCGCGAGTTTATTTCCTACGCGTGAACCATTTTCGTGGACTTAGTTCCGCGCATGCGTGGGGTTGGCCAGTTAAGGGTCGGGCTTTAGAAGCTCGGACTTAACTCGCGTCGTGGCGTCCGCGCCCTCTCTCACTCTTCTATTTCAAAAAAAAAAATAGACTCTGATTTTCCGGAAAGCGGGTGAAAAAAGGCTGGGCGTTATAACATACGCTCATATTCAATCAAATAAATAAAAGTTGTGTTCTTGAAATTAAAAATAAAATAATCATAAAAGTATTTTAGAAATTGGATGTTCCAGAGTTCTAAATGAATGCTTTACTTTATTAAATGGAAGAATTAAAGTACAAGGATTTTCTAAGTTAAATATAAGAAAGACAACATAAAAGATAAAAATCTACACTCTCACTTGTAAATTCGCATGGTGCTCCTTGTCTTCCTGTCCTTTGCTCCAGCCGTTAGTTCTCTTGAATTCCAGGTCATATTTGAATTTTACCCTTAGGGTTGTAACGCCCCGCCCTTTTTCACTCGCCGAAAATCAGAGTCTATTTTTTTTTTTAATAAAAGAGAGAGAGAGCGGGACGCCACGATGCGAGCTAAGTCCGAGCTTCCAAAACACGACCCTTAACTGGCCAACCATATGTGTGCGTGGACCAAGTCCACTAAAACGGTTCACACATACTCAAATTACACATACGGAATAAATCATAGATTCAGAAATATAATAGAATCATAATTCTATTCCATTTTATATAGCAAGGACGTCCACCACTTAATCATAATTATCTTACGTTAAAATATCCAAAATTAACATTCCAAACCATAGCAATAATCTACGTTATTACAGTCCCACGAACTAATTACTCAAATACATTATCCATGAGTAACTTAAACAAAATGAAACTCAATCATCCAAGCTCCTAAGCTAGGCTCCGATCACATCCTCGTTCAGTCCATTCCCTGTGTCATCAACTAGGGTAGAAGTAGGGCGTTAGAGAATGCGCCCAGTAAGTATTCCAATTAGGGTCAAACTCATGGGTTAGTATAAAAATCCAGATATAATACATCATGTCATATATGTAAAACATTGTATCCAAAACAGTGTATGATAATAGAGATCCAATCATACCGATAGAAACCAGAAACAGTGCATGATAATAGAGATCATAATCATGCTGATGCAATGCCATGCCATGGGTGCCATATGCCATGAGTCCCACCCATCAGTCATATCCCAAGTACATGGTATCCTCTTGATGGAATCTCCTCATCAATGTACCACCACAATTGCCTTACGGACGCCCGACGGAGTGTGGTCTCCGGTTACCTCTTGATGAAAAACTCCTCATCAAGCTCACGAATGCCTTACGGACGCCCCGACGGAGCGTGGACTCCAGTTACTTCTTGATGGGATAATGCACATCAAGGTCTTCCCACGAATGGCTTACGGACGCCTCAACGGAGCGTGGTCTCCGATTACATATCATCCCTCTCATGCCATGCATGAGATGCAAATGTCCACATGCTATGCAATTATACAAATCATAGCATTAAAATCTCATATTTAAAATACATCATTTATACAAAATAACTCATCAAAATATGAATTAAAACCATCATACATATCCCATGGTATCAATGAGGTAGAATCCTACCAATGATCAATTAACGCGTCCTTGCGTTTTCGTCCGAAAACCGCTCACCGATCGTACATCGTGTAACACCCCGGATTTTCCAAGTTATTAATATATATGAAAATTACCCATTTAATTTGTGAATTTTAGATATGGATCTTAGATGGGTAAAATGTTGGGTCATTGCCCAATTAAGACCCAACGAATTGTGAAAATGGTTTCAATAGAATTAAATGGGGATTAATTAAATTAGTAATGCATTATGTTTATAATTAATTATTATGCGCATAAAGGGATTTGGATTAATTGTCATGGCCATGTATGAAGATTTGCATATCCATGAATATCCGCATAAAGGGATTACTGTAACGCCCCGTTCCTTTTCACTTACTTTCTGAAAATCAGAGTCTATTTTTTTTTTTTAAAAGTGATAGAGAGCGGGATGTCACGACGCGAGTTAAGTCCGGACTTCTAAAGTCTGACCCTTAACTGGCCAACCCTATGTGTGCATGGACTAAGTCCATGAGAACGGTTCACACATAGTAACTTATTATCAATGCAGAATATAACATAACTGATTACGGATTATAATAGAACCTAACACTAGTCCATTTTAGATAGCAAAGTACTTAGTCATTAACCAACTTAACTTAGATTAAATATCCATACCAAACCATTCACAAACCATAGCAAATATCTAATTATTACATGCCGAAGTCTAATTACTCAAATTACATGTCCTTGAGTAACTTAATAAAATAATAAAACAATCCAAAGTTCTTATGCATTGCTCCGTTCGCGATCATCATTCCCTTCGTTTCCTTCGTCATTCACTAGGATAGAAGTAGGGCGTTAGAACAACGCGCCCAGTAGGAATTCTAAGTAGGGCTATCACATGAGTTAGTATCAAATATCATATAAAATATCATATCATCAAAATCATGTAAAATCATGTCATGCCATATGTCTTATGCAATGAGTCCCACCCATCACATTCCATGTAACCTCTTGATGGAATTCTCCTCATCAAGGTATTCCCACAGTGGTCTTTCGAACGCCCCGATGGAGTGTGGCCTCCGGATTGTACTTGATGGCATTATACACATCAAGGTCTTCCCACGATTGCCTTACGGACGTCCCGACGGAGCGTCGCCTCCGGTTACAAATTCCCCTCCCATGCCATGCATGAGATGTACATGTCCATGTGCTATGTAATGTAAATACCATAGCATTTAAAACTTCACTTTTGAAACATAATATAATTGCAACATAAACCATCAAATAAGATAAAACCATATACAAATCCATGTTTCAATAAGATAGAATCCTACCAATGACAACTAGTTTGACCTCACGTTCTTGTCCGAAAACCGTTCACGACTGTATACTATTTGTGAAGTCCCGTCACCTTGTTACATAACAATAAGTCAAACTAAAGTCCCATAATATCCAAAACCATATACACCTTTTGGGGGGTTCGGCCATACACCATGGCCGAACCTCACCCACTTAAATTGGGTCCTTTTCGGTTTTAACCAATCACTTTCAAGTAGTCATTTTAAAAACCCTAAATCCACCAAATATAACTTTGTGGGGTTCGGCCATACACCATGGCCGAACCTCACTTATTTTGTTTTAGTCCCTCATTTGGGTTCTTAAGCCCAATCATGCAATTCCATTGATCTAGCCATTTATACATTAATCATCTTACCCACATAATAACCTAAGTCCAAAAAAACAACACTTAACTAATTTCTAAACCCTTAATCCACCAAATCCACCTTAGTGGGGTTCGGCCATACAACATGGCCGAACTTCACCATCATAATTTTGGTCCCTTTTAATTAAATCCAAATGCCAATCCATTCATCTAAACATTCACATATTAATCAACCACCATAGTCACTCCATGGGGTTCGGTCATACACATGGCCGAACCCTATGGTTCCTTATTTCCATTTAAACATTTTATTCGTCTATAATTGGTTCCCACACCTCCATCCATTTAAATTCTTTTAGATCCTTTAAAAATAAAGTACCATACATAGCACTTGGTGGAGTTCGGCCATCCACCATGGCCGAACTTCACCCTTTGGTTTTTGGTGCTCCTCTTTCCATTCTTTTTGATAATCAAAATGCATCCAAGTCCATCAATTTACATTCATTTTAAACCCTTTAAAAACATCAATAACCTTCCATGGTTATCATCTTTCACCAACTTATTAATCACTAATGTTCCTTCATGGGGTTCGGCCATGTACTATGGCCGAACCCTATGGTTCCTTCTAAGATCATGCTCCTATTTTTTTCCATAATAAACTTTTAGGGTTAGGCCATACAATGGCTGAACCATACTCTTAATCTTTGACCCTCTTTTCTAATTATAAAATTTGTCGAGCACTTACCATTTCTGCGACTCCTCCAATTTGTCCTTTGCTCCGGCTTGTTCATTTCCTACCTTAGCCTCTCCTTCTTCCTTCTTGTTCCTTTGGCCGAGACGGACCTTGCTGCAAACCCCTTGGAATAATTCAGCCAAGTGATATGGATTGAGAGAGAAGCTTAGAACAATGCTTCAAATCCTTGTCTTGAGAGTGGTTGTCTTTGTATGATGGTTTGAGATCACCAATCTTTTCTAAGTCTATACCTTGAGAAGTGATCGGCCAAGAGAAAGAGGGAGAGAATGAGATAGAATTCTCAAAATGTTTGGTCTTTTTTCCTTGGAGTGCTGGTCGGCTAAGAGAGGGAGAGAGGGAGAGAGTGATTGGAAATGAAACTCTTCCTTTGGTTAATCAAATTCAGCCCCAAGGTGGTGTCTCTTTGTGGCACCACTTGTAACTCCCATTTTCATTAACCATTATCCTTAATGCTTCCCTTGGGGGTTTCATCCTTGAGATGAAACTCCCAAGGCTCCAACGGCTGCAATGCAATGTCTTGTGTAACCTCCACAAGCCCCATTCATCTTCCATCCTGGGGCTTTCATCCTTGAGATGAAACTCCCATGTGCCCAACGACATGTGTGAGTTTGAAATCTATAACCGCCACCCTTCATTATTTGCCCATGTGGGAGTTTCATCCATGAGATGGAACTCCCACAAGCCAACAATTTTGTCTTGTCTTAGACCACCAAAACGTCTAGCTCCCCTTTTGGTGTTCCATTGGAGGTTTGAATTTTGAAATGAGAAACTCCCACCTATCCATTTAATCCCTATTTGGGAGTTTCATCCTTGGGGTGAAACTCCCATGTAGCTTATGATCTTGACTTTGCTTGGACCACAAAACCGTCACCTTATCTTAATGATTCAAAAGGAAGTTTCATGCATAATATAAACTTCCATGCATTCCAACGTGTGCATTGTTTGAAATTGAAAAGAAAACTCCCCACCATGTGTAACTCCATAAAAACGCCAACTCCTTTCATTAACCATCTTGGAGTTTCATGCATAGGATAAAATTCCCCATGCAACCAACGGTTCCATTGCTTGCATTTTGAAACAACCAACAGCTTTCATCCACACTTTACTCACTTAAAATTTATTTAACTCCCTCAACTCAACCCATTCATGTAACTCAACTCAAACAATAAATTCAACTCCACCATTAAACTCAACTCATCCATTTAATTTGAGTTAACTTAAACACTTGTTTGCATTCCCATTTAATTCATCCTTAACCAAATTATGCTTGAGCTCACTTAATGGTCAACCAAGTCAATTGCGACCCATTGGGTCCCAATTGGACCTTTTGACCCAAATAACCACCTTGACCCAATTCAATGCACCTTACCCATTTTCTTTGAATTGATCCTTATAACATGTACATTGGGTCTTAATTGAGGGGCTACACTCCGTCGGGGCGTCCGAAAGACCTATGTGGGGGTACTTATATGTACTTGTGATGGGTGGGACTCATTGCATTTGACATCATGACATGGCATGGTTTATATGCCTTTTGACATTATGATATTATTATATATGTTTTATACTAACCATGTGTTAGCCCTAATTGGAATACCTACTGGGCGCGTTGTTCTAACGCCCTACTTCTACCCTAGTTGATGATACAGGAAACGAGGGGAATGCTGAACGCGAAAAGGGTCAAGTATAGGAGCTTGGATGCTTTTAATTTATATTTTGATTAAGTTACTAATGGACTTGTATTTGAGTAACTAGACTTCGGACATGTAATAACTTAGATGATTTGCTATGGTTGGATGTTTATTTGAATAAGTCTTGATATTTTAATTATGGATAAAGAATTGACGTACTTTGCTATCTGAAATGGAATAGAAATAGGTTCTATTATAATTCCGCATGTTATGTTTTTAATTCCGTATGTTTATATTGCTATGTGTGAACCGTTTTCATGGACTTAGTCCATGCACACATTGGGTTGGCTAGTTAAAGGTCGGACTTTAGAAGTTCGGACTTAGCTCGCGTCGTGACGTGCCGCTCTCTATTACTCTGTTATGTTAAAAAAAAAAATAGACTCTGATTTTCGGAAAGCGTAGAGTGAAAAAGGGAGGGGCGTTACACACCGCTTGTAAGGTCCCGTTACCTTATTACATATCAATAAATTAAACCAACGTTTCGTTTAACTTCTAACCGTACTCAAGTCCACAAAACATCTTTGTGGGGTTCGGCCATACAACATGACCGAACCTCACTTACTTGGTTTTGGTCCAAGGTCATGCCATCTTTGATTCATTATTCCAACACACATAAGTTAATCATCTACCATTCATAAAACCCTAAGTCCATAAAAACATTCCCCATGGGGTACGGCCATACACCATGGCCGAACCCATGGTCTTCCATTTTTAACCATATTTACCTCTTTGCCATTATTTCCAGCACCTCATGCTTAGGTCCAAGATGTAGATCCACAACTAAAGATTTTCCATGGTTCAATCATACACTTAGGTCACTTATTCATACCTAAATCCAAAAACATAATCCATGGGGTTCGGCCATACACCATGGCCGAACCCATGGTCCTTTTATTTCACCATTTGGCCATTCTTTCCTTCCATAGGTAATCACCTAATTTACTTATCCATACTTAGATCTATACATGATCCATAACCAAACATAGATCCACAAATGAATCCTCCACTTCTTAGTTTATTCATTCATTCATTTAATCATGTATAAATCTCCACATGACCCATTAAAATGGTCAATGGGGTTCGGCCATACACCATGGCCGAACCCATGATGTTTCATTTCTCATCTTCTCCTTTAAATGATTTACAATCTTAGGTCCATAATCAAAGTCCCTCCATGGGGGTTTAACCATAAATTTAGGTTCATCCTTTTGGATCATCATTAACCATATTTAAAATCAATTAAGATTACCATCATTTCCCCATCATCTTCATGGTCCAAGAATACCTAAGTCCATCAATATCTCTCCATGGGGTTTGGCCATACAACATGGCCGAACCCATGGTCCAAGTTTCTTCATCATTATAACATTTGAGACCATTTAAAAATCAATAACATTCCTTCTTACTTCCATGATCTAAATACATGTAACTAATTCAATATTTCTCCATGGGGTTCGGCCATACACCATGGCCGAACCCATGGTCCATAGTTCTCCACCCTTTACATCATTTAGACCCATTTACCACCATTAATATTCCTCCACTATTTCCATTATTTAAACCCTTTTAAAATCCTTAATACCTTTCCATGGTTTAACCACCTTTAAAACCATTTAAACCAATGATATTCTTCCATGGGGTTCGGCCATACAACATGGCCGAACCCTATGGTTCATTATTTCCATTTAAAAATCATGCATCCAAGATTATAACCCTTTGATGGGGTTTGGCCATACATCATGGCCGAACCTCATCAACCCTTTTTTGTCCTTGATGGTTCTCATACATAAACTTAGGGTTTGGCCATGCAAGGGCCAAACCATGATCTTTGGTCATTCACCATTACATACATGGTTCATGCATTAAATATTTAGCCATAATAAAAATTAGGGTTCGGCCATACAATGGACGAATCATGTCCTTGATCATCTTTTCTTACTTATGCAATCTTATCAAGTACTTACCGATTCTGTGACTCCTCCGGTTTCTTTCACTGCTTCTTGCTCCTCCAATCTTTTCCTTCCTTAGCCTCTTCTGCCTTCTTTCTTGATCCTTGCCCGAGATTGATC
Source organism: Chimonanthus salicifolius (assembly GCA_013350335.1). Lineage (NCBI taxonomy): Eukaryota > Viridiplantae > Streptophyta > Magnoliopsida > Laurales > Calycanthaceae > Chimonanthus > Chimonanthus salicifolius. Next base: position 60,747,902 of record CM023533.1, on the reverse strand, counting down.
TTGATAGGTCTTGAGATGAAAACTCAAGAAGAGGGTTCGGCCAAAGAGTGTAGGTTTGACAGAGAGAGAGAAGCTTGGAATAGAAAATACTCTAAGTCCTTTGTCTTTTGTCCTTGAGAGTGGTCGGCCTTGAGTGAGAGCTTGAGGGTGAGATGAAGCAAAGAATCCTCTTTGTTTGTTCAATAAAATTTAGCCAAGGGTGGTGTCCTTTGGTTGATGCCCTTTTGTAACTCCCATGGCTCTTCATCTCCTCATTGATAATTCCTTTGGGGGTTTCATCCCATGAGATGAAACTCCAACCATATGACCCTTGGGTTTCCATCATGAGATGGAAACCCTCCATGTTCCAACGTGTATGCAAGCGTATACCTTGTGTAACAACCAAAAACCCTTCATCTCCTCATAATTATCCTTTTGGAGTTTCATCCAATGAGATGAAACTCCCACCTCCAACGTGTACACCTTGATTGTGCCTTTTGGGTTTCCTCCTTTGAGATGGAAACCCTCCTTCTTCCCACTCCACTCATTTTAATTCAACTCAACTTAAATGAACTCATTTTCCAACTCAAACACTTGAACTCACATTAATAAATTCTCAACTCATGTGAATTCACTTTCCAACTGAAGTATTATTTATCTCACTTGAGCTCATTCATTAACTCAACTCTATTGAACTCACCCATGGTTGTGTAATGCCCTGCCCTTTTCCACTCTTCCGAAAATCAGAGTCTAAAAATTTCCTTTTATAATAAGTAAAGTGGAAGAGAGGGGGAGCGTCACGATGCGAGCTAAGTCCGGACTTCCAAAGTCTGACCCTTAACTGGCCACCCATGTGTGCATGGACTAAGACCATGAAAATCGATCCACACATGGAACTAAATAAATCATGCGGAATAAATCAAATATGCGGAATTATAACTGATTGCGGAATAAATCAAATATGCGGAATTATAATCAATCCTCAGACTGCGCCATTCTCAGATAGCAAAGTACATGTCATATTTACTTAAAACTAAACCTTCATTCAAACTTAAATCAAACCATAGCAGTTATCTACATTAATACATATCCATGAAGTTTGTCCAAATAACAATAAATAATAATAATCCATTCCAACACCCGAGCTCCTATGCTTGGCTTCCTTTGCGATCCTCAACCTTTCCTTTTCCCTTTCCTTTTCCTGCATCATCCTCTAAGGATAGAATTAGGGCGTTAGATCAACACGCCCTATAGGTTTTCCGATCAGGGCTACCACATGGTTAGTATATAAAAACATGCATATATCATAATATATGGTCATCAAAAACATATAAATCAATGCTATGTATGTATACAAATGTAATGAGTCCCACCCATCACACATATACATAGCCATCACTTGACGAGACTTTCATCGTCAAGGTAAACCACAGTATTCTTTCATTTATTCTTGATGTGACACTTATCATCATGATATTCCTCCTGGCGGGACCCTCATCGCCTAAGGAGGCCCCACAGTTGCGTCACGGGCATACCGACGGAGTGTGGGCTCCGGTTTCCATAATCATCATCCCATGTCCATGCATGAGATGCCAATGAATATATGAAACATGTAAATAAATCTCATCATTCAAATCCAATATGATAAATAATAGTATAACAAATGTCTCATAAAAACCATGATAAAACCAAATATAAAAGTGGTTACAAATAGGTAGGAAACCTATAGAAAGTTCTCTTAAATGTCCGTTCTTTCTTAAGCGTCACCCGTTCACGACTCGCGTGCTGTTCAAGTCCCGTTACCTTGTTTATACAACAGCAAGTTAATAACATATCTTTTTGATTTCTCATTAAGTCTAGATCCCATAAACCATCTTGTGGGGTTCGGCCATACCCATGGCCGAACCTCACCCACTTTGGATTTGATCTTCCTTTTCATTTGATTAATACCATCCATATATAAACACCTTACATTTAAATAATATACCTTGGTAGGGTTCGGCCATAGAGCATGGCCGAACCATACCACTTTGGTTTTGAACTTTCAAGTCTTTTAATCCTTCTTCATCCATATTTACATTATTACTTGTATTTACAGTTTTGCCACTAGACTTAACCCATATTTAATCTTGCTTAATAACCAAGATCCATAAAATCCACCTTAGAGGGGTTCGGCCATACAACTTGGCCGAACCTCACTATCTCCAACTTGGTCCTTTAACCATTCTAATTACATTCAAATGCCATTCAAATCATCCAATTACCTAGCCTTTAACCGTTCATCATTGTCACTCTATGGGGTTCGGCCATGTGTATGGCCAAACCCTATAGTTCCTTTTTATTCACCAAAGAATGGATTTATAACCTCATCCATTGAAATATCTTTAGACCTTTTTAAAATCAAACACCATTCATATCACTTGGTGGGGTTCGGCCATACCCCATGGCCGAACCCCACCCCTTTTGGTTTTGGGTGCTACTCTTTGCTATCCTTGTTGATAAACAATGAGCATCTAAGTCCATCATTCTTTCATCTATGTTATCCTTTAAAAACATCATAACAACCATTAACAATTACTAATTATAAACTTAAATCCAAATACCCATACAAGGGTCCATTTATCCCATAAAATGGTCCATGGGGTTCGGCCATACACATGGCCGAACCCTATGGTTCTTTTGGCTCAATCCTTCCCATAATTATTCATGGTTTTGACATAATAATTTAACCATAAGAAAAACATGATCCAGCCATACATTGGCCGACCCAAGACATACACCTTATCTCCATTTTTAACACCTTAACCCTTCCATACCTTGTATGGTTTTTATTTCTTAAACCATCAAAAATCACCATAAGCTTGTCAACTCCTTTCATGGGGTTCGGCCATCCCAAGTGGCCGAACCCTATGGCCTATGATTTGAACCTCTTTAACATATATCTTATGTCTAATAAAAACATATAAAAATCTCCACAATATTGCATGGTTCTAACTTTCAAAAACCATCAACATAACCAAATCTTTTCATGGGGTTCGGCCATCCAAAGTGGCCGAACCCAATGATCCATTTTTATCCTTTTTAAACAACCTTTATCCAACATTTAAACCCTTGATGGATTCGGCCATACCATGGCCAAATCATGCTCCCTTTTACCAACTTATTTAACTAAATTCTTATGTAAACACTTACCAATTTCCTTTGCTTCTCTTCTCTCCTTTTGATCCTTGCTTCCTTCCTTTTTGCTTCCTTAGTCTCTAGCCGATTATGTGCTTGATCAATGGTGAAAACACCAAGGGCTGGTTCGGCCAAGATGATAGGTTTTGAGATGGAGAGAGAGAGGGGTGAAATTCTATGGTTTCTTGGTGATGAAATTCGGCCAATGGTGTGTTGCATCTCTTTTGTATATCAGCCCTCAAACCTCTCATTTACCCTCATTAATTCTTGATCTAACCAAGGAGTCCTTCGCCATAACTAAGGGACTCTTGGCTTAAGATCATGCAGCCTTTCCATCTCCCCAACGTTGGACTTTGAGTTTCCATCTCATATTCCCAATTCAAAACTTATCCTATTCCATTTAAAGTCCATGCATGAATCATAACTCCCAAGCCACCAACATGTGGGACTTGTTTTTGTGATGTTTAAGACCAAGGCAACTCCTCACCTCCTCATTTGACTCAATGGATTTCAAGGTCTCTTTGGTTTCCAACTTAACTCATCCAATTCATTAGCCCAACTCACCACATTTAATGCACTTGAGTCAACTCCATTACTTATTTCAAATCCAACTCATTTCAGTCCCAACTCAACCTGATTTGACTCATTCTTTGAGTTCACATGAGGGTCCACACGGTCAACCATGGTCAACATGGCCAACTCGACCCAGTGGGTCCCCATTTAGCTCATTGACCCAATTGGCGCCATGACCCATTTATGGGTGGTTTAGCCATTTGAATGTGGTTTACACACTTACATCAAGCCTACCCATTTATCCTTTATTTAATTCCAAATCAATTCAGCCTAACCCAATTAAAATTGGGCTCACCCAATGGTCAAATAAGCCTGTAATGCCCCACCCTTTTCCACCATTCCGAAAATCAGAGTCTAATTTTTTTTTTAAAGAAACAAGTCAAGTGGGAGAGAGCGGGGAGACGTCACGACGCGAGCTAAGTCCGGACTTCCAACGTCCGACCCTTAACTGGCCACCCATGTGTGTGTGCATGGACTAAGACCATGAAAATTGATCCACACATGGAACTAAGTAACTCTTGCGGAATAATATAAACTGACTGCGGAATAAGTCATACATGCGGAATTATAATCAATCCTAAGACAACAATTCGTTCTTAGATAGCAAAGCACAGGTCATCCATTATAAACTACTTATACCAATTCAAGGTTCATCAAACAGTTCACAAACCATAACAAAGTTTACTAGCTATTACATGTCCATAAATTGTAATTCATATGACAGTAAAATATATATCCATTCCAACACTCAAGCCCTTAAGCTTGGCTCCCCTCCAGGTCCACGACCTTCTCTTCCCCTTTTCCTTTTCCTGCATTATCCTCTAAGGATAGAATTAGGGCGTTAGATCAATGCGCCCAGTAGGATTTCCGATTAAGGCTACCACATGGTTAGTATATAAAACATGCATATATCATATCTGTGGTCATCAAAAACAGACAAATCAATGCTATGTATGTATGCACATGTAATGAGTCCCTCCCATCACACATATACATAGCCATCACTTGACGAGACTCTCATTGTCAAGGTAAATCACAATACTCTTTCATTTCATCTTGATGATATTCCTCCTGGGGGGACCCTCATCGCCTAAGGAGGCCGATATGGCTCTCATCATCATAATATTTCTCCTGGCGGGACCCTCATCGCCTAAGGAGACCAATGTGGCTCACATCATCATAGCATTTCTCCTGGCGGGACCCTCATCGCCTAAGGAGACCAATGTGGCTCACATCATGATAGTATTTCTCCTGGCGGGACCCTCATCTCCTGAGGAGACCAATGTGGCTCACATCATTATAACATTCCTCCTGGCGGGACCCTCATCGTCTAAGGAGGCCAATGTAACTCTTATCGTCATGATACTTCTCCTGGCGGGACCCTCATCGCCTAAGGACGCTTTCCATAATCATCATCCCATGTCCATGCATGTGATGCCAATGAATATATGAAACATGTAAACAAATCTCATCATTCAAATCCAAGATGATAAATAATAATATAACAAATGTCTCATAGAAAAACCATCATAAAACCAAGTATAAATGTGGTTACAAGTAGGTAGGAAACCTACGGAAACTTCGCTTAAATGTTCGTTCCTTTCAAGCTTTACTCGATCACGACTTGCACACCGTTCAACTTCCGTTACCTTATTTCATGTCAATCAGTCAATACAACATACCATCTGATTTCTAACTAAGTCCAAAACCCCATAAATTATCTTGTGGGGTTCGGCCATACCCATGGCCGAACTTCACCAACTTAGGATTTAATCTTCCTTTTTATTTGATCAACCCTTAAACACTTTGCCCTTCAAACATATCTTGGTAGAGTTCGGCCATACAACATGGCCGAACCATACCACTTTGGTTTTGGACCCCTCTTTTCAAGTTCTTTGATCAATCCTTTACACTTTGACTTGTATTTACGGTTTTTCCATTGACCTAACCATATTTAATCTTGTTTAGAAAAACAAGATCCATAAAAACCACCTTAGTGGGGTTCGGCTATATAACATGGCCGAACCTCACTAATCCCATTTGGATCTCTTAATCCATTCTAATCACATTCAAATGCTAATCAAATCACTTGGTGGGGTTCGGCCATATCCCATGGCCGAACCTCACCCCTTTTTGGTTTGATGCTCCACTTACCACTATTGTTGATGAACCAATGAGCATCTAAGTCCATGATTCTTTCATCTATGTCAACCTTTTAAAATATCATAGCAACACTTAACAAATCATACTCATGAACTTAAATCCAAACACCCCTACTAGGGTCCATTTATCCCAAAAATGGTCAATGGAGTTCGGCCATACCCATGGCCGAACCCAATGGTTCTCTTGGATCAATAATTCCATCATTTGTACATAACTTAGGCTCAATACTTTTAGCCATAAGAACCACATGGTTTAGCCAACCCATGGCCAACCCAAGGTAATAAACTTATCTTCATTCAACACATTAAATCACCCTTCATAACTTGTATGGTTTTATCTTTCAAAACCATTAAAATTAACCATAAGTCTATTAAATCCTTTCATGGGGTTCGGCCATCCCTAATGGCCGAACCCTATGGCCTATGATTTGAACTTCTTTATCAAATACTTGACCTTATTAAAACATGTAAACATCACCATAGTATTGTATGGTTTTTACCCTTCAAAACCATCCAAATGCCCAAATAACTTCATGGGGGTCGGCCATCCAAAGTGGCCGAACCCAATGATCCATTTTTTATCATTTAAACCAACTTTACCCAAGGTTTAAACCCATGATGCATTCGGCCATTCCATGGCCAAATTATGTTCCATTTAACACATTGTATTAAACAAAATTCCATGGAATTACTTACCAATTCTCTAAGCCTTTCTCCTTGCTTGTGATCCTTGCTTCCTCGCTTTCTTAGCCTCCCTTCCTTTGCTGATTATATGCTTGATCAATGGTGAAAAACACCCAAGGATAATTCGGCCAAGAGGGTGTGTTCTTGAGAGAGGGGGAGAGAGATGAATTCTATGGTTTCATTGAGTGACAATCGACCAAGCATATGGTTTATCTCCTTTATATAACAGCCCCAAAAACCATTCATTTACCCTCATTACTCTTTGATCAAACCAAGGAGTCACTTGGCACAAAGCAAGACATCCCTTGACACCAACCAATGCATCCCTTGGCATCAACCAATGCATCCCATGAGATGGAAAGACTCCTCCATCTTTCATCATTTAAGCCGCCCCCAACCATGGTGACCCTTGGCTTGGCCAAGGCACCCTTTCACTCCCAACGTGTGGGGCTTGTACTCTTGATGATGTTTGAGATCAAGACAGCCCTTCAAATTCCATTTGACTCACTTGAACTCGAGGCCCTTTTGATTTCCAACTCAACACACCCAACTCACTACACTTAATGCATATCATTTAATGCACTTGAGTCAACTCATTACTTGATTTCATTCCAACTCACTTCAGTCCAAACTCAACCTGATTTAACTCATATTTGAGCTCACTTGAGGGTCCACATGGTCAACCATGGTCCACATGGTCTGTAATGGCCCGGAATTTGTAAACCAATATATATGTGGCCATTATTTATTTTAATGGTGGAAATTGGAAATTTGATGGAATAAATGATGAATGGATCAAAATTTGGACAAAGGCCCACGTATGGCCCAATGGACCATGGATTGGATTTAAAATCATTTAAATGGTCAATGATGGTCAATTGGGCCAAGGATGGTCAAATTGGGCCCAATACCCATTTGGGACCCAATGGGTCAAGATAAGCCCTAAGGTAAATGGGTAAGGGTGAATGTAATTGGCCCATGGGCCCAATGGTGATCCAATTAGTTGGAATGGATTTAATTAAAATTAAATCACTTAAGTTAGTGATGAATTGACCAAGGTGACATGGCCGATTGGGACCCACCTCCACCTCACCAAATGAGGTGGCGTGTGGAGCAAGGATTGGTGGGGCTGGCCACCATGGTTGACTTGATCAACCATGGGTGGAATAATGGAATTAGGTTAAGTGGGAATTAATTAACCTAAGGTAATTATCTAGTTAATTAAATGATTAAACTATCCAAAAGGTGGTCAAAGGGGTCAAAAGGTAGAAGATCAAACCACCTTATCCTTAGAGCCAAGAACGTTGGGCTTGGTAGTGGTTTATTCCAACCACCACCATAAAGCATAAAAAAGATCTCATGTTGGTTGGTGGAGAAATTAAATGGTGGAGTGTGGGTCACTCCACCAAATGAGATGAACCTTATCTCTTTTCCTCATCTTTTTCCATCGAGCTCTTTCACTCTCTCCCTCTCTTCATCTCTCTCAAAACCGTCCCACACCAAGGAAAGAAGGAAGAAGAAAGCTAAGGAGAAAAGAAGAAGAAGACTTAGAAGAAGAGAAGAAATAACTCAAAGCATAAGACACCACTCCAAGACCAAGACCTTAGGGTAATTCTCTCCATCTTCTCCTCCCTTCCCTCTCTCAAACACACCCCATCTTAGCCGACCCAAGCATTGGAGTTTTACCATTGATCAAGCATCTTAGCCGATCAACAAAGGAGAAGAAGAAGAAAGGAGGCTAAGGGTTCAAGAGGAGAAAGAGAAGCCGGAGGAGCCGTCGGATTGTAAGTATTTCTAAATAAGAGATTAGATTTTTTTTTTAGGGTTTAAGAGATTATGAAATCCATTTCTTGGATTTAGTGGTGGCCAAAATGTCATGGGCCTTGGATCTCAAATCCATCCAAAAAAATGAAGTAAGGAATGGACAAACCCTAATGAGTAAATTAGGTTAAGAAAAAAATAAATGGATTAAGGACATTATGTATTTAAATTATTTAAGCAATGGATGTATGGAAATTTTGGAAGGAGCCATGGTAGGTAATGAAGGGATTTTTAATGGGGTTTAAAGGTTTAAAATCATGAAAGGATGATTATGATTGTTAGGGTTTTTAATGATTAAGTGTAGAAATTTTTAAAGGGATTTTTAATAAGAAAAATCATGGGATATGTAAATGATTTTAATGGCCTCAAAAATGGTGGATGAAGGTGAACCAAGAACCATGGGTTCGGCCATGGTGTATGGCCGAACCCTATGGTGATGTAATGGTGGTTTTAAATGGGTTTAGAAGGATGGAAGATATGGAGTAATGTATTAATAATTTGGAGGTTTAAAAGGGTCAAATGTTTGTAAATTTTAAAGGGATCTTAATGAAGAAAATCATGGAAGGTATTCATGATTTTCAATGGCCTCAAAGGTGGTAGAGGAAGGTGACCCATGAACCCTATGGTGATGTATGTGTAATGATGATGAGTGTAAAAGATGGAAAAAATAATGGGGGATGTATTGGTAGTTTTAATGGACCAAAATATACCAAATTGATGATTAAAGATTGGTGTTTTAAATGCATGGTGTGAACCTTCAAGGAAGGACTATTAGTGGATCCAAAGTGTTGTAATGAATCCAAGGAAAAATGGAGAAAAGACATCATGGGTTCAGCCATGGTGTATGGCCGAACCCATGACCCATTTTGCAAGCCATTTGATGGGTTAAGTGGGACTTTGGCATGTGTTTAAATTAATAAGGATTAGGCTAATTAAATGGTTGATTTTAAAGATCTTATGACATGGTTGAGGTGTCATTAACAGACCTAAGTTATGGATCATTAATGGGTCTAAGTTATGGACCAATTATGGACCATAATGTACATGGAAAAGTGAATGATTTATCCATGGAAGGAGTAGTGGCAAAATTGTAAATAATGGCCAAATTCAAGAACCATGGGTTCGGCCATGGTGTATGGCCGAACCCCATGGGAGATGATCATGGATTTAGGGACTCTAAGTAATAACCTTATGTGTGATTAATAAAGCCTAGGGTGGCTGATTTTTAGATTCATGGGATTAAAAGATTTAATGGATTAAATGGGACCCACAAACCTGTTAGTGAGATTTGGCCATGGTGTATGGCCGAACCCCGCTAAGGTATGATTAATGGACTTAAATGATTAAAACGTGAGTCTAATTGATAATGTATAATAAGGTACCGGACATCGCAAGCGGTGCGCGATCGGCGACCGGGTTTGTGGACGGAGAAACGCAAAGGAACTTTAGTCGGTATTTGGTAGGATTCCTACCTTTTTGTAAGCCATGGATTATGTGTTATGTATGGGTTTTTCCTTGATTTATTTTGGTAAGCATATGATTGTTTTAATATGGGTTTTAAGGCTATGATGTGTATATTGATGCTTTACTTGATCTATTTTTGATAATCAAATTATATGTTTTATTGATGGGACTTTAAATGCCATGGTTTGTGCTATCATATATATTACATGGCATATGGCATCTACATCTCATGCATGACATGGGAGGGATATGGCATGGGAAGGATGAAATGAAACCGAAGTCCATGCTCCGTCAGGGCGACTGAGAAACAAACATGGGGATAGCTCGATGTGCTATAACCGGAGTCCATGCTCCGTCAGGGCGACCGAGAAGGAAACATGGGGATATTTGATGTGTTTGATTCATCAAGGAGGTTACTATGGGCTCTATGATATGTTGATAAGGTTATTCAAACAAAGATGTTGTATTTATTATTATACCTTGATGATGGTTCATCCATCAAGGGGGATGATTTGTGATTGTTTATATCTTGACGAGGTTTTACCGTTAAGGGGGATGATTTGTGATTGTTTATATCTTGACAAGGTTTTGCCGTCAAGGAGGATGATGTGTGACTGTTTATATCTTGACGAGGTTTTGCCGTCAAGGGGGATGATTTGTGATTGTTTATATCTTGACGAGCTTTTGCCGTCAAAGGGGATGATTTGTGATTGTTTATATCTTGACGAGCTTTTGCCATCAAGGGGGATGATGTGTGACTGTTTATATCTTGATGAGGTTTTGCCGTCAAGGGGGATGATTTGTGATTGTTTATATCTTGACGAGGTTTTTCCATCAAGGGGGATATGGCAGCATGATGGTATGGATGATGGGTGGGACTCATGACATAGGACACCCATGGCATGGCATTCATTTTTATGGTTTTGATTTTATTATTACCTATTGTGCCTGTTATCACTAATCCATGTGTTAGCCCTACTCGGAGTCCTACTGGGCGCGTTGTCTAACGCCCTACTTCTACCCTAGCTGATGACGCAGGAGATGGCGGACACGAAGGACGAGACGGAGGCCAAGCTTAGGAGTTTGGGAAGGCGGACTACTTAGTTTATTTAAGATTTATTTTGGAAGTGTAATTTGTGTAATGTAGCTTGTCGGACTGTAATAATGTAGATTTCTTACTATGGTTTGGTCTTTACTTTGGACATTATCATTTGAGACATAATTATGTATTTAGGGGTATTTTAGTAATTTAAATGATGTATCTTCCCTGCTATCTAAAAATTGGTAGGATAGTCTCTATTATAATTCCGCATTTTAGTTTAATATTCCTCGAGCTTACTTCTACGTGTGAACCGTACTTGTGGACTTAGTTCCACGCACACGTAGGGTTGGCTAGTTAAGGGCCGGCCTTTAGAAGCTCGGACTTAACTCCCGTCGTAACGTCCGCGCCTTTTGTCACTCTTTATTTAAAAAAAAAAAATAGACTCTGATTTCAGTGAAAAGGGGCGGGCGTTACAGTTGGTATCAGAGCGAAATCGGAAGAATGAATCTTTCGAAGTAGGATTAAGACGGTTGCATGTCTCACTGACAGCTAAGAATCCCAACTGACTGACTCTTCGGAGTCCGCTGCATGGGGGCCGGATTAATCTACTTCGTTAGACTCAGACTGAAGCATTCAATCTGAGAACAATATTCGATGGAAAGGAATGATAGCAACGGAAGGACGGTCACTCTAAGTTAGGATTTAGCAAACATAGCAATAGGGTTTATTTTTCCCCGAATTGAGAAAGATCTAGACTTTCCCCCCAAATTGATGAAACAGTGATGGATTTATCAATCGTAGCAAAGTAGGATGTGCTTCCCCAGTATCCCCAAATTGAACAACAAGCAATAGGAATTTAGAGATTTCCCCCCAGAAACAAAGGAAAACCAAGTGTGCTTATTTTGGCAATTTTCCCAACAAAGATACATTGTACTGTACATGAAAAATCCCCCAAAAACTAAGTATGATTGTTTGGTGATTTCCCCCAAAATGAGAAATAATATTTGAATACTTAGGAAAATTTTCCCCAAAATATGAACATGACAATTTTATGAAGGAAGTAAGTCAATATTTTTCGATAACTTAGGAAATGCCTCCCAAGAGAAGGAGCCGCCGAAAACCACGGGTAAAGAAAGAGGTAACACCACCTCGTCAGGAAGAGGAGGTACAACAACCTTATCAAGAGGAAGAGGTACTGCGACCTCATCAGGAGGAAGAAGTACAGCAGCCATGCCAAGAAAAGGAGCAGAAGGGCATAAATATTCCAGTGATAACCCTCGAGCTACAAAGCTGCAAGCTATAGTCACTTCGGTTTTACAACAACTCTTGAACGGAAATGAAACACAGGACCGAAGAGGTCAGGGTGGGGTAAATACCTTTCGCCCTCACAAGAGATTCAGACCCAACTTTTGGAGACCTTCAGCCTCTACTGGAGGTTCATGTTTCCAGTTTGGTCAGTAGGGGCATTTCAAAAGAGAGTGTCCTCAGAACTATAAATCTTCTCACTTCAGGGGTTCCTTCCGTCGTCTAACTCGATCAACTCAGCCACAAGGACCTAGAGCACATGACCTGACAGGAAGGGCACCTACTCCGACAGAATCGGGACAACTGAATACTATGATTTCTCCTCCAGAGACAATGGATCATTCGGTGATTCAAGGTATGGCAGTAGTTTGTAGTCCATATGCTTATGCATTATTTAATTTGGGAACATTCCACTCTCATGTATCTGCTGCCTTCACATCTGTTACTAGCATTTTAACACAATAAATGTCCACTGAACTTACTATCCCTATTGGTAGATGATGACGACCATTGGTGAGCATATCGATTCCCCGATAGATACAGTTGGATTCCATAAGTTGACACATGGGTCTTATGATAGACATTGATTTCGTAGTCGACGAATGGGTCATATGTTAGACCTGTTAGCCTCATGATAGACAGAATAGTCCTACGAAGGTATTAGTTATGCCCATGAATGGATTATACCCATCGGAGGGTTATATTCATAGATGGATATTAACCATGGATGAGGGTTCCCATGGTGGTTTGCATTGATGTCGGGTATTGGTATCGTAGAAGTTATGAACAAAGGGGTTAGTCACATCGTGACTTATGTGCAAATGAAGAGGTGCAAAATTTTGGAGAGGTAATTAATGGGAAAAATAAAAATCTAGTGAAACTCGAATGGGCTATGGGCGACTGCCGAGTTAGTCTAACTAGCTGACTCTGTAGTTAGCCAATGAAGTTCCAGGAGAGTGCAGCTAGAAACCTAGTTGAAATGGAATCAGCAAAGGACTTGAGCATAGGCTCGTACTGGCAGACTACCTCACACAGAGAGTAGACGAAAGAACGTATTGAATGAGTACGTATGGGAAATGTGTTGGTAGCAGATAAAGTGAAATAGAATACATTAATCTACATAAGATCGCAAATGAGTTCATTAGGAAAAGAGATAACATGAGACAGAGTAAATTCTGCAATAATGAAACTCATAGGTTGATATGAGTGGTGTTGACGTAATTAAGAGGTACTTGACACGATTGAACTGGAACAGCGAATAGACCCAGAATGGAGGAGATATGGATCAAGATATCTACAGGCGAGGTGGTACTGGAATGGGAATTACGACCGGGACAGGGTCTTGTATTCCGAGGCAGGACATATGTGCCTGAGAGCTGCAAAGGAGAGTTGTTGGTTGAGGCACACCAAACCAAGCTCTCTATCCATCCGGGCAACACCGAAATGTATCATGATCTTAAGAGGCACTATTGGTGGCATGGACTCAAGAGAGATGTGGCAGAGTTTGTTGCTCACTGCCTAACTTATCAACGGGTTAAGGCGGAACATCAGAAGCCACCGGGTTTACTCAAACCCTTACCTGTACCGGAGTGGAAATGGGAGCACATATCCATGGATTTTGTGACAAGGTTGCCAAGGTCTTCCAAAGGCAACGATGCAATATGGATCTTGGTGGACCGATTGACCAAGTCTGCACATTTCCTTCCAGTCAAGACGACCGACTCATCGGAGACCTTGGGTCGACGGTGCATCCGAGATATTATCAGACTACATGGTGTACCCCGGACTATTGTGTCCAACAGAGATGGCCGATTCACTAGCAGAGTATGGCAGAGCATGCAGTCGGCTATGGGGACCGATGTGTTGACCAACACAGCATTCCACCCACAGGCTGATGGACAGTCGGAAGGGCAATACAGATATTGGAGGATATGCTGAGAGCATGTATGCTGGATTTCAAGGGTGGATGGGAGGATCATTAGCCACTAGTGGAGTTCTCCTACAATAACAATTACCAGGCAAGCCTCCAGATGGCTCCATTTGAGGCCTTATATGGTAGGCCGTGTAGATTGCCAGTGTGTTGGACAGAGGCCGGTGAGCCTGCGCTGATTGGACCGGAGTTGGTTGCAGAGACTACAGCGCAGATCAAGGTGATACGGCAACACCTACTCATTGCACAGAGCCGTTAGAAAAGTTACGCCGACAAGGGGAGAAGGATCCTCGAGTTTGAGGTGAGAGACTTGGTGTTTTTGAAAGTCTCACCACGGAAGGGACACATGAGATTCGGGAAGAAGGGGAAGCTGTCGCCTAGATTTGTGGGCCGTTTCCAATCCTAAAGAGGGTGGGGGAGGTGGCCTATCAGTTAGCACTTCCTCCACAGTTATCATCTTTACATGATGTGTTTCATGTGTCCGTGTTGAGGAAATACAACCCCGACCCTTCACATGTATTGAACGTGCAAGACGTCGATGTACAAAGCGACGTGACGTATGTGGAGAAGCCTGTAACGCCCGCCCCTTTTCACCGAAAATCAGAGTCTATTTTTTTTTTGAAATCAATAGTGACAAAGGGCGCGGACGTCACGACGCGAGTTAAGTCCGAGCTTCGAAAGCCCGGCCCTTAACTGGCCAACCCTACGTGTGCGTGGAACGAAGTCCATGGAGAATGGTTCACACGCAGAAAGCAAGCTTGCGGAATATTAAAACTAAGTGCGGAATTAACAATAAAGACTATCCTACAAATTTGAGATAGCAGGGAAGATACATTCATTTAATTACCAAAATACCTCAACAACATAATATCCACAATAAAATCCAAAACATAGCAATTAATCTAAAATATTACATTCCGACGAGCTAAGTTATCAAATACATTTCCAAAGTAAACTTGAATAAACTAAGTAGTCTGTCTCCCCAAGCTCCTAAGCTTGGCTCCCGTCTCGTCCTTCTGCTCCGGCATTTCCTGCGTCATCAGCTAGGGTAGAAGTAGGGCGTTAGACAACACGCCCAGTAGGACTCCGAATAGGGCTAGCACATGGATTAGCAATCACAAAACATATGGATAGTAATAAAGTGAAAACCATGGAATGAACGCAATGCCATGGGTGTCTTATGTCATGTATCCCACCCATTATCCATACCATCATACTGTCATATCCCCCTTGACGGAAAAACCTCGTCAAGATATAATCAATCATAAATAATCCCCCTTGATGGCAAAAACCTCGTCAAGATATAAGCAGTCACACATCATCCCCCTTGACGGTAAATCCTCGTCAAGGTATAAACAATCACAAATCATCCCCCTTGACGGCAAAGCCTCGTTAAGGTGTCCCCATGATTGCTTCTCGGTCGTCCCGACGGAGTATGGACTCCAGTTTCGTTTCATCCTTCCCATGCTATATCCCTCCCATGTCATGCACTGAGATGTATATGCCACATGCCATGTAATATATATAAATCATAGTCATAAACCCATCTTAAACAATCACATGATTACCAAAATAGATCAAAGGTAAACCATCACATAATACTTAATTCAAAACCCATCTTGAAATAATCACATGATTACCAAAATAAATCAAAGGTAAACCATCACATAATGCTTAATCCAAAACCCATCTTGAAATAGTCATATGATTGCCAAAATAGATCAAAGGTAAACCATCACATAATACTTAATCCAAAACCCATCTTAAAACAAACCATATAATTTCCAAAATAATTCAAAGAAACCATCACTCAATCCATGGCTTACAAAAAGGTAGGAATCCTACCGAATACCAACTAGCGTTCCTTCTTTTGTTTCCGTCTGATAGACCCTGTCGCCGATCGCGCACCGTTTGCGATGTCCACTACCTTATTATACATTAATAATTAGTCCATGTTTTTAACCTTTTAAGCCCATTAATCACATACTTAAGGTTACCATAATTGCACTTAAGTCCATGATCATTTCTCATGGAGTTCTTGAATATGGCCATTATTTACAATTTTGCCACTACCCCTTCTCCATGGTTAATTTCTCATTCACCCTTGCCTAACCATGTTCATAATTGATCATAAACCTGGATCTCTAACTTAGGTCCATTAATGACCCATTCAACCATGGCATATGACTATTAAAATTAGCCATTTAATTTACTTAAACTCCGTTAACCTAACATACAAATACACATTAATCTTAGACCTTAATTGGTTCACAAAATGGGTCCATTGATGTATTATTACCCATAACATAACAACACTAGAAAAATTAGGCATTTAAATACTCTAACTCTCATTCATTTCTCCCACACATAATACCAAATTTTAATCCATAATTTTACCCACAATTGGGTCATGGGTTCGGCCATACACCATGGCCGAACCCATGATGTCTTTATCCCATTTTTCTTTGGCCTATTCCCACATTTGAACCCATCATAAGCCCTTCCATGAAGGGATTTAATTTACACCTTTCAACCACCATCTTAAACCACATTAACTTAGCCACATTCCCATTAGAACTATCAACATTAGGTCCATCAACACCACCAACATTTCCCATTATTTTTCCATTATTCATAACCATTAAATCCACCATTGATCACCATAGGGTTCGGCCATACACCATGGCCGAAACCATGGTTCATGATCCATCATCTTCTATGTCTCATTGGGGCCACAAAAATCATTCACACACTCCTTGATTTTTCCTCATTTAAACCCCTTTAAATTTTCCAACATTTTAATCATTTAGCACTTAAAACCCTAAACCATTCTCCATGCTTCCATTCTTACATACCCTAATTAAATTCATCAACCCTTTTACCATGGGGTTCAGCCATACTACATGGCCGAACCCTATGGTCCATTAATCCCCTCAAAATCCATACATTTTCATGCATAATTAACTTAATTACACAATGTCCTTAGTCCATTTATTTTTTTTCTTAACCCTAATTTTCCATTAGGGTTTTGTCGACTTTCCATCCTTCCATTTGATGGATTTAAAATCCAAAGCCTATGATCATTTAACCACCACCAATTTTTAACAAAAATGAATCCCAAATTTTAAACCCTAAAAATCCAAATCTTTTGTTTTAGAAAATACTTACAATCCGTCGTTTCCTCCGATTTTCTTCGCTCCCGTCGGTTTCCTTAGCCTCCTTTCTCCTTCCTCTTGATCTTTGGTCGGCTAAAATGTTTGATCAATGGTGAAAACCTCCGAGCTTAGGATCGGCCAAGGTAGGGTTTGCTTGAGAGAGAGAGAAAAAGAGATGGTGAGAAATAAGATCCCAACCTTTAATCTTGGAGTGGTGGGCCTTTACTTGAATTTTTTCTTCTCTTCTTAGCTTTCTTTTCTTCTTTCCTCCATGGTTTCTCTTCTTCTTTTTTCTCCTAGTGTGGGACGGCAATGGGAGAGTGAAAGAGATGGAACTAGTGAAATGAGGATGGAACTTGAGAGATGAGATGAAGTCATCTCCTTTTGATTGGTTAAAACAACTTTACGTTAACTTCTCCCACCAACCCCACATGAGATATTTCTCATGCTTTTTGAGCCAACCACTAGCCAATGTTTTTTTTTTTCTTGTTTATAATGGAGAGTTTATCTTCCCATTTGACCATTTGACCACCCTTTTAACTTAACTTAATTAACTAATTAATTAGATCATTAGGTTAATTTAATTAATTCCCACTTTAACTTAATTCCATTTACTTAAATCACCTTCATACATCCACCCATGGTTGACCAATTCAACCATGGTGGTCGGCCCCACCAAACCTTGGGTCCACACGCCACCTCACTTGGTGAGGTGGAGGTGGGTCCCATTGGACCATATCACCTTGGTCAACTTCAAATTAACTTAGGTGATTTGAACCCATTCAATTCATTCCAATTGAATCACCATTGGGCCCATGGCCCAATTACATTTTCATCTTACCCATTTACCTTAAAGCTTACATCATCTTGATCCATTGGGTCCCAATTGGGTATTGGGCGCAATTTGACCATCCTTGGCCCAATTGACCACCATTGACCCTTTAAGTAAACTTAAATCCAATCCATAATCCATTGGGCCCTAGTTGGGCATTTGTCCACATTTTGATCCATTTACTATCTATTCCATCCAATTTCCAATTTCCACCATAAAAAAAAATAATAATAATAACACATATATATTACTTCACAAATTCTGGGCCATTACAATACAATCCTCTTTTAAAATTTTCGTCCCGAAAATTCGAGCGAAGTAGAGGTCTCAAACATCTCATACAAAGAGTTTCGGATGACCGGCTCTCATCTCTGACTCAAGTTCCCAAGTGGTTTCTTCATTGCCATGTCGTTCCCATACCACCTTGACGAACTGAATGACACGGTTCCGCAGCACCCTTTGCTCGCTCCCGATTATTCTGACTGGCTTCTCCACATTTGTCACATCGCTTTGCACATCGATGTCTTGAACATTTAACACATGTGAAGGATCGAGGTTATACTTCCTTAACATGGACACATGGAATACATCATCTAAAGAGGATAACTGTGGAGGAAGTACTAACTGATAAGCTACTTCCCCCACCCTCTTTAAGATTGGAAACGGCCCCACAAATCTAGGTGACAGTTTTCCTTTCTTTCCAAACCTCATGTGCCCCTTCCGTGGTGAGACTTTCAAAAACACCAAGTCTCCCACCTCAAACTCGAGGAACCTTCTCCTCTTGTCTGCGTAACTCTTCTAATGGCTCTGTGTAGTGAGCAGATGTTGCCGTATCAATTTGATCTGCGCCGTGGTCTCTGCAACCAACTCCGGTCCAATTAGCGCAGGCTCACTGGCCTCTGTCCAACACACTGGCGATCTACACGGCCTACCATATAAGGCCTCGAACGGAGCCATCTGGAGGCTTGCCTGGTAACTGTTATTGTAAGAGAACTCTACCAATGGCAAGTGATTCTCCCATTCACCCCTAAAATCCAGCATACATGCTCTCAGCATATCCTCCAATATCTGTATTGTCCTCTCTGACTGTCCATCAATCTGTGGGTGGAATGCTGTGCTGGTCAACACGTCGGTCCCCATAGCCGACTGCACGCTCTGCCATACTCTGCTAGTGAATCGACCATCTCTGTCGGACACAATAGTCTGGGGTACACCATGTAGTCTGATAATATTTCGGATGTACCGTCGACCCATATTGCGTCGTTGCCCCTTGATGACCTTAGTAGCTCTGTTACAAAGTCCATGGTTACATGCTCCCATTTCCACTCTGGCACTGGTAAGGGTTTAAGTAAACCCGGTGGCTTCCAATATTCCGCCTTAACCTGCCGACAAGTTAGTGCAGCGAGCACAAACTCAGCCACATCGCTCTTGAGTCGATGCCACCAATAGTGCCTCTTAAGATCATGGTACATCTTGGCACTGTCCGGATGGGTAGAGAGCTTAGTTTGGTGTGCCTCAACCAACAACTCCCTTCCGCAGCTCTTAGGCACCTCCGTCCTACCTCGGAATACAAGACCCTGTCCCGGTCGTAACTCTCATTCCGATACCACCTCGCTTGTAGATATCTTGGTCCATATCTACTCCATTTCTGGGCCTATTCGTTGTTCCCGTTCAATTGTACAAAGTACCTCTTAATTACATCAACATCACTCACATCAACCTACGAGTTTCATTCTTGCAGAATTTACTCTGTCCCACATTCTCTCTTTTTCTCATGAACCCATTTGCGATCTGATGTAGATTAACGTATTCTACTTCACTTTACCAGCTACCAAGACATTTCTCATACGTACTTATTCAACACGTTCTTTCGTCTACTCTCTGTGTGAGGTAGCCTGCCAGTACAAGCCTATGCTCAAGTCATTGGCTGATTCCATTTCAACTAGGTCTCTAGCTGCACTCTCCTGGAACTCCATCGGCTAACTACAGAGTCAGCTAGCTAGACTAACTCGGCAGTTGCCCATAGCTTCCCATTCGAGTTTCACTAGACTCTTATCCTTCCCATTAAATATATCTCCAAAACTTAGCACCTCTTCATTTGCACATAAGTCACTATGTGACTAACCCTTTTGTTCATAACTTCTACGACACCAATACCTGACATCAATCCAAATCATATAAATACTAATTTCCTACCCCTCTGGATTATTCAACACATATTCATAGATTCCTAAAAATAGTGGTCTAAGCTTACTTAGGTTATGTCAAATAATACCCATTTACCACTAAAAATATTCACAAGTATTACAAATTTCGCCAACTACCAACTCCCACTACGTGCCCATGTTATCAATGGCTACAACATCATACGGGTTCAAATGCCTTCATCATCAGGTCACATAGAATTGAAATCACACACAATCATCTAATACCATAACTCATGTGTAACAAGATCTTTCATCTCCATTCTCATCAAACAATAACATTAGACAACATAAGAAATAACACATTAATATAATCTAACGATTCAACATAATTATGATTTGGTTACCCTACCTCATTTACAACATACACCTAGAGATTTAGAAATAGCAATCCTACTCACCCAAAGCAAGCCATCCCCACACATTCGAAGACCATCCATTACTATCCACAAATTCCTAAACTTTGGAATTATTCATCAGCCGCACCTAGGTTTCCAATCAAGCGCATTGGCATATCACGGCCTCTTCATACATACTACATATTCACAACTCACGACACTTTATCAACTCATCATCATATACATAGTCTATAACACATCCTTGTTCCTCAATGACTATTCATTGCATACAATCAATTATCAAAGTAATATCATATAAACTCATTGCAACAATTGATAATTCACAATTTAACAACATCAAAGGGAATCATCATGAAAACACTAAATAAAATATTTTCATAAATTCATAAGCATAGTATGGTTTGGTTCATGGTTCATTCTTTTCCACCACTTTTGAGGCCATTAACAATCATTGATATCCTCCATACTTCTTGTAACACCCCAATTTCTCAATGAAGTGGATAATTACGAAAATGCCCCTGATGTGTTAAATTAATTATATTGTGTTAAGGAAATGGTGGGGCCCATTGCTCAAATTAAGATCATATGAGCACATTTTGAATGTCAAGTTTGATTGGATGGGTAATGTACATCAATTGGGTCAAAAATGGCTAAATGGGTCAAAGGGCCCAAATGGGACCCAACGGGTCTTAATGGATTATTTGACCGTTGTATGAACTTAAATTAAATGGGGTTAAGCTGATTTGATTGGAAATCAAGTGGAGTAAAATGGGTAGGCCTGATGCACATGTAAAAACCAATTACAAATGACCCAAAATACCCATAATTGGGTCATGGAGTCAAAAACGGGTCAAGGAGCTAAAGGGGGACCCAACGGGTCGGGTTGACTTTGTTGACCACAGCCGACCGTGTGGGCCCACAAATGAGTTCAATGGTGAGTTAAATCAGGTTAAGTGGAACTGATTTTATTTAATTTAAATTAAAAATGAGTTCACTCAAATTCATTAAATGATTGTCAATTAATGAGGTGAGTTGGACATGTGAGTTGGACATGTGAGTTGGGTGAGTCAAAATGGAAATCAATGGGACTGTAAATCAGAGAGTTTAGAGGGAATATGAATAGGTTGGCTCAGTCATAACCACCAAAACAAGTCCCACACGTTGGGGACTTGTTGGGGAGATTTTCATGATGGGTTTTTTTTCAATGAAATACATGGAAATGGGAGGTGATGGTTGGGGAGTTGGGAGGCTGCATTGGCAGGTGCCAAGGGGTGCATTGGATAGCACCCAAGACCCATCGTTTTTGATAAGAATCGATGAGGGAATGGAGGGGTCTTGGGGGCTGAAGTACTAAAAGGAATGACCACCAAGGTTGGTCGTTTTTCACATTGGAAATTCAAGAATTTCCATCTCTCTCTCCCTCTCTCCAATTCGTTTTTCCTAGCTGGAACATCAGAGTTGTTTGCACCAGTAGATCAAGCACAAAACAGCAAAGGAAAGGAGGCAAAGAAGGATTTGAAGTAAAGATTAAAAACAAGGAACTTTGGTAAGTTTTTTACATAAGTGCTTGGTTTATTAAAGAGCTTGAAATTATAAATTTGGATGACATAATTTGGTCATGTATGGCCGAATTTTCCATAGGTCTAAACCTTGGATTAAATGGCTTAAAAGGATAAGAAAATATGCCATTGGGTTCGGCCATCTTGGTTGGCTGAACCCCATGAAAAATGTGGATTTGATTTGATGATCTTAAAGGTGAAAAACCATGTCAAACCATGGTGTGTTATGCACATATGTATTGGGCCATGGTTATGGCCGAATACACCAAGGTTTTAACCTTGATTAATAGAGGTTTTAAAATGGCAAAGATGACCATTGGGTTCGGCCACCATGGAGGGCCGAACCCCATGTAAAATTTAGGTTGGTTTTGATGTTTTGAAACATAGAAACCATGGAGTTTTTGTGGACTGTTTTTGAGGTTTCTTTGTGATACAAATGCATGTTTTAAAGAGGGTTAAAAACATGGATTTGAATGACATAAGGACTGAAGTTAGCATGGGTCTAAAACAGTGGATTAAAATTGATGAAATGGACCATGGGGATCGGCCATCTTGGATGGCCGAATCCCATGAAGTAATATGGTCATTTGGACAAGTTGATGAATTGATTTGGATGTTTTAAGAGGTAAAAAAATACATTAATATGATGTTGTTTATCACTTGTTTAAATGAGATCTAAAACATATTTAAGAGGACCAAAACATGGACATAGGGTTCGGCGACTTTGGATGGCCGAACCCCATGAAAATATTAAATGATGTTGTATGTAAGAGTATGGTTTTATGGGAATTAAATGAGGATTTAGTTACTGTTTTTGGCTGGCTGGTATAGGGCTGAACCATATCAATGTTAGGGTTAAGTTATTGATTCAAATCATGGGTAGATGATGGACAAAATAAATCAATAGAACCATTGGGTTCGGCCATGTGCATGGCCGAACCCCATGGGCTGTTTTTGGGTAAAAATATTGGATTGAATTCCATTGGTAACTATGAAGTGTTTATGTGTTGATTAAGAATTACCTAGGTTTAGGTATGGATTTAATATCAAGATGATTAATCATAAATAAGATCAAAAGTAGGGACAAGAATCAGATTTGGTGAGGTTCGGCCATGGGCATGGCCGAACCCCACTAAGGGTCTTTGGTGACCCTATTGTGTAGCCGATTTTGTGATTGAATTATGGGAAAGAATGATTTATTGATCAAAGGTGGAATGATCATCTGTATGTTTGTATGAACCCTACCAAAGTATTTTGTAGAAAGTGATGCTTAATAAGGGATTAATTGAATGAGAGACCAAAAGGATAAATAGGTGAGGTTCGGCCATGGGCATGGCCGAACCCCACATAGTACATTTTGGGAAATTGACTAAGTTGGAACTACATGATAAACGTTTGGTTTGCTGCTATTTAAATAGGGTATCCAGACTTGCGTATATGGAGTACGAGTCGTGAACGGCTGACGATTAAGAAAGATCAAGTACTGAAGTGAATCTTCGGTAGGTTTCCTACCTACTTATAACCACATTTACACCTGTTTTCATGAAAGATTTTATGAGATATTGACATACTATTACTTACCATATTTTGAATGATGAATTATGCATTATGCATTTACAACTGACATACAAAGCATTGGCATCTCATGCATGGACATGGGATGATGACTGAGGATATGTTGTGTTGCAATTATGAGTTACCGTCCTCCTCAGGTGATGAGAGTCCCGCCAGGAGGAGTAACATGATGATCATAGTCACATTGGTCTCCTTAGGCGATGAGAGTCCCGCCAGGAGGACTAATATGTGATATGAATCAACTCAATGATGAAGAGATGGAAGTGTATTGTGATTTACCTTGACGGTGCGAGGCACGTCAAGTGATGGCTATGAATGTATGTGATGGGAGAGACTCATTGCATGTGCATACTTCATAACATTGTTTTACCTGTTTTTACTAATCATGTACTATGATATATATATGCATGTTTATATGCTAATCATGTGGTAGCCCTGATCGGGAACCTACTGGGCGCGTTGATCTAACGCCCTAATTCTATCCTCAGAGGAGAATGCAGGGACAAGGAAAGGGAAAGAGAAGGTCGTTGACCGGGAGGGAGCCAAGCCTAAGCGCTTGAATGTTGAACTGGACTTCTTTATTACTGTCATTTGAATTATAGATTGTGGACATGTAATAATTTAGTACTTTGCTATGGTTTGATTAGGTTATTAACTACGGATGGTTGTTTATCTTAATTATCAATTGAGACTGTTACTTGCTATCTATTCATATTATTTCCGCAGTTAGTCTAGTTTATTCCGCATGTCGTAGTTAGTTCCATGTGTGATTTATTATCATGGTCTAGTCCATGTACACATGGGTGGCCAGTTAAGGTTCAGACTTGGGTAGTCTGAACTTAGCTCGCGTCATGATGCCGCCCGCTCTCTTTCGATGTTTTATTATTATTAAAAAAAAAAATTAGACTCTGATTTCTCAGAGAGGGCGGGGCGTTACACTTCTTCCTCATTAAAACTCTTTAACTTCACTAACATTTATTCATTAACATCTTAAAATCATAAATCCCCCTTCCATGGTTTTGATCTTAAAAACCCCATTTAAGCTTACTTAATTACTCACCATAATTCCTTCCAAAAATCACACATATTTCATGCTTAAATAAATTTCAGTACGTAATGTCCTTAGTAACTCCTTTATTCTTCTATCATAATACAAGGGCTGGTAGGGTTAAAATAAACCCTTCAAAATAACAAAATGTAACCATAACCCTGACAAAATAACCCTCTTTGAATGACCTTTCTTACTACTCCCCAGCCTAGTCTTCCGTAGAAGACCCTGCATCATCCTCAAACACAAAGGAACTGTCAGGGCACGACATCGACATGTGACCCAGCACTCCACATGTCAAACAAGATATTATGCCTGGTCCTCCAATATAAGGACGGTTAGTCCTTCCTTTCCCGTGTCCATGTAGTCCACAAATCGGGCATACCACTTCAAGAGGGTAGGGCAGCATGTCCAGTTGTGCCTAACCTGGTTGCACAACTCGCGCATATAATCGGGTTCTACTTTCCCTACTGACTCTTTTACCATTGGAGAGTCTTCCACATTCTCTTCAAGAAGAGATGCTAAATCCTCTTCATCTTCCTCAGGAGATCTCTCCTGAAAGTCCATACTAACTTCCATGCTGGAAGCAGACACCAAATCTATGGGACCACTACGGGTTCCCTTATTCCATAATTTCGTATACTCCACATCACTTGACACATCTGTATCATAGAATACAAATAGAATACAAAAATCATCAACAACAGTTTCCAATAAAACCGATCTAGGTTCTGGGGAATTTCTTATATATAGTACAATGTATTTTGTTTGGGGGAAGTTGCCAAATAAGCACACTTGGTTTTCCCTTTGTTTCTTGGGTGGGGGGGGGGGGGGGGGGGGGGAGATCTCTAAATTCCTATCATTTGTTGTTCAAATTTGAAAATACCGGGGGAAGTACATCCTATTTAGCTACGTTTGATAAAGCTATCACTATTTCATCAATTCGGGGGAGAGATTTCTAAGTGAGTATACCTTGTTTTGGGGGGAATTTCTTAAGTATCAGAATACCGTGTTCTCATTTTTTTTTTTTTTTTGGGAAATATGCCTTATCTTGCTATGTTTGATAGATTTAACTTAGAATGAATTTTTCTTCCCTTGCTATCATTCATTCTCGACAAACGTTGTTCTCAGACTGAATACTTCAGTTTGAATCAATCGAAATAAATTAACCCGGCCCCCGTGCAGCGGACTCCGAAGAGTCGGTCGGTTGGGATTCTTAGCTGTCAGTGACACATGCAACCGTCTTAGTCTTACTTCGAGAGATTCATTCTTCTGAGTTCGCTCTGATACTAACTGTAACGACCGCCCCTTTTCACCGAAAATCAGAGTTCATTTTTTTTTTTTTTTTGAAATCAATAGTGACAAAGGGCGCGGACGTCACGACGCGAGTTAAGTCCGAGCTTTGAAAGCCCAGCCCTTAACTGGCCAACCCTACGTGTGCGTGGAATGAAGTCCACGGAGAATGGTTCACACGTAAGCAAGCTTGCGGAATATTAAAACTAAGTGCGGAATTAACAATAGAGACTATCCTACAAATTTGATATAGCAGGGAAGATACATTCATTTAATTACCAAAATACCTCAACAACATAATATCCACAATAAAATCCAAAACATAGCAATTAATCTAAAATATTACATTCCGACGAGCTAAGCTATCAAATACATTTCCAAAGTAAACTTGAATAAACTAAGTAGTCTGTCACCCCAAGCTCCTAAGCTTGGCTCCCGTCTCGTCCTTCTGCTCCGGCGTTTCCTACGTCATTAGCTAGGGTAGAAGTAGGGCATTAGACAACACGCCCAGTAGGACTCCGAATAGGGTTAGCACATGGATTAGTAATCACAAAACATATGGATAGTAATAAAGTGAAAACCATAGATTGAATGCAATGCCATGCGTGTCTTATGTCATGTATCCCACTCATTATCCATACCATCATACTGTCATATCCCCCTTGACGGAAAAACCTCGTCAAGATATAACCAATCATAAATCATCGCCCTTGACGGCAAAAACCTCGACAAGATATAAACAGTCACACATCATCCCCCTTGACGGCAAGGCCTCGTCAAGGTGTCCCCATGTTTGCTTCTCGGTCGCCCCGACGGAGCATGGACTCCAGTTATGTCTCATAATATCCCTCTTGATGGATGAAACACATCGAGATATCCCCATGATTGCTTCTCGGTTGCCTCGACGGAGCATGGACTCCGGTTTCGTTTCATCCTTCCCATGCCATATCCCTCCCATGTCATGCATGAGATGTATATGCCACATGCTATGTAATATATATATAAATCACAGTCATAAACCCATCTTAAAACAATCACATGATTACCAAATAGATCAAAGGTAAACCATCACATAATACAATTCAAAACCCATCTTGAAATAATCACATGATTACCAAAATAAATCAAAGGTAAACCATCACATAATGCTTAATCCAAAACCCATCTTGAAATAGTCACATGACTACCAAAATAGATCAAAGGTAAACCATCACATAATACTTAATCCAAAACTCATCTTAAAACAAACCATATAATTTCCAAAATAATTCAAAGAAACCATCACTCAATCCATGGCTTACAAAAAGGTAGGAATCCTACCGAATACCAACTAGCGTTCCTTCTTTCGTTTCCGTCCGATAGACCCGGTCGCCGAACGTGCACCGTTTGCGATGTCCAGTACCTTATTATACATTAATAATTAGTCCATGTTTTTAACCTTTTAAGCCCATTAATCACATACTTAAGGTTACCATAATTGCACTTAAGTCCATGATCATTTCTCATGGAGTTCTTGAATTTGGCCATTATTTACAATTTTGCCACTACCCCTTCTCCATGGTTAATTTCTCATTCACCCTTGCCTAACCATGTTCATAATTGATCATAAACCTGGATCTCTAACTTAGATCCATTAATGACCATTCAACCATGGCATATGACCATTAAAATTAGCCATTTAATTTACTTAAACTCCATTAACCAAAGATACAAATACACATTAATCTTAGACCTTAATTGGTTCACAAAATGGGTCCATTGATGTATTATTGCCAATAACATAACAACACTAGAAAAATTAGGCATTTAAATACTCTAACTCTCATTCATTTCTCCCACACATAATACCAAATTTTAATCCATAATTTTACCCACAATTGGGTCATGGGTTCGGCCATACACTATGGCCGAACCCATGATGTCTTTATCCCATTTTTCTTTGGCCTATTCCCACATTTGAACCCATCATAAGCCCTTCCATGAAGGGATTTAATTTACACCTTTCAACCACCATCTTAAACCACATTAACTTAGCCACATTCCCATTAGAACTATCAACATTAGGTCCATCAACACCACCAGCATTTCCCATTATTTTTCCATTATTCATAACCATTAAATCCACCATTGATCACCATAGGGTTCGGCAATACACCATGGCCGAACCCATGGTTCATGATCCATCATCTTCTATGTCTTATTGGGGCCACAAAAATCATTCACACACTCCTTGATTTTTCCTCATTTAAACCCCTTTAAATTTTCCAGCATTTTAATCATTTAGCACTCAAAACCCTAAACCATTCTCCATGCTTCCATTCTTACATACCCTAATTAAATTCATCAACCCTTTTACCATGGGGCTCGGCCATACTACATGACCGAACCCTATGGTCCATTAATCCCCTCAAAATCCATACATTTTCATGCATAATTAACTTAATTACACAATGTCCTTAGTCCATTTATTTTTTTTCTTAACCCTAATTTTCCATTAGGGTTTTGTCCACTTTCCATCCTTCCATTTGATGGATTTAAAATTCAAAGCCTATGATCATTTAACCACCACCAATTTTTAATAAAAATGAATCCCAAATCTTAAACCCTAAAAATCCAAATCTCTTGTTTTAGAAAATACTTACAATCCGTCGTCTCCTCCGATTTTCTTCGCTCCAGTCGGTTTCCTTAGCCTCCTTTCTCCTTCCTTTTGATCTTTGGTC
This sequence comes from Chimonanthus salicifolius, assembly GCA_013350335.1. Classification (NCBI taxonomy): domain Eukaryota; kingdom Viridiplantae; phylum Streptophyta; class Magnoliopsida; order Laurales; family Calycanthaceae; genus Chimonanthus; species Chimonanthus salicifolius. The sequence goes on along the minus strand of CM023533.1, from coordinate 60,719,020 downwards.
GGCTAGGATGTTTGATCAATGGTGAAACCTCCAAGCTTAGGATCGGCCAAGGTAGGGTTTGCTTGAGAGAGAGAGTGAAAATTTGGACAAAGGCCCATGTATGGCCCAATGGACCATGGATTGGATTTAAAATCATTTAAATGGTCAATGATGGTCAATTGGGCCAAGGATGGTCAAATTGGGCCCAATACCCATTTGGGACCCAATGAGTCAAGATAATGTAAGCCCTAAGGTAAATGGGTAAGGATGAATGTAATTGGGCCATGGGCCCAATGGTGATCCAATTAGTTGGAATGGATTTAATTAAAATTAAATCACCTAAGTTGGTGATGAATTGACCAAGGTGACATGGCCGATTGGGACCCACCTCCACCTCACCAAATGAGGTGGCGTGTGGAGCAAGGATTGGTGGGGCCAGCCACCATGGTTGACTTGATCAACCATGGGTGGAATAATGGAATTAGGTTAAGTGGAAATTAATTAACCTAAGCTAATTATCTAGTTAATTAAATGATTAAACTATCCAAACGGTGGTCAAAGGGGTCAAAAGGTAGAAGGCCAAACCACCTTATCCTTAAAGCCAAGAACGTTGGGCTTGGTGGTGGTTTATTCCAACCACCACCATAAAGCATAAAAAAGATCTCATGTTGGTTGGTGGAGAAATTAAATGGTGGAGTGTGGGTCACTCCACCAAATGAGATGAACCTTATCTCTTTTCCTCATCTTTTTCCATCGAGCTCTTTCACTCTCTCCCTCTCTTCATCTCTCTCAAAACCGTCCCACACCAAGGAAAGAAGGAAGAAGAAAGATAAGGAGAAAAGAAGAAGAAGACTTAGAAGAAGAGAAGAAAAAACTCAAAGCATAAGACACCACTCCAAGACCAAGACCTTAGGGTAATTCTCTCCATCTTCTCCTCCCTTCCCTCTCTCAAACACACCCCATCTTAGCCGACCCAAGCATTGGAGTTTTACCATTGATCAAGCATCTTAGCCGATCAACAAAGGAGAAGAAGAAGAAAGGAGGCTAAGGGTTCAAGAGGAGAAAGAGAAGCCGGAGGAGCCGTCGGATTGCAAGTATTTCTAAACAAGAGATTAGATTTTTTTTTTTTTAGGCTTTAAGAGATTATGAAATCCATTTCTTGGATTTAGTGGTGGCCAAAATGTCATGGGCCTTGGATCTCAAATCCATCCAAAAAAATGAAGTAAGGAATGGACAAACCCTAATGAGTAAATTAGGTTAAGAAAACAATAAATGGATTAAGGACATTATGTATTTAAATTATTTAAGCAATGGATGTATGGAAATTTTGGAAGGAACCATGGTAGGTAATGAAGGGATTTTTAATGGGGTTTAAAGGTTTAAAATCATGAAAGGATGATTATGATTGTTAGGGTTTTTAATGATTAAGTGTAGAAATTTTTAAAGGGATTTTTAATAAGAAAAATCATGGGATATGTAAATGATTTTAATGGCCTCAAAAATGTGGATGAAGGTGAACCAAGAACCATGGGTTCGGCCATGGTGTATGGCCGAACCCTATGGTGATGTAATGGTGGTTTTAAATGGGTTTAGAAGGATGGAAGATATGGAGTAATGTATTAATAATTTGGAGGTTTAATGTAACGCCCGCCCCTTTTCACCGAAAATCAGAGTTTATTTTTATTATTTTTTTTTTTACATAAAAGTGACAAAGGGCACGGACGTCACGACGCGAGTTAAGTTCCGAGCTTCTAAAGCCCGGCCCTTAACTGGCTAACCCTACGCGTGCGTGGAACATAAATCCACGAGTACGGTTCACGCGTAGAAAGAAAGCTCGCAACACATAAAACTCAATGTGGATGATAGTAGACATTATTCTACCAATTTTCAGATAGCAGGGAAGAGATATCCATTTAATTACTAAAATGCCCTCATACTGTACTGTCCAAAATAATTTATAAAACATAGCAAGACATCTAAGTTATTACATTTCCGACAAGCTAAATTATACAAATACACATTTTCCCAACATAAACTTAAACAAATAATTAGTCCGCCTTCCCAAGCTCCTAAGCTTGACTCCCGTCCTGTCCTTCCGTTCCGCCATCTCTTGCATCGTCAGCTAGGGTAGAAGTAGGGCGTTAGAACACGCACCCAGTAGGACTCCGAGTAGGGCTAGCACATGGATTAGTAATAACAGCATGCAGATAATATTATAGAAAAACCATGCACTTTGGCAATGTCATGCAATGGGTGTTCTATGTCATGAATCCCACCCATCAATCTCATCCTCATTCTACAATGTCCCTTTTTCAACCATCCATAGTGTCCCAAATAAAATCCATAGCATCATCGTGCTATGACCCTCTTGATGGAAAGGCCTCATCAAGATGCCGTCCACACTAGGCATCCCCCCTTGATGGAAAAACCATCATCAAGGTATCATAATTACAAGAGTCCCCCCTTGATGGCAAAGCCTCATCAAAGTATAATAATACATATGTGAAATGTCCCCATGCTGTTTATCGGTCGCCCCGACGAAGCATGGACTCCAGTTTCATTTCATCCTTCCCCTGTCATATGCCTCCCATGCCATGCATGAGATGTAGATGCCATATGCCATGTAATATATGAAATTCAATAGTAATAAAACCCATCTTAAAACAATTACAAGATTACCAACTAAATCAAAGGGAAACCATCCCACAATATTTAATCCAAAACCCATCATAAACATTCACATAATTTCCAAAATAATTTAAAGGAAAACATCACAAGATGCATAATCCAAAACTCATCTTAAAGACAACCACATGCTTTCCAAAATAAATTAAAGAAAACATCACCCAATCCATGGCTTACAAAAATGTAGGAATCTTACTGAATACCGACTCACGTCTTTATTTCATTTTCGTCCGACAATCCGGCTACCGACTCGCGTACCGCTCGCGCTATCCGATACCTTATTAAATTACCAAATCAATCCAAGTTTTAATCATTTCCAAGCCCATAAATCATAACTTAGTGGGTTTCTTCATTTTTAGCCCATATTTACCATTTTTGCCACTACCCTTCACATAAACAATTTTTCATTAATTCATGCCTACTTAAGCCCAAAATTTAATCCACAACTTAGGTCCTTAACTTAGGTCCATTATTGACTTACCAAAACATTAAAATTTGTCATGTAATTAATCTAACCATTACTCATTTAAACCCATTCAAACCCCATACTTAATCACATATATACCCATTGACTTTAAACCCAAATTGATTTACAATTTGGGGCATGGGTTCGTCCATACACCATGGCCGAACCCATGATGTTCCTTTCTCCATTTTTTTCTTGGGTCCAAAAACATCAAATTCATCAAATCTTTTCATGGGATTTACCTCATGCATTTAACTACTATGAGTGCATTATTCATTCATTTCATTTGGAGACCACAAACACCATTCACCATTCAATTTAAATCATTCATTAGGTCATCCTAATGCACCCAAGCTCATGTCCAATATACATGGGGTTCGGCCATGGTTCTTCAATGTGGCTAATAATTACCATTTTGCCACTCTCCCTTCCATGTTTAATCATTCACCCATTCATGTATATTTTAAGTCTAAAATTCATCCATAACTTAGATCCATTAAGGATTCACTAACCATGACCCAACATGAAACAAAATCAGCCATCTAATTTAATAAAATTTTCCATCATCTAAACACAAACATGGACCCAACCTTAGCTCATACAATGACTTACAAAATGGGTCATGGGTTCGGCCACACACCATGGCCGAATCCATGATGTCTTGTTCCCCATTTTCCTTGAATCTTTTGGCGCATTTTAGATCTATCACAAGTCTTCCCATGCATCTAAACCATATTCTTAACCCCATTTGGATCATTACACTTGTTCATTTAAAAACCCTAAATTCATCAACACATTATCCTTTAAACCCACCATTTAATCATCATTTCATCACCATAGGGTTCGGCCATATACCATGGCCGAACCCATGGTTCAAGGCTCATTCCCTCCATGCATTTCAAAACCATAAGACTCCATTGCATTTTTATCATAAACTCATTTTAAAACCTTACTCCCATGCATTCATTAAAACCCTAAATTCATTAATCAAAAACCCTCATTGTCTTCCATCCATAAAACCCTAACCAATTAAACCAACCACCAAATCACCCACCATGGGGTTCGGCCATACTACATGGCCGAACCCTATGGCCCATGTTTCTTATTCCAAGCACCCCATTCCATGCTCAATTCCATAAATTATACAATGCACATACTACATTTACTTATTTCTTTTCCCTAACCCTAATTCACCCATTTAGGGTTTTCTCCATCTTCCACCCTTCCATTTGATGGATCTAAATTCCATAGCATAAAATTATCTATCAACCATTTATTTCACAAAAATAAATTCCAATTCTTAAACCCTAAAATTCCAAAATTTCTTGTTTAAGAAACACTTACAATCCGTCATCTCCTCCGATTTCCGTCACTCCAGTCGGTCTCCGTAGCCTCCTCTCTCCTTCCTCTTGACCTTTGATAGGTCAAGATTCTTGATTAATGGTGGCAATCCCCAACCCTAGAATCGGCCAAAGTAGAGCTTAAATTGAGAGAGGGAAAGGGAGAGATGATGAGAGGGGAGGGAATAACCTTAATCTTAGAGTAATTTTTTTTTTTTGCTTAGATTTCTACTTCTTCCTTCTCTTCTCTTCTCCTTAGCTCTCTTTCTTAATTTTCTTCTTCTTTTCTCCTTCCTAGTGTGGGACGGCCATGGGAGAGTGAAAGATTAAAATGAGAATGAAAAGAGAGGGAGAAAGGAAAAGATGAGACTTAACTCCCTTTGGTAACTTAACCTACACTTTACATTAACTAACTCACCAACCTTATGAGATATTTTCTTAGATATTTTAATTACTTTATGGTGGTGGTTATCTAAACCACCACCAAGTCCAACGTGTTTTACACTTGAGGTTGAGATGAGGTATTTTGGTTTTCACCTCTTGACCCCACTTTGACCACTTCACTTAAATAATTTTAATCATTTAATATTTAGATATTTAGGTTACTTTAATTTCCATTTATTTATTTAAATCACCTTTATATACCCACCCATGGTTGACCAATTCAACCATGGTGGTCGGCCCCACCAAACCTTGGCCCACACGCCACCTCACTTGATGAGGTGGAGGTGGGTCCCACTTTGTAACGCCCCGTCCTCTCCGAGAATTTCAGAGTCTAATTTTTTTTTAAAATAATAATAAAACATCGGAAGAGAGCGGGTGGCGTGACGACGCGAGTTAAGTTCAGACTACCCAAGTCTGAACATTAACTGGCCACCCATGTGTACATGGACTAGACCATGATAATGAGTCACACATGGAACTAACATCAACATGCAAAATAACCTAGATTAATTGCGGAATAGAAATACTAGATAGCAAGTAACAGTCTCAAACATTAATTAACATAAATCAACGATCCAAAGGTTATTAACCTAATCAAACCATAGCAAGTAGTGAATTATTACATGTCCAACAAAAGTATTCAAATGACAGTAATATAAAGAAGTCCAGTCCAACATTCAAGCGCTTAGGCTTGGCTCCCCTCCCGATCATCGATCTTCTCTTTCCCTTTCCTTGTACCTGCACTCTCCTCTGAGGATAGAATTAGGGCGTTAGATCAACGCGCCCAGTAGGTTCCCGATTAGGGCTACCACATGATTGGCATATGAAACATGCATATATATCATAGTACATGATTAGTAAAAATAGGTAAAACAATGTTATGAAGTATGCACATGCAATGAGCCTCCCCCATCATGTACATTCATAGCCACCATCATGTTACTCCTCCTGGCGTGACTTGCACCACCGAGGACGGACGTAACTATAACTTGAAACACTGTAGAACCTCATTCATAATCCCATGTCTATGCATGAGATGCCAATGTCTGTATGCCATTTGTTAATGCATAATATATCATTTGAAACACATATAATAAAACAAGAGTCTCATAAGAAAACTGGGGTAAAACTGGGGTTACAAGTAGGTAGGAAACCTACTGAAGAATCACTTCAGCGTCCGTTCTTTCTTAGGCTTTATCCGGTCACCGCTGGCAATCGTGCACCGTCACGGAGATCCGTCACCTTATTCACATAAATCATGGACCAACTTTAATACCTTACTTTATTTGATTCCCATTTTTGAGTCTAAGTCCACAAATACCAACTCATGGTTGTGACCCTTATTTACAAACATGCCATTGCTACCAATACCTTGATTAAACTCTACAACCTTAACTGCAACCTTAACATGGTTCAGTCATGTTTTGGACGACCAAAACAGCAAACATAATTCCATCTTTAATCACATACACATCCATAAAATGACCCATGAAAACAGTCCATGGGGTTTGGCCATACTCATGGCCGAACCCTTACGGTTCTTTGCTCAATAATGTCCATTATTTAAATATCAATTGACTCTACCCCTTAGCCATGTTAAACACATAGTTTAGCCATCCTATGGCCAACCCAAAACAACAATCTTACTTTCATTTTAATTACATAAACACTCACCGCTATGGGTATGGTTTTTATCTCTCCAAAAACATACCAAATATCAACTACTTTTATGGGGTTCGGCCATCCAATGTGGCCAAACCCTATGCCCATGATTTGAACCCTTTTTCACTTACATTTCATGTCCATTGAATCAAAATCATACAACCCAATCAGTAAGCATAACCCTATGTAAACCAAATAAAAACCATAAAATAACCCATGGGGTTCGGCCACTCACATGGCCGAACCTCATGGTTCTTTGAATCCAATTCTCCGAATGGTCTTTCATCATTTATCATGCATCTTAGCCATAAAAAACAGCAACCATAATTCTATTTAAAATCCCATAGAAACCCCATGATATTGCATGGTTTCTAACTCTTTAAATTCATAACAATCATCAATCTTTTTCATGGTTTAGACCCTTGTCAAATGCGGCCATAGCATAGCCAAATTATGACATTCAAATCCATGCTTTCAATCTTTATCATCACACTTTAAAACCTTACTTATTTCGGTCACAAAATGACCCAAAAATCAGTCCATAAAACCCATGGTTTTCATGTTTCCAAAACATGAAAACCATGCAATCTTTTAAATGGGGTTCGGCCCTCCATGGCGGCCGAATCCAATGGTTATTTTCACCATTTTAAATCCTCCATAATCAATGTTAAACATTGGTGTATTCGGCCATGACCATGGCCCAATACATACCCTACTTGTTTTATGTTTTTAAACCAAAATATCATAAAGATACTTACCAAATTTTCCAAACTTCCTCCTTGTCTTTGATCCTTGTTTACTCCCTTTTATTTCTTCTTTTCTTTTGCTGTTTTGTGCTTGATCTACTAGTGTAAAATCCTCTGATGTTCCAGCTAGGAAGAACAACGAATTGGAGAGAGGAGAGAGGGAGAGAGAGATGAGGAAAATCTTAGGCTTTGCAATGATAAATCGGCCAAGTGATGGTGTTCATTGGTTTTGTATTTCAGCCACCATAACCCCTCCACTTCCTCATCAATCCATGCACAAAACGATGGGCATTGGGTGCCCTCCAAGGCACCCCTTAGCAACTACCCATGCAGCCATTCAGATCCCCAAGCAACTCATCTCAAAACCCATGTTTTTCCATTAATCATACACCAGAACTCACCAAAACAAGTCCCCAACGTGTGGGACTTGTTTTGGTTGGTTTGAGACCAGACGGCCTCTTCAAATTACCATTAAACTCACTGATTTACACTCCCTTGGATTTCCATTTTTGACTCACCCAACTCACATGTCCAACTTACATGTCCAACTCACCTCATTAATTGACAACCATTTAATGCATTTGAATCAACTCATTTTTAATTCAAATTAAATAAAATCAGTTCCACTTAACCTGATTTAACTCACCATTGAACTCATTTGTGGGCCCACACGGTCGGCTGTGGTCAACAAAGTCATCCCGACCCGTTGGGTCCCATTTTAGCTCCTTGACCTGTTTTTTACTCCATGACGCAATTATGGGTATTTTGGTCATTTGTAATTGGTTTTCACATGTGCATCAGGCCTACCCATTTTTACTCCACTTAATTTCCAATCAAATCAGCTTAACCCCATTTAATTTGAGTTTACACAATGGTCAAATCATCCATTTTGACTTATTGGGTCCAATTGGGCCCTTTGACCCATTTAGCCATTTTCGACTCAATTGATGTTCATTACCCATCCAATCAAACCTGATATTTATAATGTGCTCATATCATCTTAATTTGAGCAATGGACCCCACCATTTCCTTACTTAACATCACAAAATAATTAATTTAACACATCAGGGGCATTTTCGTAATTTATCCACTTCATTGAGAAATTACCCATCCAATCAACTTGAAAATCATAATGTGCTCATATGATCTTAGCAATGGGCCCCACCATTTCCTTACTTAACATCACAAAATAATTAATTTAACACAGCAGGGGTATTTTCGTAATTATCCACTTCATTGAGAAATTACCCATCTAATCAAACTTGACATTCATAATGTGCTCATATGATCTTAATTTGAGCAATGGGCCCCACTATTTCCTTATTTACAATCACATTTATTGAATTCACCAATCCAGGGGCATTTTCGTAATTATTCCAACCATTGAGAATTCTTTGACCCAATTAACCATTTTGACCTAATTTGATGTACATTACCCATCCATTATAATTTGATCCTTATAATATGTTCATAGGATCTTAATTTGAACAATGGGCCCCGCTATTTTCTCATTTAACATCATAATTAATAAATTTACCAATCCAGGGGCATTTTCGTAAATATTCATCTTATTGAGAAATCGGGGTGTTACACACTTGGCCACATTACCTTGATTTACTTCCAAATAATTTAGGTGATTTAAATTCATTGAATTCACTCTAAGTGGATTACCATTGGGCCTATGGCCAAATTACATTTCCATCTAGCCCATTTACCTTAGAGCATAACCATCTTGATCCATTGGGTCCCAAATGGGTATTTGACCCAATTTGACCATTCTTGACCCATTTAAATAAATTTAAACCCAAGTCATAGTCTCTTGGGCCACACTTGGGCCACACTTGGGCCTTTATCCAAATTTTGGCCCATTTACCATTTACTCCACCAATTTTCCAATTTCCATCATTAAAATATATAATATTCACATTTATATTAATTCACAAATTCCGAGACCTTACATTTAAAAGGGTCAAATGTTTGTAAATTTTAAAGGGATCTTAATGAAGAAAATCATGGAAGGTATTAATGATTTTCAATGGCCTCAAAGGTGGTAGAGGAAGGTGACCCATGAACCCTATGGTGATGTATGTGTAATGATGATGAGTGTAAAAGATGGAAAAAATAATGGGGGATGTATTGGCAGTTTTAATGGACCAAAATATACCAAATTGATGATCAAAGATTGGTGTTTTAAATGCATGGTGTGAACCTTCAAGGAAGGACTATTAGTGGATCCAAAGTGTTGTAATGAATCCAATGAAAAATGGAGAAAAGACATCATGGGTTCGGCCATGGTGTATGGCCGAACCCATGACCCATTTTACAAGCCATTTGATGGGTTAAGTGGGACTTTGGTATGTGTTTAAATTAATAAGGATTAGGGTAATTAAATGGTTGATTTTAAAGATCTTATGACACGGTTGAGGGGTCATTAACGGACCTAAGTTATGGATCATTAATGGGTCTAAGTTATGGACCAATTATGGACCATAATGTACATGGAAAAGTGAATGATTTATCCATGGAAGGAGTAGTGACAAAATTGTATATAATGGCCAAATTCAAGAACCATGGGTTCGGCCATGGTGTATGGCCGAACCCCATGGGAGATGATCATGGATTTAGGGACTCTAAGTAATAACCTTATGTGTGATTAATAAAGCCTAGGGTGGCTGATTTTTAGACTCATGAGATTAAAAGATTTAATGGATTAAATGGGACCCACAAACCTGTTAGTGAGATATGGCCATCGTGTATGGCCGAACCCCGCTAAGGTATGATTAATGGACTTAAATGATTAAAACGTGAGTCTAATTGATAATGTATAATAAGGTACCGGACATCGCAAGCGATGCGCGATAGGTGACCGAGTTTGCGGACGGAGAAACGCAAAAGAATGTTAGTCGGTATTTGGTAGGATTCCTACCTTTTTGTAAGCCATGGATTATGTGTTATGTATGGGTTTTTCCTTGATTTATTTTGGTAAGCATATGATTGTTTTAAGATGGGTTTTAAGGCTATGATGTGTATATTGATGCTTTACTTGATCTATTTTTGATAATGAAATTATATGTTTTATTGATGGGACTTTAAATGCCATGGTTTGTGCTATCATATATATTACATGGTATATGGCATCTACATCTCATGCATGACATGGGAGGGATATGGCATGGGAAGGATGGAATGAAACCGAGTCCATGCTCCGTCGAGGCGACCGAGAAGCAAGTATGGAGATATCTTGATGTGTTTCATCCATCAAGAGGGATATTATGAGCTATAACCGGAGTCCATGCTCCATCGGGGCAACCGAGAGCAAACATGGGGACACCTTGACGAGGTTTTGCCGTCAAGGGGGATGATTTGTGATTGTTTATATCTGGACGAGGTTTTGCCGTCCAGGGGGATGATTTGTGATTGCTTATATCTTGACGAGGTTTTGCCGTCAAGGGGGACGATTTGTGATTGTTATATCTTGACGAGGTTTTCCGTCAAGGGGGATATGACAGCATGATGGTATGGATGATGGGTGGGACACATGACATTAAACACCCATGGCATGGCATTCATTTTATGGTTTTCATTATATTATACCTATGTGCTTGTTATCACTAATCCATGTGTTAGCCCTACTCGGAGTCCTACTGAGCGCGTTGTCTAACGCCCTACTTCTACCCTAGCTGATGACACAGGAGATGGCGGAAACGAAGGACGAGACGGGAGCCAAGCTTAGGAGCTTGGGGAAGTGAGCTACTTAATTTATTTTGGAAAAATGTAATTTGAGTCGCTTAACTTGTCGGATTGTAATAATTTTAGATTTCTTACTATATTTTGGATTTTATTTTAGACATTGTGATTTTAAGGTATTTTAGTAATTTAATGATGTATCTTCCCTGCTATCTAAAATTGTAGTTTAGACTCTATTATAATTTCTGCACTTATTATAATATTCTTCGAGCTTACGTCTACATCTGAACTGTTTCTCGTGGACTTAGTTCCACACACACGTAGGGTTGGCCAGTTAAGGGTCGGGCTTTAGAAGCTCGGACTTAACTCACGTCGTGACGTCCGCACCCTTTGTCACTCTTTATTTCAAAAAAAAAAAAAATAGACTCTGATTTCGGTGAAAAGGGGCGGGCGTTACAGTTGATATTATGGCATGATTAAATGGGTCACTAATGGACTTGAGTGTATGGATCAATTATGAATAAAGGTGTACATGGTTAAGTGAATGATTAACCATGGAAAAAGAAGTAGTGGCAAAACCGTAAATAATGGCCAAATTCAAGAACTCCATGAGAAATGATCATGGACTTAAGTGTAATTATGGTAACCTTAAGTATGTGATTAATAAAGCCTAGGGTGGCTGACTTTTAAGACTTATGGGATTAAAAGGTTTAATAGATTAAATGGGACTCACAAAACCTAGTTAGTGAGGTTCGGCCAAGGTGAATGGCCGAACCCCGCTAAGGTATGATTAATGGACTTAAAAGGTTAAAAACATGGACTAATTATTAATGTATAATAAGGTACTGGACATCGTAAACGGTGCGCGATCAGCGACCGGGTTTATCGGACGGAAATGAAAGAAAGGACGTTAGTCGGTATTTGGTAGGATTCCTACCTTTTTGTAAGCCATGGATTATGTGTTGTGTATGGGTTTTTCCTTGATTTATTTTGGTAAGCATATGATTGTTTTAAGATGGGTTTTAAGGCTATGATGTGTATATTGATGCTTTACTTGATCTATTTTTGATAATGAAATTATATGTTTTATTGATGGGACTTTAAATGCCATGGTTTGTGCTATCATATATATTACATGGCATACGGTATCTAAATCTCATGCATGACATGGGAGGGATATGGCATGGGAAGGATGAAATGAAACCAGAGTCCATGATCCGTCGGGGCGACCGAGAAGCAAACATGGGGATAGCTCGATGTGCTATAACCGGAGTCCATGCTCCGTCGGGGCGGCCAGAAGCAAACATGGGGATATTTGATGTGTTTGATTCATTAGGGAGGTTACTATGGGCTCTATGATATGTTGATAAGGTTATTCAAACAAAGATGTTGTATTCATTATTATACCTTGATGATGGTTCATCCATCAAGGGGGATGATTTGTGATTATTTATATCTTGACGACGTTTTGCCGTCAAGGGGGATGATGTGTGACTGTTTATATCTTGACAAGGTTTTGCCGTCAAGGGGGATGATTTATGATTGTTTATATCTTGACGAGGTTTTTCCGTCAAGGGGGATGATGTGTGACTGTTTATATCTTGACGAGGTTTTGCGGTCAAGGGGGATGATTTGTGATTGTTTATATCTTGACGAGGTTTTGCCGTCAATGGGGATAATTTGTGATTGTTTATATCTTGACAAGGTTTTGCCGTCAAGGGGGATGATTTGTGATTGTTTATATCTTGACGAGGTTTTGCCGTCAAGGGGGATAATTTGTGATTGTTTATATCTTGACAAGGTTTTGCCGTCAAGGGGGATGATTTGTGATTGTTTATATCTTGACGAGGTTTTTCTGTCAAGGGGGATATGGCAGTATGATAGTATGGATGATGGGTGGGACTCATGACATAGGACACCCATGGCATGGCATTCATTTTTATGGTTTGGATTTTATTATTACCTATTGTGCCTGTTATCACTAATCCATGTGTTAGCCCTACTCGGAGTCCTACTGGGATCGTTGTCTAATGCCCTACTTCTACCCTAGTTGATGACGCAGGAGATGACGGACACGAAGGACGAGACGGAAGCCAAGCTTAGGCGTTTGGGAAGGTGGACTACTTAGTTTATTTAAGATTTATTTTGGAAATGTAATTTGTGTAATGTAGCTCGTCGGACTATAATAATGTAGATTTCTTACTATGGTTTGGTCTTTACTTTGGACATTATCATTTTGAGACATAATTATGAATTTAGGGGTATTTTAGTAATTTAAATGATATATCTTCCCTGCTATCTAAAAATTGGTAGGATAGTCTCTATTATAATTCCGCATTTTAGTTTAATATTCCTCGAGCTTACTTCTACGTGTGAACTGTACTTGTGGACTTAGTTCCACGCACACGTAGGGTTGGCCAGTTAAGGGCCGGGCTTTAGAAGCTCGGACTTAACTCGCGTCGTGACGTCCGCGCCCTTTGTCACTCTTTATTTCAAAAAAATAAAAAATAGACTCTGATTTCAGTGAAAAGGGGTGGGCGTTACATGGTCAACACGACCCATTTGGTCCCCATTTAACTTATTGACCCAATTGATGCCATGACCCAATTATGGGTGGTTTAGCCCTTTGAATGTGGTTTACACACTTGTATCAAGCCTACCCATTTATCATACATTTCATTTCCAATCAATTCAGCTTAACCATAATAAAATTGAGCTTACCCAATGGTCAAATAAGTCCACCATGATCCATTGGGTCCCAATTGGGTCCTTTGACCCAAATAACCAACTTAACCCAATTAGATGTATAATAACCATTTAATCTAAATGATCTTTATAATATGTACAATAGGCCTTAATTTGAACAATGGGCCCCACTATTTTCTTATCTACGATCATAACCTTCTAATTTACCATTCCAATGGCATTTTTGTAAATATCAATATCTTTGAGAAAACGGGGTGTTACAAAGTCCATCATGACCCATTGGGTCCCAATTGGGTCCTTTGACCCAAATAACTATCTTGACCCAATTAGATGTACAATACCCATTTAATTTAATTTGATCCTTATAATATGCACATTGGGTCTTAATTTGAACAATGGGCCCCACCATTTTCTCATCTATGATCATATCTTTTTAATTTACCATTCCAATGGCATTTTTGTAAATATTGGTATCATTGAAAAATCGGGGTGTTACAATATAACCTTCTTTTTAAAATTTTTGTCCCGAAAATCGAGCGAAGTAAGGTTCCAAAATAAATTACATAAACAACTCAGGATGAGCTGTTCTCATCTCCGATTCGAGTTCCCAGTGGCCTTTTCATTACCATGTCGGTCCACACCACTTTGACAAATTGAATTGCTCGGTTTCGTAACACCTTTTGTTCTGTCTCACGTTATATCTTTTTCTCGTGAGCCATTTGTGATCTTACTTAGATCAATCTACTCAATTTCACTTTACCTGCTCTCATAATATTTTCCATACGTACCTGCTCAATACGTTCTTTCATCTACTCTTTGTGTGAGGTAGCCTGCCAATGCGAGCTTATGCACAAAGCTTTTTCTGATTCCATTTTAACGAGATTTCTAGTTGCACTCTCCTAGAACTCAATCGGCTAACTACAGAGTCAGCTAACTAGACTAACTCGACAGTCGCCCATAGCTTCCCATTCGAATTTCACTAGACTCTTATCTTTTCCGTTAAATACATCTCCAGAATTTTGCACATCTTCATTTGTACATATGTCACTATGTGACTAACACCTTTTGTTCCAACTTCCATGATACCGATACCCGGCATCAATCCAAACCATCATGGAAATCATCATCCACGGTTATTCTCATTCATCCCTGGTATCTTTCTTTCAGTAAATACTATCTATCCCTGTTTTATAATCATCCATGAATATAACCCTCCTATGGGTATAATCTATTCATGGAAATAATTCATCCTTGAGCATTTCATCTACCAGTGAGTATCATCTATCCATAGTTAATAACCATCCATGAATATAACCCACCTATGGGTATAATCCATTCATGGAAACCATTCATCCTTGGTATCACTCTGACCATGAGTATCATCTATCCACAGTTAATAACCATCCATGAATATAACCCACCTATGGGTATAATCCATTCATGGAAACCATTCATCCTTGGTATCACTCTGATCATGAGTATCACCTATCCACAGTTAATAACCATCCATGAATATAACCCACCTATGGGTATAATCCATTCATGGAAACCATTCATCCTTGGTATCACTCTGACCATGAGTATCATCTATCCACAGTTAATAACCATCCATGAATATAACCCACCTATGGGTATAATCCATTCATGGAAACCATCCATCCTTGGTATCACTCTAACCATGAGTATCATCTATCCACAGTTAATAACCATCCATGAATATAACCCACCTATGGGTATAATCCATTCATGGAAACAATTCATCCTTGGTATCACTCGTTCCATGAGTATCATCTATCCATGATTAATGTCTGCAGGAACAACATTCGAATGAATCACTAAGTGACTGTGGTAACAATATCCAATCAACATTGTCTCCTGACCCCTTGCAAGACTTAGGGCTCATGACTTACTAAGCGGAAGACCCAAGTCCAACGTGATCCGGTCTACCTCGCCCTGCATCCCTTCACCTCATAGGTGATTCAGTCAAGCTCTAAGGCGGTCAATCCGTGTCTTACGAAGCTAGCACCACCCCCACGGGGTAAAATAGTACCTATATTTGTGCGCCCCGCACATCAAGTGTGCATAATAACTGTGAGAGCGTCCTCCAGCGCGAAGCCTGCAAGTGACCCACTCCTCAACGGTAACCTTATAAAACCTAATGAAGTACTTACCAATCCACACTCTTCCAATTTTCCTTGGCTCCTTCTTGCTTCCTACCTTCCTTAGCCTCCCTCCTTTTGCTGATTATGTGCTTGATCAATGGTGAAAACACCAAGAGCTAGCTCGGCCAAGAAGGTAGATTTTGGGAGAGAAAATAGAGATGAAAGCTCCAAGCTTTTGCAATGCATAATTCGGCCAAAGGGGTATAGTTTAACTCTTTTGTATAATAACCCCTTAAACCATTCATTTACCCTCATGAATGTTGGTCTAACCAAGGGATCCTTTGGCATATCCAAGGGACACTTGGCTTAAGCTCAAGCAGCCCCTCCATCTTCCCAACGTTGGATCTTGGGTTTCCATCATGAGATGGAACTCCATATTCTCAATGCAAAACTTAACCCATTACATTAAAGTCTATGCATGGAACATAACTCCCAAGCCACCAACGTGTGGGACTTGTTTTTTGTGGTGTTTGAGATCAAGGCAACTTCTCACCTCCCCATTTGACTCACTTGAATTACAAAGTCCCTTTGGTTTCCAATTTAACTCACCCAACTCTTTAGCTCAACTCACCCCATTTAATACCACTCATTTAATACACTTGAGTCAACTCCATTGTTTGATTCAAATCCAACTCACTTCAGCCCTAAGTCAACCTGATTTGACTCACCTTTTGAGTTCACTTGGTGGTCCATACGGTCAACATGGTCAACATGGTCAACTCGACCCATTGGGTCCCATTTGAACCTCTTGACCCAATTAGGCGCCGTGACCCATTTGAGTGACCATTGTCCATTTAAATGGGGTTTACCCAATTGCACATAGCTTACCCATTTATCATTCTTTGCACTCACATTCCATTCAGCCTAACCCAATTAGAATTGAGCTCATCCAAGGGTCAAACAAGCCTACCATGACCCATTGGGTCCCAATTGGGTCCTTTGACCCAAATAACCATCTTGACCCAATTAGATGTTCAATACCCATTTAATTTAATTTGATCCTTATAATATGCACATTGGGTCTTAATTTGAACAATGGGCCCCACCATTTTCTCATCTACAATCATATCCTTTTAATTTACCATTCCAATGGCATTTTTGTAAATATTAATATCTTTGAAAAGTCAGGGTGTTACAATATAACCCTCTTTTTAAAATTTCGTCCCGAAAATCGAGCGAAGTAGGGTTCCAAACTAAATTACATAAACAACCCGGGGTGAGCTGTTCTCATCTCCGATTCGAGTCCCAAGTGGCCTCTTCAATACCATGTCGATCCCATACCACTTTGACCAACTGAATCTCTCTGTTTCGTAGCACCCTTTGCTCAGTCTCCACTATTCTGACAGGCCTCTCGACGTATGTCACGTCACTTTGCACTTCTATATCTTGCACATTCAATACATGGGAAGGGTCGGGATTATACTTCCTCAGCATCGATACATGAAGCACATCATGTAGGGATGCCAATTGTGAAGGAAGTGCCAATTGGTATGCTACATCTCCTGTAACACCCTGGATTTTCAAAGTTATCAATTTATATGAATTTATTCATATTTATGAAATTGCCATTGTGTTATATTTGGGTTGAATTTAAATGGGTCAATGGTTCAATCAAGACCCAATGGTTAGTAGTTTGATTACAAAACAAATAAATGGATAAGATGAACTTAAACGGGTCAAGAATCATATTTGGGTCAAATTTTGTTAAATGGGTCAAAATGGCCAAATGGGACCCAATGGGTCTAAATGAGCATGATTAATCATGAGTGAGCTCAAAGCTTAATTGGTTTGAGTTTATTAAATATTTGAGTTTGTTTGAGTTGAAGTAAATGATGGGTTTAGTTGAGTTGAATTTATTAGTTAAGTTAAATTAAATGAATGAGTTAGGTTGGGTGAGTTAAATAAATGAGTTGGATGAATATGTATTTTTAAGTGAGTAAGATGTAGAGATAGAAGGTTTGTAGGTTGTTTCAAATTCAAACACTAAGAAACATTGGATGCATGGGAAACTTATATGCATGTAACTCCCACCCAAATGAAGAATGAAAATGACGTTACATGGAGGTTACTTGGGTGAGGGTTGAGTTTCAAATCATTATGCACGTTGGAGATGGTATAGGGTTTATGCCATGCTTGGGTCTTCAAAAGACAGCCAATACATGGATTGATGGTTCATGCATGTAACTCCAAGGTTGGAGAATAAAATGGGTAGCTGATTGGAGGAGTTACACACAATAAATTATGGCATTCCAAATTCAAATTAGATACTAAACCAATGGGAGTTACAAAGTGTGTTCACACTTGGAGGAGGGGAGTTTTATTCCAATGATAGAACTCCCACATGGGACGTTGATGAGGGCCGAATGGAGCTGCTGTTTGTGGAGTTACACATGAGAATGGTGGTTGTTACATAAGCCAAAACATAGAGGCAAACAATAGAGGACGGTGCAGCACATGGGAGTTACATTTCAAAATGAAACTCCCATGTGAGACCCTAAGGAAAGGGGAGGTTACACTAGTCCAACCACAAGGGACGTTGGTTGCTTGGGGTGTTTCATTTCATAGATGAAACCCCCAAGTAGCATAAAGAACTTTGATTGAGGTGAGGGAGTTACACAAGGATTAACCTTGGGCTGTTTTTGATCAAACAAAGGATTTTCATTTTACTCTCTCTATCTCTCTCTCTTCCTTGGACTGATATCATCTCTCTAAGATCAAGAACAGCAGTTGGTTACTGATATGAAATCAGTCCTTGATTGATTTATTTCACCAAAGACAAAAGCATACATTGAGCAAAGGAGTTGGCATCAAGGTTTCCCATCCAAAGCCAAAATTCTTTCTCTTTCTCTCTCTTTCTATCTTTTTGCCGTTTTCTATATTCCAAAAATTAGAGCAGCAGCTGGTTGCTTAATCAGTCCTTGGATTGATCCCTTTTTATCAAGACAAGTTCAGCAAAAAGGGAAGGAACAAGCCGGAGTGAAGATCAATTGGAGGAGTCGCGGAAACGGTTGGTTTTCGATAACTATTTTTTTAAAGAATCATGATCCGGCCATTGGATGGCCGAATCTAACAAGGGTTAGATATTTGATGGAAGTTCATGAATGAGATAAAAAAAATATGGACCATAGGGTTCGGCCCTTTGGATGGCCGAACCCCATGAGAAAATTGGTGAATTCTATGGTGTTTGAAAGTCAAAAATCCATATTTTGGAGTGGGGCTTTTAAAAGATTTTTATATGGAATTAAGCTTACTGTTTTGGAGTAGATATGACATGACTGAACCATATTTATCTTATGTTAATTTGCTGATTAATTTCATAGATAAATATTGGCGGGTTTCCATTAAGAGAACCATAGGGTTCGGCCATGTGTATGGCCGAACCCCATGGACTGTTTTGAGGATGGATTTGGGTTTAAAATCATGTGGG
Organism: Chimonanthus salicifolius; assembly: GCA_013350335.1. Taxonomy (NCBI): domain Eukaryota; kingdom Viridiplantae; phylum Streptophyta; class Magnoliopsida; order Laurales; family Calycanthaceae; genus Chimonanthus; species Chimonanthus salicifolius. Next base: position 60,699,716 of record CM023533.1, on the reverse strand, counting down.
AAGCTATGATTTATTTTATGCTCTTGTTTCAAGAAACACCAATGCTTAGTTATGGGTTATTATTAATTTGAACCCCATGAAAAGACTAGGTTAAGTTGGATGGTCTTTTTGAACCAAAACCATGGACTGTTTTGTATAGTTATTTGGGTTAAGTGTAGGATGGATTTTAAGTAATCATTATGTGCTTTGATTTAAGAATAAGATAAGTTTATAATTGGATAAATAGATCTAAACCATAGGTCATGAGGTTCAGCCAATTGGGTTGGCCGAACCCCATGAAATGTTATAACATTTCCATGAAAGTATTTAATGGTTTTTGTGAGATTAAAACCATATAAAATTATGGTGTTCTTGTGGCAATTAATGGGATACTTGGGTACTGTTTTTGGTTGATTAATAAGTGGCTGAACCATGTATTATTCATGGTTGAATCAGCATGTAAAAACCATGAGTAATCATGGTGATGATTGGACAAAGTGAACCATAGGGTTCGGCCATGCATGGATCATTTTATGAGGACTATTTTATTAAATCAAATGGTTTCAAACTTAAAAGATTATGGAACATCTTGAGTGGTTAATAAATAATTGTTATGTGTACATTTAGACAAATCATGGGTCGGCCATTTCATGGCCGAACTATGGGGTTCTATGGCTAAGATAAGACATGGAAGTTTAAGTGGATTTTTGGGACTTAGACTAAGTTAGAATCACATGAATGAATGCTTAACTTCCTGTTATGTAAATAAGGTTTTGGGATTTCTAGAACGGTGTACAAGCCGTGATCGGAAGACGGTTCAAAGGAAGGGTCGAACAAAGTAAACAAGTGTAGGTTTCCTACCTTTATTGTAACCACAATTTCATATGCTGTTTTATGTTGATTTCGATAACTTATATGATTGTAAAGTTATGTTTCTAAATGACATGTTGCATAGACATCTCATGCATGGCATGGGATGATGGTGTTGTAACTGGAGGCCACACTCCGTCGGGGCGTCCGAAAGACCACTGTGGGGTACCCTGATGATGAGAATCCCATCAGGAGGAATCCAGAGGCCACACTCCGTCGGGGCGTCCGAAAGACCACTGTGGGTTACCTTGATGATGAGAATCCCGTCAAGTGATGTCTATGTTGAATGGTGATGGGTGGGACTCATTACATGTTCATTTCATACATAGCATGTTTTTATGGAATTTTGTCTCACATGTATTATTATTATATTATTTGCATGTTTTGACTAACCATGTGGTAGCCCTATTCGGAAACATTACTGGGCGCATTGATCTAACGCCTTATCTATATCCTTAGTGGATGATGCAGGGAAAGGGAAGAACGTGGTTTGAGAAGAGGACCAAGTACGGAAACTTGGGCGGTTTGAATGATTGGAATGGATTATGAATGGACTATTTTATGGACTTGATATTTGATATATTTGGACAATGTAATTTGGTAATTAGTTATGTTGGCTTGTAATAAGTAGTTAAGATAGATGCTATGGTTTGTTTTATGTTGGATGTTTTGATTAAACGATTAGTTAAGATTGATTAATAATTTTGGAGAATAAGTTATGTACTTTGCTATCTAAGAATGGAAAATTGGATTAGTCATAGGTTCTATTATAACCTCAATTAGATTTAGACTAAATTAATTCCGCAAGTTATATATGTACCATGTGCGGATCAGTTTTATGGACTTAGTTCATACGCACATGGGCTTGGCCAGTTAAGGGTCGGAGTTAGAGATCCGAACTTAACTCGCGTCGTGACACTCCGCCCCGATCACATGATTATTTTATTTAAAAAAAAAATAAACTCTGAAAATTAGAGTGAAAAGGGCGGGGCGTTACATCTCCCATCCTTCTTATGATGGGAAACGGTCCCACAAATCTTGGTGACAGTTTCACCTTCCTTCCAGACCTCATGTGTCCCTTCCGAGGCAAGACCTTTAAGAACACCATGTCTCCCACTTCAAATTCAAGAAACCTTCTTCTCTTGTCAGCATAGCTCTTCTGATGACTCTGTCCAGTTAATAGATGTTGCCGTATCAACTGTATTTGAGCTGTGGTCTCTGCAACCAACTCGGGTCCTATTAGTGCAGGCTCACCAGCCTCTGTCCAGCACGCTGGTGACCTACACAGTCTACCATATAAAGCCTCAAATGGAGCCATCTGAAGGCTTGCCTGGTAACTGTTGTTATATGAAAATTCTACCAACGGCAAGTGATCCTCCCATCCACCCTTGAAATCTAACATGCATGCTCTCAGCATATCTTCCAAGGTTTGTATCGTCCTCTCTGACTGTCCATCAGTCTGTGGATGAAATGCGGTGCTAGTCTGTAACGTCCAGCCCTTTTTCATCCGCTTTCCGAAAATCATAGTCTATTTTTTTTTTGAAATAGAAGAGTGAGAGAGGGCGCGGACGCCACGACGCGAGTTAAGTCCGAGCTTCTAAAGCCCGACCCTTAACTGGCCAACCCCACGCGTGCGCGGAGCTAAGTCCACGAGAAAGGTTCACGCGTAGGAAGTAAGCTCGTGGATTATGATTATTGCGGAACATGATAATAAAGTCTATCCTACCGGTTTTTAGATAGAAGGGAAGATACAATCGTTGAATTACCAAAATGCCCCTATGTTCATGATTATATCACAAAATGTATCGTCCATAAGTAACATCTAAAACCATCGCAAGAAATGTAAATTTATACAACCCGACAAGCTAAGTTACTTTAAAAATTACATCTCCAAAATGTAAACATAATATAAACTAGGACTGCGCTTTCCAAGCTCCTTGGCCTCCGGTATGTCCACCGCTTCCTGCCTCTCCTGCGTCATCAGCTAGGGTAGAAGTAGGACGTTAGTCAACGCGCCCAGTAGGACTCCGAGTAGGGCTAGCACATGGATTAGTGATACACACATACCGATAACATAAAATACAACAAAATAAGTATGTGATGAATGCTATGTCATGGGTGCTTATGTCATGTGTCCCACCCATTATCCGTATGATCATACAATATCCTGTTCCCCATGTTTGCTTCTCGGTCTCCCCGACGGAGCATGGACTCCGGTTATAGCTCTCGGGCTATCCCCATGTCTGATTCTCGGTCGCCCCGACTGAGCATGGACTCCGGTCATAGCCCTCAGGCAATCCCCATGTCTGATTCTCGGTCGCCCCGACGGAGCATGGACTCCGGTTTGTTTATTTTTTTCTGCCCATGCCATGCATGAGATGTAGGTGCATTATGCTATGTAGTATATAGATAGACCATATTCGATATACCATACATAGTCATATGATGCATAATATTAAAATATAATCCATGATACTATCATGTAATTCATAAGTTAAAACCCATCATAGTGCAAGTCCCATAAATCATAAATTAAAAGCATAAATCCATAATAAGCCAAGTCAAAATAATTTAAAACACCATCGCATATCCATCGCCTACAAAAAGGTAGGAATCCTACCGAATACCGTGTCGCGTTCCGTTACGCTTCCCGTTCGATAATCCGGTCGCCGATCGTGTACCGTTTGCGACGCCCGATACCTTATTACATTTACCGAATTAGTCCATACATCATCCATGATTAAGTCCATATTTGACCCATAAACTTGGACCCATTTATAATTTCTTAATCATGACATAACATCATAAAATCAGCCATCTAGTTTAATTAAATTTGTAAATATTTAATCCCATAAATAATTCCATACCTAGCCCATAATATGGCTCCCAAAGGGGTCATGGTTCACTTTTATTGGTGCCATTTTCAAAGACTCATATTTTGTCCCAAAAATAATCCATTTCAAAAATCACAAATCTTCATTCATTTTGGCCCTTTAAAACAACCTCCTAGGCATTGATACATGCATTAACCTTAGCCTAAAATTGATCAAAATTTGGGTCATGGGTTCGGCCATACATCATGGCCGAACCCATGATGTTTCTTTCCCCATCCTTCTTGGTTTCAATTACCCATTTAAACATACCTCCAATAAAACTTAAATCATCCATTTCAATCACTATCTTTATTCCATTTAAACATCACATATCATACTTGTAACATCCATTTAAATTTCATCATTAACTTAACTTAATTTCCATTTCATTTAAGGACATATATAAACCATACTTAGCCCATGAATGGCCTAAAACACGGGCCATGGGTTCGGCCATACACCATGGCCGAACCCATGATGTCTTTCCCTTATTTTTATCTTGGATTTTTAATTACATTTAAATTCCACTTCTACCACCAATCATTTCCTCATTTCCATCAACAAAATACCATCTATTACCAACTTTAAGATCTTCATGAAAATCATTAATTTTGTCCCAAAATAATCTATTTTCAAATCACTAAATCATCGCCATTTTCATTCCATCTAAACCTCACATTCCATACTCAATAAGTCCATTTACATTTATCATTTTTCTTCATTATCTTTAAACCTAATAACCTTAATAAATCACTCATTATTCACCATGGGGTTCGGCCATGCTACATGGCCGAACCCTATGGTCATCCATTCATTCCATTCTATGCCTTTCAAGGCCATGAAAGATCACCCATATTTTCATGAAATTTCCTTATTCAAAACCTCTTAAAATTTATCAACTTTTAATCATTTTAACATCTTGAAATCCTCATAAAACCATTGATCATTCTCCATACTTTTAAACCTTCAAACCCTAATTAAAAATCATCCACATTGGCCATGGGGTTCGGCCATGCTACATGGCTGAACCCTAAGGTCCATTCAATCCATTAAAGCTTCCATCTTTTCCATACTTAATCCATTCATTTCATTTTTTTCCTTAGACCATCTCTTCCATTTCTTTGCCTTCCATTTGATGGATTTTAGATCCATTCCATAGCCTAAAATAATTTGGCCACCATCATATGGCAAGGATGGATTTCAAAATTAAAAACCTTAAATAATAAATTTCTTGTTTAGAACATACTTACTATCCGACGACTCCTCCGGTCTTTGTTGCTCCCGTCAACTTCCTTGGCCTCTTTTCTCCTTCTTCTTGATCTTTAATCGGCTAGATGTGCTTGATCAATGGTGGGACATGTTTGGATCGGCTAAGATAGGGTTAGGTTGAGAGAGGGGAAAAGGGGAAGATGATGAAGATAGTAGCTCTTGATCTTCCAATGGTGAATCCAAGGTTTCACCTCTTTTCTTTTCTTTTCTTTTCTTTTCCTTCTAAGTTTTTCTTCTAAGTTCTTTCTCCTCTCTTGCAAGGTGGGTGCCGTTTTTTCTTGGTGTATGAGGAATGCTAGAGTGAAATGGGTTGGTTTGCAATGGAATGGAGGTGGTTGGAGTGGTCTTCACTCCAACGTTAATTTCTTCACCAACCAAGCATGGGTTGGCTTGACTTTGGTGGTGGTGGTTGAGACCCAACCACCATTCAAGCCCATGGTTTTAATTTGTGTTTTCTTGAGGTGGTTTGTGTTTGTTGGAGTGGTTTTGACCATCTAACCATTTGACCATTTTAATCTTAGGTTGATTAACTTAGATCACCTTGATCCCTTGATTAATTTAATTAATCACTTTCTATTTAATTTAATCCCATTAATTTCCCTCCATGATCCACCCATGGTTGACCAAGTCAACCATGGTGGTTGGCCCCACTACTCTTGGGTCCACATGCCACCTCAATGGGTGAGGTGGACGTGGGCCCCATTGGCCATGTTACTTTGGTCCATTTATCACCTAACTTAGGTGATTTAAATTTTATTAATTGTATTCCTCTTATTGGATTGCCATTGGGCCCATGGCCTAATTAGATTCTTGTCTTATCCATTTATCTTAGGGCTTAGTTACCTTGGTCCATTGGGTCCCACATGGCCCTTTGACTCAAATTGACCATCTTTGACCCGATTACTTACCATTCACCAATTACATGTATTAATTCTAATTCATGGTTTATTGGGAAAACATTGGGCCCACGACCCAATTAATTTCCCTCCTTACCTTAGGCTTACCTCAATTGGGTCCATTGGGTCCCAAATGAGTATTGGGCCCAATTTGCCCATCCTTGACCCGATTAGTCCTCATTGACCCATTAAATGGATTTCATCCAACCCATGGCCCAATTGGGCCATCCTTGGGCCATTGTCCCAAAATTTGGTCCATTTAGCATTTTATTACATCAAACTTCAATTTAAAATGAATAAATGCCAATATATATATTTATCAAAAATTCGAGTTATTACATAGTCAGTAGATCTGTCCCCATAGCTGACTGCATGCTCTGCCACACTCAGCCAGTAAATCGGCCATCTCTATCAGATACTATAGTTCGGGGAATGCCATGTAGCCGAATGATTTCCTTGATATACCGCTGACCCAACGTCTCAGATGAATCCGTCATCTTGATAGGAATAAAATGCGCAGACTTGGTCAGTCGGTCTACCACGACCCATATAGCATCATTGCCCCTTGAGGATCTCGGCAACCCCGTCACAAAGTCCATGGAAATATGCTCCCATTTCCATTCTGGTACTGATAAGGGTTTGACTAACCCTGGTGGCTTCTGATGTTCCGTCTTAACTTGCTGACAAGTTAAACAGTGTACCACAAATTTCGCCACATCTCTTTTAACTCCGTGCCACCAATAATGTCTCTTGAGGTCGTGATACATTTTGGTGTTGCCTGGATGAATGGAGAGCTTGGTTTGATGTGCCTCAATCAATAGCTCTTTCCTACAGCTTTTTGGCACATAAACTCTACCCCGGAATAAAATACCTTGTCCTGGTCGCTATTCCCATTCCGGTACGACTATGCCAATGGACATCTTGGCCCATATTTCCTTCACTTCCGGATCTACTCGTTACACTTGTTCAATCATGGTAACCATGTTGGATTGTATAACCAAATTGTATATGGTCCCATGGTTATTGAGATAGAGTTTAAACTCTCGAATGGTATTCAACATCTCCCATTCCGTTCTGATCAAACATGCCACGGATGCATGTGATATGCGACTGAGGGCATCCGCCACGTTGTTTGCCTTGCCTGGATGATATCGAAGCGCGGATTCATAATCCGCCAGATACTCCATCCATCTGCGTTGCCTCAAATTGAGTTCTTTCTGATTAAACAAGTATTTCAAACTCTTATGATCAGAAAACACTTCAAATTTCTCGCCATAGAGATAGTGTCTCCAACTTTTGAGAGTGAAGACCACTGCGGCTAGTTCAAGATCATGCGTAGGATAAAGGCGTTCATGAATTTTCAACTGTCTTGAACCATAAGCCACCACGTACTTACTCTGACTGAGTGTACACCCCAGTCCCTCTCCTGAGGCATCACAGTATACCTCGTAACATTTGCTACTTACCGGCAAAACTAAAACAGGGGCAGTGGTAAGTCTTTTCTTCAGCTCTTCAAATCTTTGGTCGCACAATTTTGACCATTCATATTTGACCCCTTTTTGAGTGAGTCGAGTTAGTGGAGATGCTATCTTGGAGAAATCCTTAATAAATCTTCTGTAGTAACCAGCCAATCCCAAGAAACTACTAATTTTGGTTACATTCTTTGGCGCTTTCCAATCTTTCACTACCGCCACCTTAGCTGGATCCACGGCTATACCTCCTTCGGATATAACGTGCCCCAGGAAATGAACCTCAGATAGCCAAAATTCACATTTGCTGGCTTTGGCATATAGCTTTCTTTCTCAAAGTGTTCAAGACTATCCGTAAGTGCTCCCCATGTTCCTCCTGACTTTTGGAATAGATCAGGATATCGTCAATGAACGCAATCACAAATTGGTCTAGAAAATCCTATTCATTAAATCCATGAACACAGCCGGTGCATTTGTGAGTCCAAATGGCATGACTACAAACTCATATAGTCCATACCGCGTCCTGAAGGATGTCTTCTCTATATCTTCCTCTTTGACCCAGTTTTGATGGTATCCGGACATCAAATCAATCTTCGAAAAGTGACTGGAACCCCTCAATTGATCGAATAAGTCATCAATTCTAGGTAAAGGGTACTTGTTCCGAACCGTTAGCTGATTCAGCTTCCGGTAATCCACACACATTCAGAGTGAACCATCCTTCTTCTTTACAAACAGCACTGGAGCTCCCAAGACGATGCGCTGTTTCGGATGCATCCCAGCCTGAGCAGTTCATCGATTTGCTTCTTTAGCTCAGACATCTCTGCTGGTGCCATCCGATAGTGTGGTAAAGACACTGGTGAAGTACCAGGATACGGCTTGATTTCAAAGTTGTTCTCCCTCATAGGCGGTAAACCAGGAGTTCTTTTGGAAAAACATCCGCAAATTCTTTTGCAATTGCCAGAAGTTCAGTATTGGTGCCTTGTTTATGATGATATTATTTAATACCAAATGGTTCAACCCTTCTTGCAGTCTGCTCTGCTTGTTTGCACGAACCACATATTGCTTTCCCTCGGGTGACCAAAATGTCACTCTTCGGCGATAACAATCAATGTTGGCCTGGAATTTAGCCAACCAATCCATGCCAAAGATTATATCATACTCAATCATGTCGAGTACCAGATAATTGAACTCAAATTTGAGTCCAGCGAGTTCAGTATTAAGTGCATTGCATATAAGTCCCAATGCCGAGTCTCTAACATGGGATACAATTGTGAGTGTTGTAGCTAATTTTTGAACTAAGGTACCGGTAGCAGTTATAAATGATGCAGCTATAAAGGAGTGTGAAGGTCCAGAATCAAACAGTGCATAGGTATAAGAACTACTAACTACCGCCATACCTTGAATTACTGAATGATCCTCCTCTGCTGGAGGTGCTAGAGTAAACAATCGTCCCGATCCAGTAGGGTTAGGGGCCTTTCTCGCCTGATTATATGTTCTGCCTCCCCGGGAGTTAACTAGTCTCGCTGGTGGACGAAATGATCCCCTGGAATTAGAAAACCTGTTGGGCTTTAGATAATCCTTCCTGAAGTGACCCGGCTGATCACAGTGGAAGCATTTGCTCATCCCTCTAGAAGCATGAGTGAGTGATACAGATTGGGTGGGTTGGTTGGGACGAAAGCCTCCAGTGGACCCAATAGATGGTGAGGGTCTGCTGAAGTTCGGTCGGAACTTTTTATTAGGTTGATATGTGCCCCTCCCACTCTGAGCTCGGCTGTTCTCAAACCGCGCGGACTCAGCCAGCTCATGCTCAACTATGGTGGCCCTGCTGACTACTTCTGCCAGTGTGGCTGCCTTGAATGCAGTCACTTTGGCCCTAATGTTTGGCCGTAGACGACGCTCGAACTTACGAGCCCTCCGGTACTCCGTATCCACTATGTAGAATGCATAAATTGATAGACTGAGGAATTCCTTATGATACTCAGCTACAGTCATGGAGCCTTGCACCAATGACAAAAAGGCTTGAGTCTGGCGCTCTTTTTCCTCCTCAGGAAAATAATGATCCAGAAATGTAGCTGAGAATTGTTCCCAGGTCATAGCAGTCTTTCCCTTTCTAACACAAGAGCTTACTGTTTCTCCACTACTTCCCACCACTTACCAGCATCATCTATCAATTGTGATGTGGCCAGTAAGATCTTATGAGCATGACTCTTGATATTCAGTAGATTCAATATTTGGGAGATCTTCTTTAACCAGTTCTCTGCTCCAACAGGCCCTTCTTTCCCCTTAAAGTAAGGAGGGCGCTGTTGCTGAAAGTCCCTGACCATGTTCCGGTCATTGGCCTCACTTGTGCTTCCACCTCCATTCAGATGCTGCTGGAGAACAGCAGTAACTATCGCTTGAACCAAGCTCTGTAGTTCAGGGGGCACTACTGGTATACTCACGCTGCTGTTGTTGTTTCCTTCTTCATCCCGTTGAGATGAATGTTCACGATCCTCCTCTTCTCGCCGAGAGTACCGATTGTCTTCCTCATTGTGCGATTTTTCTTTCTCATGAACTGATTTCTCCTTATCATGTATTGATTGCTCATTCTCTTGTACTGATTGCTCTTTCTCATGTACAACTTTTTCTTTCCCTTTATCGTCTTGTCGAGTCTTCCTTTTTGGAGCTGTTTTGCCTAAGCCAATTTGTAACACTTTTTCTTTCCCTTTCTAATTCTGTAGGGTCTTTCTCGTTGGAGCCATTTTTCCATTAATCATGGGAACATTATGGACTTAGTTTTCTTCGTAACATACAACTCAATGCCAAAAGTCCTCATAACTCATAAATTTGCATACTTTATATATATATATATATATATATATATATATATATATATATATATATATATATATATATATATATATATATATATATATAATCCAAATTTCATCATAGTACAATGGTTGGTAGGGTTAAAACAACCCTTCAAATAACAAAATGCACCCACAACCCTTACAAAATATCCCCCTTTCTTCGTAACTTTTCTTACTACTTCTTAGCCTAGTCTTCCGTAGAAGACCCTACATCATCCTCAAATATAAAGACCCAATGGTCCATTTCATCAATTTAAATCCATGATTTAGAACCATGATACCTTCAGTCCTTCATGACCTTTATGTCCATGTTTTAACCTTTTTAAAACATGTACTTTAAGTCTAACAAAGCATCTTAAAACAGCCCCATACTTGTATGGTTTTAAATTCCAAAAACCATCCAAGTCAACCAATTATTTCCATGGGGTTCGGCCATCCAAAGTGGCCGAACTCCAAGTTCTAAATTTCCATCCTTTAGACCTTATAAACACACTTTACTACCTTACTTAATTCGGCCACAAAATGACCCAATTATGTATATAAATCAGCATGGGTTAACATGGTTTTTGACCTTTAAGAACATCAAATCCAATCCACATTTTTCATGGGGTTCGGCCAACTAAGATGGCCGAACCCAATGGCATATTTTCTTATCCTTTTAAGCCATCTAATCCAAGGTTAAAACCTTGATGCATTTGGCCATAACCATGGCCCATTACATGCTCCATTTGTTCCATTTTATTAAACCAAAATAACAACTAAACACTTAACAAACTTCCTTGCTTTTAATCTTTACTTCCAATCCTTCTTTGCCTTTCTTCCTTTGCTGTTTTATGCTTGACCAGTTGTGCAAACACCTCTGCTATTTCAGCCAAGAAAACGAATTTGGAGAGAGGGAGAGAGAGATGGGAATTCTTTGGATTTTCAATATGAAAATCGGTCAAGAATGGTAACCTTTCCCCTTTTGTAATTTCAGTCCCATCTTCCATTCATTTTCCCTCATTAAATTTTGCCAAAAACGATGGGATATTGGGTGTCATCCAAGACACCCCTTCACCCAAACGTTGCATCCCTTCATGGTTTAACACATGCATCTCATGAGATGCATGAAGCCGCCCAACCTTGGTGTCCCCTGGATTTGCCAAGGCACCTCTTCATTCCAACGGCTGAGATTTGTTTTCCCAAGTGTTGTGTGAGATTAAGACACCTTTCCATATCCTCTTGACTCACTTGATTCATGGTGTTTTTATTCTAACTCAACCCATCCAACTCAACACATTTAGTGCACCAAGTTTGAGTCAACTCTTTTCTTAAATCAAACTCACTCCAAATCAGTCCAACTCAAGCTGAACTAACTCACAATTGAGTTCAATTGAGGGCCCAGACGGACATCCGTGGTCAACCTAGTCAACCCGACCCATTGGGTCCCCAATAAGCCCCTTGACCTGTTTTGACAACATGACCCATTCATGGGCTGATTTTGCCACTATTAAATGGTTTTCACTTGTGCATCAAGCCTACCCATTTTTGTTATACTTGATTTCCAATCAGTTCAGCTTGACCCCATTTAATTTGAGCTTACACAATGGTTAAATCATCCATTATGACCCATTGGGTCCAATTGGGCCCTTTGACCCATTTAGCCATTTTCGACCCAATTGATATACATTACCCATCCAATCAAACTTGACATTTATAATGTGCTCATATGATCTTAATTTGAGCAATGGGCCCCACCATTTCCTTATTTGACATCACAAAATAATTAATTTAAAAAACCAGGGGCATTTTCGTAATTATCCACTTCATTGAGAAATTGGGGTGTTACATGTTATCCCCAAAAACCATACCATTTATCAATAACTTTCATGGGGTTCGGCCATCCAAAGTGGCAGAACCCTATGCTCTAAATTTCCATCCTTTTAAACCTCCTCATCATACTTTGCATCAATAATTAATTCGGCCACAACATGACCTAATTAACACATGTAAAAATCACCATGGTTTGACATGGTTTTTGACCTTAAAGAACATCAAACCAATCCACTCTTTTCATGGGGTTCGGCCAACCAAGATGGCAGAACCCAGTGACATATTTTTTATCCTTTTTAAGCAATCTTATCCAAGGTTAAATTCCCGGATGTAATCGGCCATTCCATGGCCCAAAGTATGACACTTAAGACCATGATTTAACCTTCCAAAAACCATCACAATACCAACATAAATTTCATGGGGTTCGGCCATCCAAGGTGGCCGAACCCAATGATCCATTCCATCATTTTATACCCAAGGTTTAGACCCATGATGCATTCGGCCATTCATGACATCCAAATCCATGTTTTAAACCTTTTCAAAACATGCATCATAAGTCTAATTAAACATCTAAAACAGCCCCTTATTTGCATGATTTTATCTTACAAAAACTATCCACATGATCATAACATTTCATGGGGTTCGGCCAGCCAAGGTGGCTTAACCCTAGGATCCATGTTTCCTATCTTTTAAGCATCAATTTATATACTTCATACCCTTGGTAGATTCGGCCAACCCATGGCCAAATCATGTTCCATTAATCCCATTTTATTAAACCAAAATCCATGGAAATACTTACCAAATTTTCCAAGCTTTTCTTCTTGCCTTTGCTCCTTGCCTTCTTCCCTCTTTCTTCCTTAGTCTCAGCTGATTTGAAGCATGAACCAATGGTGAAATCACCAAGGTAAAACTCGGCCGAGGAGGTGTGTTCTTGAGAGAGGGAGAGAGATGAGGATTCTTAGGATTTTCTTTGTGAAAATCGGCCAAATGAGTGGTCTTCCTCGTTTGTAAATCAGCCACTTAACCTCTCAATTTCCCTCATAAATTCTTTGATCAAACCAAAGGGTCACTTGGCACAACCAAGACACCCCTTGGCATCTGCCAATGCAACCATTGGCAACCCCATGTAATCTTATCTCATTTAAATCAATTCCATTTAAGACTTTGCATGGAAACTACCATTACAAGTCCCCAGCGTGTGGGACTTGTTTTGGTTTGTTCGAGACCAGAACACTTCCTCATATTCCCTTCAACTCACTGGTTTTACAGTCCCTTTGATTTCCATTTTGACTCACTCAACTCACAAGCCCAACTCACCACATTAAATGACACTCATTTAATGCACTTGAGTCAACTCATTCTTAATTCCAAACCAACTCAATTCAGTTCCACTCAACCTGATTTAACTCACTATTGAGCTCATTTGAGGGCCCACACGGTCAGCCGTGGTCAATCTTGGTCAACTCGACCCATTGGGTCCCCATTTAGCTCATTGACCCGTTTTGACAACATGACCCATTTATGGGCTGATTTAACCAATTGTATGTGGCTTTCTCATGTACATCAAGCCTACCCATTTTTGTTCCACTTGATTTCCAATCAATTCAGCTTAACCCCATTAAATTTGGGCTCACCCAATGGTCTAATAAGTCCATTATGACCCATTGGGTCCAATTGGGTCCTTTGACCCAATTACCCATATTGACCCAAATTGATGTACATTACCCATCCAATCAAATTTCACATTTATAGTGTCCTCATAGGGTCTTAATTTGAGCAATGGGCCCCACTATTTTCTCATTTAACATCATAATTAATAAATTTACCAATTCAGGGGCATTTTCGTAATTATCCATCTTATTGAGAAATTGGGGTGTTACAATATAACCCTCTTTTTAAAATTTTCGTCCCGAAAATCGAACGAAGTAGGGTTCCAAAATAAATTACATAAATAATTCGGGGTGAGCTGTTCTCATCTCCGATTCAAGTTCCCATGTGCCCTCTTCAACCCCATGTCGGTCCCATACCACTTTTACGAATTGAATCGCTCTGTTTCGCAACACCCTTTGCTTAATCTCTAGTATCCTAACTGGTTTCTCGAAGTATGTCACGTCACTTTGTACTTCTATGTCTTGCACATTCAATACATGGGACGGATCGGGATTATATTTTCTCAGCATCGACACGTGAAACACATCGTGTAGAGCTACCAATTGTGAAGGAAGTGTTATCTGATAAGCCACATCCCCCACTCTTCTCATGATGGGAAACGGTCCCACAATTCTTGGTGACAGTTTCCCCTTTTTCCCAAACCTCATATGTCCTTTCCGTGACGAGATCTTTAAGAATACCATGTCTCCCACTTCAAATTCCAGAAACCGTCTCCTTTTATTAGCATAGCTCTTTTGCCGACTCTGTGCAGTCAATAAGTGCCGACGTATCAACTGAATTTGTGTTGTAGTCTCCGCGACTAGTTCAGGTCCAATCAGTGCAGGCTCACGAGCCTCTGTCCAGCACACTAGTGATCTACAAGGCCTACCATATAAAGCCTCGAATGGAGCCATCTGAAGGCTTGCCTGATAACTATTGTTGTACGAGAACTCTACCAGTGGCAGGTGGTCCTCCCATCCACCCTTGAAATCTAACATGCACGCTCTCAGCATGTCTTCCAAGGTTTGTATCGTCCTTTCTGACTGTCCATTAGTCTGTGGATGGGAAGCGGTGCTAGTCAGTAGATCTGTCCCCATAGCTGACTGCATGCTTTTCCACACTCTGCTGGTAAACCGGCCATCTCTGTCAGATACTATAGTTCGGGGAATGCCATGTAGCCGAATAATTTCCCTGATGTACCGCCGACCCAACGTCTCAGATGAATCTGTCATCTTAATAGGAATGAAATGCGCAGACTTCGTCAGTCGGTCTACTACGACCCATATGGCATCATTGCCCTTTGAAGATCTCGGCAACCCCATCACAAAATCCATGGAAATGTGCTCCCATTTCCATTCTGGAACTAATAAGGGTTTGAGTAACCCTGGTGGCTTTTGATGTTCAGTCTTAACTTGCTGACAAGTTAAACAATGTGCCACGAATTCCGCCACATCCCTTTTTAGTTCGTGCCACCAATAATGCCTCTTTAGATCATGATACATTTTAGTGCTGCCCGGATGGATGGAGAGCTTGGATTGATGTACCTCAATCAATAGCTCTTTCCTACAGCTCTTTGGCACATATACTCTTCCCCGGAATAAAAGACCCTGTCCCGGTCGTAATTCCCATTCCTGTAAGACTACACCAGTGGACATCTTGGCCCATATCTCTTCCACTTCCGGGTCTGCTCTTTGTTCTTGTTCAATCTTGGTGACTATATTGGACTGTATGATTAAATTATACATACTCCCACGGTTGTTGATATAAAGATTGAACTCTCGAGTGGTGTACAGCATCTCCCATTCTGTTCTGATCAAGCATGTTATCGATGCATGTGATAGGCGGCTGAGGGCATCCGCCACCTTGTTTGCCTTGCCTAGATGGTATCGAAGCGTAAACTCATAATCTGCCAGATACTCCATCCATCTACACTGCCTCAGGTTGAGCTCTTTCTGATCAAATAAATATTTTAAACTCTTATGATCAGAAAATACCTCAAATTTCTCGCCGTAGAGGTAGTGTCTCCAACTTTTGAGAGCGAAGACCACTGCAACTAGCTCCAGATCATGTGTGGGATAAAGACGTTCGTGAATCATTAACTGTCTTGACCCATATGCCACCACACGTTGACCTTGCATGAGTGAACATCCTAGTCCCTCTCCTGAAGCATCGCATTGCACTTCATACCCTTTGCCCCTTTCCGGCAAAATTAAAATAGGTGCTCTTGTAAGTCTCTCTTTCAGTGTTTCAAATCTCCAGTTGCACTGATCTGACCACTCATACTTGACTCCTTTCTGAGTGAGTCGAGTTAATGGAGCCGCTATTTTGGAAAAATCCATGATAAATCTTCTGTAATAACCAGCCAATCCCAAGAAACTACGGATTTCGGTTACATTCTTGGGCGCTTTCCAATCTTTCACTACCGCCACCTTAGCCGGATCGACGGCTATACCTCCCTCGGATATAACATGTCCCAAGAAATTTACTTGAGATAGCCAGAACTCACACTTACTAGCCTTGGCATACAACTTATTCTGCCTCAAAGTATTCAAAACTATCTGTAGGTGCTTTGCATGTTCTTCCTGACTCTTGGAATAGATCAGGATATCGTCAATGAACACGATTACGAACTGGTCCAGATACGGACGGAAGATTCTGTTCATTAAATCCATGAACACAGCCGGCGCATTTGTGAGTCCAAATGGCTGACTACAAACTTGTATAGTCCATAACACGTCCGGAAGGCTGTCTTCTCTATATCTTCCATGGAAGATTCTGCATCATCAGAGAACCTGAAGCTATTATTAGACATGTCATCGACACGTGACCCAATACTCCACATGTGACGCAGGGTATTACCCCCGGTCCTCCAATATAAGGACAATTAGTCCTAGCCTCTCCGTGCCCATGCAGTCCACAAACCGGCAAACAATGCCTAGAGGGTGAGGACAATACCTACAGTTGTGCCCGTCTTGGTTGCACAAGTCACACGTATATTCGGGATCTATCTCCCCACCCGATTCCATTATTATAGGAACATCTTCCATGGGATCCTCCGGTAGTGGTGCTGGATCCTCTTCATCTTCCTCGGGAGGTTCCATTATCCAAGGAATGTCTTCCATAAGATCCTCTGGAACAAGTGCTAGGTCCACATCATCTTCCTCGGGAGGTCTCTCCTGAAGGTCCATGTTCACTTCCATGCTGGTATTGTTGGAAGCCGACACCAAATCTATTGGACAGCTAGGTGTCCCTTTATCCCATAACTCTGTATATTCCACGTTGCTTGACATATCTGTGTCATAACATATAAAACATATAGATCAACAACAACCATTTCAATAAAGAACCAATCTTGGTTTTGGGGGATTTTTCATGTATAATCTCATGTGCTTTGTTTGGGGAAATTGCCAAATCTTCATACTTTATTTTCTTTTGTTTCTGGGGAAATCTCTAAATTCCTGTTGTTTGTTTCTCAGTGTGGGGATATCAGGGGAGTGCATCCTACTTTGCTATGTTTGATATGTCCAATTATGATGACTGTACTTTATTTGCTATTTTTCATTGTCGTTCTCAGATTGATTGTTCAGTCTGAGTCACTCGAAGTAAATTAATCCGGCCCCCAGTCAGCGGACTCCAAAGAGTCGGTCAGTTGAGATTCTTATCTGTCAGTGAGACATGAAACCGTCTAAATCTTACTTCGATGATTCAACTTCCCGTATCGCTCTGATACCAACTGTCCACAAATCATCATCCCATGACCATGCATGAGATGTCAATGCATTGTATGCCATTTGTAAATACATAACTCATCAGTCAAAACCACATTTGAAACATAAATCAAATACAACATATCTCATAAAACATAGTAAAACCAAATCATAATTGTGATTACAAGTAGGTAGGAAACCTACTGAAGATTCACTTCAGTGTTTGATCTTTCTTAATCGTCACCCGTTCACGACTCGTGCCATCAAAGCAAGTCTCGATACCTTATTTACATAGCAGCAAATCAAACATTCATCCATGTAATTCCAACTTGGTCTAAGTCCCAAAAATGACCTATGTGGGGTTCGGCCATACCCCATGGCCGAACCTCACCTATTTACACTTTTGCCACTATACACCCTAATTCTATCCATAGAGGATAATGCAGGAAATGGAAAAGGGAAAGAGAAGGTCGCGGACCTGGAGGGGAGCCAAGCTTGAGCGCTTGATTGACGATTGGGATGTCTTTATTATTGTTTTATGAGTTATATTTAATGGACATGTAATAAGTTAATACTTTGGCTATGGTTTGTTTATGATATAGACAATGGATGGTTGGATAAGTTATTTTAATATTTGAGACTTGTACTTGCTATCTATTCAGTCTATTTCCGCAGTTAGTCTAGTTTATTCCGCATGACATTGTTTAGTTCCATGTGTGGTTTCTTATCGTGGGTTTAGTCCATACACACATGGGTGGCCAGTTAAGGGTCGGACTTAGGAAGTCCGAACTTAGCTCGCGTCATGACGCCACCCGCTCTCTTCCGGTGGTATTCTATTATTAAAAAAAAAAAATTTAGACTCTGATTTCTTGGAGAGGGCGGGGCGTTACACTCTCACTCTCCAAAACCGTCCCTCACTCTCGCATGACCAAAGAGGAAGAAAAGACTTAGCAGAAGAGAAGAAAAAAACTCAAGCATTGGCCCACCACTTCAAGATCAAGACTTAGGATATTCTTTCTCATCCTCTCCTCCCTTCCCTCTCTCAATCTACCTTCACCTTAGCAGAACCCAAACATTGGAGATATCATTTGATCAAACACACCTAGTGGCCGAACATCAAAGAGAAGAAGAAGGAGAAAGACTAAGGAAATCAAGGGAAGAAAAAGAAGCCGGAGGAGCCGCCAGATTGGTAAGTGTTCTTAAACAAGAATTTACATTTTTAAGGTTTAAAAATGGAGTCCATTTCTTAGATGAAATGGTGGCCAAAAATGTTATGGGCTATGGATCTAAAATCCATCCAAGGAAAGGATGAGAAATGGACAAAATGGGAAAGATAGGTTAAAGAAAATAAAGGACTATTAAGGACATTAAGTATTAAGATTATTAAAGCATGGAGAAGTGATTTTTGAAGGAATCCTAAACCATAGGGTTCGGCCATGTAGTATGGCCGAACACCATGGAAGGTGATTAGATAATTTTAATGGAGTTTTAACTGTTAAAACCATGGAAGGATGATTTATGATCTTAAGGTTCTAATGATTAAATGTTAGTGATTTTTTTTAAAGGGGTTTTAATGAGGAAAATCATGGAAGATGATTAATGATTTTAATGGCCTCAAAAATGGTAGATGGGGATGAACCATGAACCATGGGTTCGGCCATGGTGTATGGCCGAACCCTATGGTGATCTTTTAATAATTTTATTGTGGGTAAAAAGATGGAAAAATGATGGAGAAGGTTGATAGTTTTAAATGGATTTTCAACTATAGTATATAATGTTTTAAAGGGGTGAAAATAGTAATGAACCCCTAAAATTTGGCCTAAAATTTATGGCCTAAAATTTGGAATTATGCATGTGTTTAGATGAATGGAAGTTAGGCTAAATAAAGGGCTGTTTTTAATGATCTTATGGCATGGTTAAATGAGGCACTCATGGATCCAAGTTATGGATCATTTATGGACAAAAATGTACATGAATAAGTGAATGATTAACCATGGAAGAGGTAGTGGCATAAAACGTAAATATGGCCAAAATAAGGAACCATGGGTTTGGCCATGGTGTATGGCCGAACCCCATGGGGGATGTTTGTGGACTTGAGGGCTCTAAGTAATAGTCTTAATTGCTGATTTATGGAGTCTAAGGTTGCTGAATTTTATACTCACCAATTGGAATATTTAATGGGTTAAGATGAGACCCACAAACCTAGATAGTGAGGTTCGGCCATGGTATATGGTCGAACCCCACTAAGGCATGTATTAGGGACTTAAACATGGATAAAACATGGGCTGATTATTGATATGTAATAAGGTATTGGACATCGCAAGTGGTGCGCGATCGGTGACAGGATTTGTGGACGGAAAACGTAAAGGAACGTTAGTCGGTATTCGGTAGGATTCCTACCTTATTGTAAGCCATGGATCATGTGTTGTATGATTGTTTTCCTTGATTTATTTTGGTAATCATGTGATTGTTTTAAGATGGGTTTTAAGGCTATGAATTATATATTACATAGCATATTGCATTTACATCTCATGCATGGCATGGGCGGGAAAATAATGGAACCGGAGTCCATGCTCCATCGGGACGACGGAGAAGCAACCATGGAGATATCTTGATGTGTTGAGATATAACCGGAGTCCATGCTCTGTCGGGGCGACCGAGAAGCAAACATGGGGATACCTTGATGAGGCTTTGCCATCAAGGGGGATACTTGTGTTGAATTATCTTGATGAGGTTTCTCCATCAAGGGGGATTTTATGTATAATTGGAAAAAAGACATTGTACAATCGTAAGGATGATGGGTGGGACTCATGACATAAGACACCCATGGCATGGCATTCATTTTATGGTTTTTAATATATTATTACCTATGTGCTTGTTATCACTAATCCATGTGTTGGCCCTACTCGGAGTCCTACTGGGCGCGTTGTCTAACGCCCTACTTCCACCTTAGCTGATGACGCAGGGGATGGCGGAAAGGAAGGAAGCGACGGGAGCCAAGCATAGGAGCTTGAGGAAGCGGGCTAGTTAATTTGCTTAGATTTATTTTGGAAATGTAATTTGAGTAACTTAGCTCGTCGGACTGTAATAATTTATATTTCTGGCTATGGTTTGGACTTTACTTTTGGACATTATGATTTGAGGTATTTTAGTAATTTAAGTAGTGTAATCTTCCTTGCTATCTAAAATTGGTAGGATAGACTCTATTATAATTTTCGCATTAAGTTATATTCCGCGAGCTTACTTTCTATGTGTGAACCGTTCTCGTGGACTTAGTTCCACGCACACGTAAGGTTGGCCAGTTAAGGGCCGAGCTTTAGAAGCTCGGACTTAACTCGCGTCGTGATGTCCAGCGCCCTTTGTCACTCTTTATTTCAAAAAAAAAATAGACTGTGATTTTTGGTCAATTAAGCATAGTGAAAAGGGGTGGGCGTTATAGAAATAGGGCATTAGATCAACGCGCCCAGTAGGTTTTCTGATCAGGGCTACCACATGGTTAGTATATAAAACATGCATATATCATAATATATGGTCATCAAAAACATATAAATCAATGCTATGTATGTATGCAAATGTAATGAGTCCCACCCATCACCCATCACACATATACATAACCATCACTTGACGAGACTCTCATCGTCAAGGTAAACCACAGTATTCTTTCATTTCTTCTTGATGTGACTCTTATCATCATGATATTCCTCCTGGCAGGACCCTCATCGCCTAAGGAGGCCCCACGTTGCATCACGGGCATACCGACGGAGTGTGGGCTCCGGTTTCCATAATCATCATCCCATGTCCATGCATGAGATGCCAATGAATATATGAATATGTAAATAAATCTCATCATTCAAATCCAATTTGATAAATAATAGTATAACAAATGTCTCATAAAAAAAACCATGATAAAACCAAATAAAAAAGTGGTTACAAGTAGGTAGGAAACCTACTTAAGTTCACTTAAGTGTCCGTTCCTCTTAAGTGTCACCCGTTCACGACTCGTGCACCGTTCATGTCCCGTTACCTTTATATAACAACAAGTTAATTGACATAACCTTTTGATTTCTTATTAAGTCTTGATCTCATAAACCATCTTGTGGGGTTCGGCCATACCCCATGGCGGAACCTCACCCACTTTGGATTTGATCTTCGTTTTCATTTGATCAATATCATCCATATAACTTACATAGACACCTTATATTAAATAATATACCTTGGTAGGGTTCGGACATACAACATGGCTGAACCATACCACTTTGGTTTGACCTCTCTTTCAAGTCCTTTACTCCTTCTTCATCCATATTTACATCATTACTAGTATTTACAGTTTTGCCACTGGACTTAACCCATATTTAATCTTGCTTAATAACCAAGATCCATAAAATCCACCTTAGTGGGGTTCGGCCATACAACTTGGCCGAACCTCACCAATCCAAATTGGATCTCATTTCAATCCTTCATACTTAACTAGCCCTTAATCTTTCATCATCTTTATGGCTCCACAAATACTTAAGTCCATTAGCAACGCTCCATGGGGTTCGGCCATACATATGGCCGAACCCTATGGTTCTTTATTTCCACCTAATAACATATTACAAATCCATTTAAGATATTCATATCATTCCATAGTTTTTATTCGTCAAAACCCCCAAACATGACCTATGACTCTTTCTATGGGGTTCGGCCATACCCATGGCCGAACCCTATATATCACCGTTAGTTCTTTTATCCATTAATCATGCTTCACCATATGGTCATAACTTAGACTCTTTAAAAACATTACAAAACCAACAATAATTTCTAATCATATACTTGAATCCAAATACCCATTCAAGGGTCCATCATATTGCTTGGTTTTTAACTTTCATAAACCATTAACATAACCAAATTATTTCATGGCGTTCGGCCATCTAAAGTGGCCGAACCCTATGATCCATTTCCAACCCTTTTACACACCATCTTCCATGGTCTAACCCTTTGATAAATTCAGCCATATCATGGCCAAATCATGACATTCAAATCCATGATTTAAAACTCTTTACAATATCGGAAAAACCCTCCATGGTTATTTATTTTTCTTCATACAATTAGATTAGCATGATCACCTTCTTTGATGGGGTTCGGCCATACCCATGGCCGAACCTCATCCACCATTTTTATCTTTGAAGGTTCTTACACTTATAACTTAGGGTTTGGCCAAAGACCAAACCATGATCCTTGATCATGATAATTAACAAAACCTAATGAAGTACTTACCAATCCACACTCTTCCAATTTTCCTTGGCTCCTTCTTGCTTCCTATCTTCCTTAGCCTCCCTCCTTTTGCTGATTATGTGCTTGATCAATGGTGAAAACACCAAGAGCTGGCTTGGCCAAGAATGTAGATTTTGGGAGAGAAAATAGAGATGAAAGCTCCAAGCTTTTGCAATGCATAATTCGGCCAAAGGGGTATGGTTTAACTCTTTTGTATAACAGCCCCTTAAACCATTCATTTACCCTCATGAATGTTGGTCTAACCAAGGGGTCCTTTGGCATATCCAAGGGACATTTGGCTTAAGCTCAAGCAGCCCCTCCATCTTCCCAGCGTTGGGTCTTGGGTTTCCATCATGAGATGGAAACCCTCCATATTCTCAATGCAAAACTTATCCCATTACATTAAAGTCTATGCATGGAACATAACTCCCAAGCCACCAACAGTGTGGGACTTGTTTTTGGTGGTGTTTGAGATCAAGGCAACTTCTCACCTCCCCATTTGACTCACTTGAATTACAAAGTCCCTTTGGTTTCCAATTTAACTCACCCAACTCTTTAGCTCAACTCACCCCATTTAATACCACTCATTTAATGCACTTGAGTCAACTCCATTGTTTGATTCAAATCCAACTCACTTTAGCCCTAAGTCAACCTGATTTGACTCACCTTTTGAGTTCACTTGGTGGTCCATACGGTCAACGTGGTCAACATGGTCAACTCGACCCATTGGGTCCCATTTGAACCTCTTGACCCAATTAGGCGCCATGACCCATTTGAGTGACCATTGTCCATTTAAATGGGGTTTACCCAATTGCACATAGCTTACCCATTTATCATTCTTTGCACTCACATTCCATTCAGCCTAACCCAATTAGAATTGAGCTCATCCAAGGGTCAAACAAGCCTACCATGACCCATTGGGTCCCAATTGGGTCCTTTGACCCAAATAACCATCTTGACCCAATTAGATGTTCAATACCCATTTAATTTAATTTGATCCTTATAATATGCACATTGGGTCTTAATTTGAACAATGGGCCCCACCATTTTCTCATCTACAATCATATCCTTTTAATTTGCCATTCCAATGGCATTTTTGTAAATGTTAATATCTTTGAAAAGTCAGGGTGTTACAGAAAACCTACTTGATTACAATGTTATGGATGGGGATCGATCCTCAAGTTTCTTCGCACAATGCCAGGGTTTCTCCAAGTTCTTTAATTCATTCCATGCAATTCAAAGTACAACAATTCTAATTAGGATAATGTACACTCCTCTTAATTTCATTTTTGGGTTTAAGTCGAGCCCTAATAATCATTTAGTAAAGGACATTGTGAAATTCATTTCTAGAAGTATCCAAGACCTAGTGGGTGGGGTGGGGGGTTGAATCGGTCTGATCCGATTTTATTTTCCTCTTTAAAATAAATTAATTTAACAATATGTGCAGCGGAATAGACGTGTGTGGAAGTGATAAACAAATGACTCAAACCATTAAAGCAAACCACACATACACAACGATCTATAGTGGTTCGGTTCACCTGAACCTACATCCACTGTTGGACTCATCCTCTTTAGGGCATTCCCACATCCACTATGTATGGGAGTCACACCCAAACATTACAACCTAGTTTTGAAAGGTTCAACCGCCACGGTCTAATCCTTGATACCTATTTTCTAAAATGGTTCAATCACACTGATCTAATCCACCATACAATGATAAACAAAGTAAACAAAGAACACTTTCGTTGGGGTTTAACTGTAACACCCGCCCTTTTCACTCTAATTTTCAGAGTGTTTTTTTTTTTTTAATATAATAATCATGTGATCGGGGCGGAGTGTCACGATGCCAGTTAAGTTCGGATCTCTAAATCCGACCGTTAACTGGCCAAGCCCATGTACATATGAACTAAGTCCATAAAACTGATCCGCACATGGTATATATATAACTTGCGGAATTAACTTAGTCTTATTCTAACTGAGGTTGTAATAGAACCTATGACTATTCCAATTTTTCCAATATTAGATAGCAAAGTACATAATCTTATTCTCCAAATTTACTAACTAATATTAATCTACCATTCAATCCAACAATCCAAAATAAACAAATCCACAGCATCTACTTATTTACTTATTACATGCCAACAAATCTAGTTACCAAATTACATTGTCCACATAATTCAAATAACACATCCATGAATAGTCCATTCAAAATCATTCAAACCGCCCAAGTTTCCGTGCTTGGTCCTCTTCTCCAACCACGTTCTTTCCTTTCCCTGCATCATCCACTAAGGATATAGATAGGGCGTTAGATCAACGCGCCCAGTAGTGTTTCCGAATAGGGCTACGACATGGTTAGTCAAAATCATGCAAATAATATAATAATAATACATGTGAGACAAAATTCCATAAAAACATGCTATGTATGAAATGAACATGTAATGAGTCCCACCCATCACCATTCAACATAGCCATCACTTGACGGGATTCTCATCGTCAAGGTAACCCACAGTGGTCTTTCGGACGCCCCGACGGAGTGTGGCCTCCGGATTCCTCCTGATGGGATTCTCACATCAGGGTACCCCACAGTGGTCTTTCGGACGCCCCGACGGAGTGTGGCCTCCAGTTACAACACCATCATCCCATGCCATGCATGAGATTTCTATGCAAACATGTCATTTAAAAACATAACTTTACAAACATATAAGTTATCGAAATCAACGTAAAACAACATATGGAATAGTGGTTACAATAAAGGTAGGATACCTACTGAAGAATCACTTCAGAGTCCGTTCTTTCTTAGGCTTTAACCGGTCACGACTCGTTCGTCGTTCAACTTTCAGTACCTTATTATGCAACAATAAGTAAATCATAATCTTATTTACATGTCCATTCACATATGAGACCTAAAACATCTTATAAGTCCTTTTGATCAATCTCTTCATTTGGTTTGTATTCACAGATTTACCATTGCCACCAATACCTTGATTAAATTCTACAACCTTAACCGTAACCTTAACATGGTTCAGTCATGTTTTGGATGACCAAATCAGCAAACATAATTCCATTTTTAATCACACCCACATCCATAATATGGCCCATGAAAACAGTCCATGGGGTTCTTTGCTCAATAGTTTCCTTTATTTAAATACTAATTGGCTCTACCCCCTTAGCCATATTAAGCCCATGGTTTAGCCATCCCATGGCCAACCCAAAATCAGTAACCTTATCACATAAAAAAATCTCCCAAAAACAGTCCACAAAGGTCTATGGTTTCCATGTTTTCCAATCATGAAAACCAACCCTCTTTTACATGGGGTTCGGCCCTCCATGTTGGCCGAACCCAATGGCTATGTTTACTGTTTTTAAACTTCAGATAATAATGTAATAACAGTATATTAAAATCAGGTTTTAACTTTCAAACAAACCATCCAAAACAGTCCATAAAAAGTCTATGGTTTTCATGCTTTTCCAACATGAAAACCAACATCCTTTTACATGGGGTTCGGCCCTCCATGGTGGCAGAACCCAATGGTTAGGTTTACTTTTTTTAAACCTCAGATAATAATGTAATAATAGTATATTAAATCAGGTTTTAACTTTCAAACAACCCATCCAAAACAGTCCATAAAATGTCTATGGTTTACATGTTTTTCCAACATGAACACCAACATCCTTTTACATGGGGTTCGGCCCTCCATGGTGGCCGAGCCCAATGGTTAGGTTTACTGTTTTTAAACCTCAGATAATAATGTAATAACAGTATATTAAATCAGGTTTTAACTTTCAAACAAACCTCCAAAAATTAGCCCATTTTCATAGGGTTTTAATTTCCAAAAACTATCAAAAACAATCCACAAAATCCATGGTTTTCATGTTTCCAAAACATGAAAACCAAGCCATCTCTTACATGGTTTAGACCCTTGTCAAATTCGGCCATAGCATGGCCAAATTATGACATTCAAAGTCATGCTTTCAATCTTTCCAAAGTATGTATCTTAAACCTCCAAAATCAGTCCTATACTTGCATGGTTTAAATCTTACAAAACCATCAAGTGTAACCATAATATTTCATGGGGTTCGGCCATCCAAAGTGGCCGAACCCTATGTCCATGTTTTCCATCTAATTGGGCATAAAATAATCCTACTTTAACCCTTGATAGATTTGACCATCACATGGCCGAATCATGTCTTATTTTTCCCATTTTATTAAACATAAATCAATGGAAAAACTTACCACTTTCCAAGCTTTTCTTATGCCTTTGATCCTTGTCTTTTAATCCTTGCTTCCTTAACTCCTTGCTGGTTATATGCTTGGATATTTGGTACCAAAAGCCTCTGCTGTTCCAGCCAAGAACACCAATTGGAGAGAGGGAGAAAGATGGGATTGTAAGGCTTTCACAATGGTAAAACACGCCCAAAATGGTTGCTTATTGCTTTTGTATTTTCAGCCACTAAAACTCCTCCACTCCCTCATCAATTCATGCACAAACCAATGGGTATTGGGTGCCATCCAAGGCACCCCTTGGCAGCTACCCATGCAGCCAATCAGATTCCCAAGCAACTCACCTCAAACTATGCATTTCATTTATCATTGATCATGGAACTCACCCCAAACAAGTCCCCAACGTGTGGGACTTGTTTTGGGTGGTTAAAGCTGAGCAAAACTCTTCCAATTCCCACTTGAACTCACTGGTTTACAGTCCCATGGGTTTCCATTTTGACTCACCCAACTCAAGGTATTTTTTATTCCAACCCAACTCATCACATTTAATGTTTTTCATTCAATGCACATGAGTTGACTCATAACTTGATTTAATTTCAACTCACCTCAGTCCCACTCAACTGATCTAACTCGTGTTTTAGCTCCCTTGAGAGTTCACACGGTCAACAATAGTCAACTTGACCCGTTGGGTCCACTTTTAGTTCCTTGACCCGTTTTTGACTCCATGACCCAATTATGGGTATTTTGGTCATTTGTAATCGGTTTTTGCATATGGGTCAGGCCTACCCATTTCTTCTCTACTTGATTTCCAATCAAATAAGCTTAACCCGATTTAATTTAAATTCACAAAACGGTCAAATCATCCATTTTGACCCGATGGGTCCCATTTGGGCCCTTTGACCCATTTAGCCATTTTTGACCCAAATGATGAAAATTACCCAACCAGTCAAACTTAATATTCATAATATGCTCATATGATTTTAATTTGAGCAATGGGCCCCACTATTTCCTTTCTTCACATCACAAAATAATTAATTTAACAACTCAGGGGCATTTTGATAATTTTCCATTTCATTGAGAAATTGGGGTGTTACAATATAACCCTCTTTTTAAAATTTTCGTCCCGAAAATCGAGTGAAGTAGGGTTCTCAATGAATTACACAAATAATTCAGGGTGAGCTGTTCTCATCTCCGACTCAAGTTCCCACGTGGCCTCTTCATCACCATGACGGTCCCATACCACTTTTACGAACTGAATCGCTCTGTTTCGCAACACCCTTTGTTCGGTCTCCACTATCCTGACCGGCTTCTCGATGTACGTCACGTCACTTTGTACTTCAATATCTTGAACATTTAAAACATGGGACGGATCCGGATTGTATTTCCTTAGCATCGACACATGGAATACATCATGTAGAGACGCCAATTGCGAAGGAAGTGCCAACTGATAGGCTACATCTCCCATCCTTCTGATAATTGAAAACGGTCCCACATATCTTGGTGACAATTTTCCTTTCTTCCCAAATCTCATGTGCCCTTTTCGTGGCGAGACCTTCAAGAATACCATGTCTCCCACTTCAAATTCGAGAAACCTCCTCCTCTTATCAGCATAGCTCTTTTGTCGACTCTGTGCAGTCAACAAATGTTGACGTATCAACTGGATCTGTGCAGTAGTTTCGGCAACCAACTCGGGTCCTATCAGTGCAGGTTCGCCGACCTCGGTCCAGCACACTGGTGACCTGCATGGTCTACCATACAAAGCTTCGAATGGTGCCATCTGGAGGCTTGCTTGGTAGCTATTGTTATAAGAAAACTCCACCAATGGCAAATGATCCTCCCATCCACCTTTGAAGTCTAGCATGCACGCCCTCAACATGTCCTCCAACGTTTGTATTGTTCTTTTCGATTGTCCATCGGTCTGTGGATGGAATGCTGTGCTAATAAGTAGATCGGTCTCCATGGCCGACTGCATGCTCTGCCATACCCTACCGGTGAATCGGCCATCTCTATCAGACACTATAGTCCGTGGGATACCATGTAATCTGATGATGTCTTTGATATATCTCCGACCCAATGTCTCTGATGAATCCGTCATTTTGATAGGAATAAAATGCGCGGACTTGGTCAGTCGGTCTACCACAACCCATATAGCGTCATTGCCCTTCGAGGACCTCGGCAACCCCGTCACAAAGTCCATGGAAATGTGCTCCCATTTCCATTCCGGCACTGCTAAGGGTTTGAGTAACCCTGGTGGCTTCTGATGTTCTGTCTTAACCTGCTGACAAGTTAAACAATGAGCCACGAACTCTGCAACATCCTTCTTGAGTCCATGCCACCAATAATGTCTTTTTAAGTCATGATACATTTTTGTGCTACCCGGATGAATGGAGAGCTTGCTCTGATGTGCCTCTATCAGTAATTCTTTTCTGCAGCTTCTTGGCACATAAATTCTACCCCGGAACATAAGACCCTGTCCTGGTCGTAATTCCCAATCCGGTACAACCTCGCCAATAGACATCTTAGCCCATGTCTCTGCCATTTCCGGATCTGTTCGCTGCACCTGTTCAATCTTTGTAACCATGTTGGATCGTATGATCAAATTGTACATACTCCCATGGTTTGTGATGTATAGATTAAACTCACGAATGGAATTCAACATCTCCCATTCGGTCCTGATCAAACATGCCACTGATGCATGAGACATGCGGCTGAGAGCATCCGCCACCTTGTTGGCCTTTCCCGGATGATATCGGAGCACAAATTCATAGTCCGCCAGATATTCCATCCATCTGCGCTGCCTCAGGTTGAGCTCTTTCTGATCAAATAAATACTTCAACATCTTGTGATCTGAAAATACTTCAAATTTCTCACCATATAGATAGTGCCTCCAGCTTTTGATAGCGAAGACCACCACAGCTAATTCCAGATCATGTGTGGGGCAGAGGCGTTCATGTATCTTTAGTTGTCTTGAACCATATGCCACCACCCGATCACGTTGCATGAGTGAACATCCCAGTCCCTCTCCTGATGCATCACATTGTACTTCATAACCTTTGCCTCTTTCCGGCAAAACTAAAATAGGAGCAGTTGTAAGTCTCTCTTTCAGCTCCTCAAATCTCTGATTGCACAACTCTGACCACTCATATTTGACTCCCTTCTGCATGAGTCGAGTCAATGGGGATGCAATTTTGGAGAAGTCCATGATAAACTTCCTATAATATCCAGCCAAACCCAGAAAGCTACGGATTTCAGTGACATTCTTTGGTGCTTTCCACTCGCTTACTGCTGCCACCTTAGCCGGATCAACGGCTATACTATCAGCTGTTATAACATGCCCTAAAAATTTGACCTCAGATAGCCAAAATTCGCATTTGCTTGCTTTGGCATACAACTGGTTCTGTCTCAAGGTGTTCAGTACTATTCGTTGATGCTCAGCATGATCCTCCTGACTCTTGGAATAGATCAGGATATCGTCAATGAACACTATAACAAATCGATCTAGATATGGACGGAAGATTCTGTTCATTAAGTCCATGAACACAGCCGGTGCATTGGTAAGCCCAAAAGGCATGACTACAAATTCAAATAGTCCATACCGTGTTCTGAAAGCTGTCTTCTCGATATCTTCCTCCCTGACCCGGATTTGATGATAACCGGACATTAGGTCAATCTTAGAAAAGTGACTGGATCCCCTCAACTGATCGAATAAATCATCGATCCGGGGTAGTGGATACTTGTTCCAGACAGTTAGCTGATTCAACTTCCGGTAGTCCACACACATTCTGAGTGAACCATCCTTTTTTTTCACGAACAACACTGGAGCTCCCCATGACGATGTGCTGTTTCGAATGCAACCTAGTCTGAGTAACTCATCAAGCTGTTTCTTCATTTTGGACATTTCTGCTGGTGCCATCCGATAATGGGGTAGAGACAATGGTGAGGTACCAGGATACAGCTTGATCTCAAAATTGAGCTCCCTCATAGGCGGTATACCAGGGAGTTCTTTTGGAAAGACATCAACAAATTCTTTCACAATTGCTGGAAGTTCAGTGACTGGTACTTTGTTGATGACAATATTGTTCAACACCAAATGATGCAACCCTTCCTGCAGTCTGCTTTGCTTGTCGGCACGAACTATATACTGCTTTCCCTCGGGTGACCAAAATGTCACTCTTCGACGATAACAATCAATATTGGTTTCATAACCAGCCAACCAGTCCATGCCAAATATAATATTGTACTGAGTCATGTCGAGTACCAGATAATTGAACTCAAATCTGAGTCCAGCGAGTTCTGTATTTATGGCCGTGCATATGAGTCCCAAAGACGTGTCTCCGACAGGGGATACTACTGTGAGTGTGGTGGACAACTTTTGAACTAGTGTTCCAGTAGCAGTTATAAAGGATGCAGATATAAAAGAGTGCGATGCTCCAGAATCAAACAATGCATAAGCATAAGAACTATTGACAACGGCCATACCTTGAATCACAGAATGATCCACATCC
Organism: Chimonanthus salicifolius; assembly: GCA_013350335.1. NCBI lineage: Eukaryota > Viridiplantae > Streptophyta > Magnoliopsida > Laurales > Calycanthaceae > Chimonanthus > Chimonanthus salicifolius. The sequence continues at coordinate 60,668,359 of CM023533.1, read as the reverse complement.
TCAGGAGGTTCCAGAGCAAATAGTCGTCCAATCCGGTAGGATTAGGCGCCCGACCCGCCTGATTATAAGTCCTGCCTCCTCAGGAGTTAGCTGGCCTAGTTGGTGGATGGAAAGATCCTCTGGAATATGAGAGCTTATTGAGCTTTGGACAGTCTCTCTTGAAGTGACCCGGTTGATCACAGTGGAAACAGTTGTTCACCCCTCTGAATGACTGGGTGACTGATGCAGATGGGGAGGGCTGATTGGGACGAAAGTCCCCCGTGGACCCTATAGATGGTGAGGGTCTACTGAAGTCCGGACGGAAACTCTTGTTGGGCTGGAACCCACCCCTCCCACTTGGAGTTCGGCGGTTGTCAAACTGCACCATTGCATTCAACTCCTGTTCTGCTATTGTGGCCTTGCTGACCACCTCAGCCAACGTGGTGCACTTAAATATGGTCACTTTGGCCCTGATGTTTGGCCGTAGACCCCTCTCAAACTTTCTTGCCTTGCGAAGTTCTGTGTCCACCATATAGAACGCATAAATGGATAAACTGAGAAATTCACGTTGATACTCTGCCACCGTCATAGAGTCCCTGTACCAAGGACAGAAAAAGTTTCGTCTGTCGCTCCTTCTCCTCCTTCGAAAGTAGTGTTCCAGAAAGGTTGCTGAAAACTCATTCCATGTCATGGCCGTCCTCTCCCTGACTGGTATGAGTGCCCTCTACTTCTCCACCACCTCCCGTCATTTACCGGCATCTTCTATCAATTGTGAAGTAGCCAATAGAATCCTGTCAGCATGACTCGAGATCTTAAGTAATTTTAAGATCTGAGTGATCTTCTTCAGCCAATTCTCGGCTCCGACAGCCCCTTCCTTCCCTTTAAAGTAGGGAGGACGCTGTTGTTGAAATTCTCGTGCCATACTCCGGTCACTGGCATCCCTGGAACTTTCACTCCCATTCATATGTTACTGGAGTACAGAGGTTACCACTGCTTGGACTAAACCCTGAAGCTCAGGCGGCACATGTGGTATATGTACACCACTGTTCCCTTCTCCCTCCTTCCGTGATGCATTCTCACTCCCCTTTTCTTCCCTCCAAGAGTGTTGTGATTCTTCCCCATTGTGCAACTTTTCATGAACAGATCGCTCCTCATCAGGTTGGGTTACCTCTTTCTCATGTATAGACGGTTCCTTCTCATGTACAAATTTTTCGTGTTGTGATAACACTTTCTCATGTTGCGTGATTTGCAACACCTTTTCCTTCCCTTTCTGGTTCTGAGGGATCCTTTTCTTTGGAGCCATTTCCCTAAGTCATAAAAATATTATTGACTTAGTTTCCTCGTACAGTTTGTATTTTTCACAATTTTGGGGAGATTTCCAAATAAGCAAACTTGGTTTTCTATTTGTTTTTGAGGGGAGAGTCTCTAAATTCCCTATGTTTGTTTTTCTCAATTGGGGAGTATTGGGGGATGTATAACCTATTCTGCTACGTTTGATAGATCAATTATAATACTGTACTTTTGCTATCTTTCACTGTTGTTCTCAGATTGATTTGTTCAGTCTGAGTCCACGAAGTAAATTAATCCGGCCCCCAGTCAGCAGACTCCGAAGAGTCGGTCAGTTGGGATTCTTATCCGTCAGTGAGACATGAAACCGTCTAAATCTTACTTCGAAAGATTCAACTTCCCGTTTCGCTCTGATACCAATTGTAACACCCCGCCATTTTCACTCTAATTTTCAGAGTGTATTTTTTTTTTAAATATAATAATCATGTGATCGGGGTGGAGTGTCACGACGCGAGTTAAGTTCGGATCTCTAAATCCGACCCTTAACTGGCCAAGCCCATGTGCGTATGAACTAAGTCCATAAAACTGATCCGTACATGGTATATATATAACTTGCGGAATTAACTTAGTCTTATTCTAACTGAGGTTGTAATAGAACCTATGACTATTCTAATTTTTCCAATATTAGATAGCAAAGTACATAATCTTATTCTCCAAAATTACTAACTAATATTAATCTACCATTCAATCGAACCATCCAAAATAAACCAATCCACAGCATCTACTTATCTACTTATTACATGCCAACAAATCTAGTTACCAAATTACATTGTCCACATAATTCAAATAACACATCCATGAATAGTCCATTCAAAATCATTCAAACCGCCCAAGTTTCCGTGCTTGGTCCTCTTCTCCAACCACGTTCTTTCCTTTCCCTGCATCATCCACTAAGGATATAGATAGGGCGTTAGATCAACGCGCCCAGTAGTGTTTCCGAATAGGGCTACCACATGGTTAGTCAAAATCATGCAAATAATATAATAATAATACATGTGAGACAAAATTCCATAAAAACATGCTATGTATGAAATGAACATGTAATGAGTCCCACCCATCACCATTCAACATAGCCATCACTTGACGGGATTCTCATCGTCAAGGTAACCCACAGTGATCTTTCAGACGCCCCGACGGAGTGTGGCCTCCGGATTCCTCCTGATGGGATTCTCACATCAGGGTACCCCACAGTGGTCTTTCGGACGCCCCGACGGAGTGTGGCCTCCGGTTACAACACCATCATCCCATGCCATGCATGAGATGTCTATGCAAACATGTCATTTAGAAACATAACTTTACAAACATATAAGTTATCGAAATCAACGTAAAACAGCATATGGAATAGTGGTTACAATAAAGGTAGGAAACCTACTGAAGAATCACTTCAGCATCTGTTCTTTCTTAGGCTTTAACAGGTCACGACTCGTTCGTCGTTCAACTTTCAGTACCTTATTATGCAACAATAAGTAAATCATAATCTTATTTACATGTCCATTCACATATGAGACCTAAAACATCTTATAAGTCCTTTTGATCAATCTCTTCATTTGGCTTGTATTCACAGATTTACCATTGCCACCAATACCTTGATTAAATTCTACAACCTTAACCGTAACCTTAACATGGTTCAGTCATGTTCTGGATGACCAAATCAGCAAACATAATTCCATTTTTAATCACACCCACATCCATAATATGGCCCATGAAAACAGTCCATGGGGTTCTTTGCTCAATAGTTTCCTTTATTTAAATACTAATTGGCTCTACCCCCTTAGCCATATTAAGCCCATGGTTTAGCCATCCCATGGCCAACCCAAAGCAGTAACCTTATCACATAAAAAAAATCTCCCAAAAACAGTCCCAAAGGTCTATGGTTTCCATGTTTTCCAATCATGAAAACCAACCCTCTTTTACATGGGGTTCGGCCCTCCATGTTGGCCGAACCCAATGGCTATGTTTACTGTTTTTAAACTTCAGATAATAATGTAATAACAGTATATTAAAATCAGGTTTTAACTTTCAAACAAACCATTCAAAACAGTCCATAAAAAGTCTATGGTTTTCATGGTTTTTCAACATGAAAACCAGCATCCTTTTACATGGGGTTCGGCCCTCCATGGTGGCCGAACCCAATTGTTAGGTTTACTTTTTTTAAACCTCAGATAATAATGTAATAACAGTATATTAAATCAGGTTTTAACTTTCAAACAACCCATCCAAAACGGTCCATAAAATGTCTATGGTTTACATGTTTCTCCAACATGAACACCAACATCCTTTTACATGGGGTTCGGCCCTCCATGGTGGCCGAGCCCAATGGTTAGGTTTACTGTTTTTAAACCTCAGATAATAATGTAATAACAGTATATTAAATCAGGTTTTAACTTTCAAACAAACCTCCAAAAATTAGCCCATTTTCATAGGGTTTTAATTTCCAAAAACTATCAAAAACAGTCCACAAAATCCATGGTTTTCATGTTTCCAAAACATGAAAACCAAGCCATCTCTTACATGGTTTAGACCCTTGTCAAATTCGGCCATAGCATGGCCAAATTATGACATTCAAATTCATGCTTTCAATCTTTCCAAAGTATGTATCTTAAACCTCCAAAATCAGTCCTATACTTGCATGGTTTAAATCTTACAAAACCATCAAGTGTAACCATAATATTTCATGGGGTTCGGCCATCCAAAGTGGCCGAACCCTATGTCCATGTTTTCCATCTAATTGGGCATAAAATAATCCTACTTTAACCCTTGATAGATTTGACCATCACATGGCCGAATCATGTCTTATTTTTCCCATTTTATTAAACATAAATCAATGGAAAAACTTACCACTTTCCAAGCTTTTCTTATGCCTTTGATCCTTGTCTTTTAATCCTTGCTTCCTTAACTCCTTGCTGGTTATATGCTTAGATATTTGGTACCAAAAGCCTCTGCTGTTCCAGCCAAGAACACCAATTGGAGAGAGGGAGAAAGATGGGATTGTAAGGCTTTCACAATGGTAAAACACGCCCAAAATGGTTGCTTATTGCTTTTGTATTTTCAGCCACTAAAACTCCTCCACTCCCTCATCAATTCATGCACAAACCAATGGGTATTGGGTGCCATCCAAGGCACCCCTTGGCAGCTACCCATGCAGCCAATCAGATTCCCAAGCAACTCACCTCAAACTATGCATTTCATTTATCATTGATCATGGAACTCACCCCAAACAAGTCCCCAACGTGTGGGACTTGTTTTGGGTGGTTAAAGCTGAGCAAAACTCTTCCAATTCCCACTTGAACTCACTGATTTACAGTCCCATGGGTTTCCATTTTGACTCACCCAACTCAAGGTATTTTTTATTCCAACCCAACTCATCACATTTAATGTTTTTCATTCAATGCACATGAGTTGACTCATAACTTGATTTAATTTCAACTCACCTCAGTCCCACTCAACTGATCTAACTCGTGGTTTAGCTCCCTTGAGGGTTCACACGGTCAACAATAGTCAACTCGACCCGTTGGGTCCACTTTTAGCTCCTTGACCCGTTTTTGACTCCATGACCCAATTATGGGTATTTTGGTCATTTGTAATTGGTTTTTGCATATGGGTCAGGCCTACCCATTTCTTCTCTACTTGATTTCCAATCAAATAAGCTTAACCCCATTTAATTTAAATTCACAAAACGGTCAAATCATCCATTTTGACCCGATGGGTCCCATTTGGGCCCTTTGACCCATTTAGCCATTTTTGACCCAAATGATGAAAATTACCCAACCAGTCAAACTTAACATTCATAATATGCTCATATGATTTTAATTTGAGCAATGGGCCCCACTATTTCCTTTCTTCACATCACAAAATAATTAATTTAACAACTCAGGGGCATTTTGGTAATTTTCCATTTCATTGAGAAATTGGATTGTTACATTAACAATTCTTCAAAATGTGTGTTCATCTTGTAGATGTCTCTACGCCTTCTTCCTTCAGATCAGGTCCATCTTTGTTGAGTATTGGCACAGCGGAACATGGATACTAGGATAGGGATATGACTGATTTTGGGTCCTAGAGAAACATCCTCATCTTCATCATTAATGATGTATTGAATACATGATTATATCCTTGTTAAAGGATAATGAAGATGGAGTGATGAGGGGCTGAAAGCTCTTTGATAGTTGTTCTGTATTCTCCAATGTTCAGCACTCTCTTTTGAAATTAGCCAGCCATGTATTTATAAAACAATTTTGCAATGACTGATTCTCGAGGCCTCTAGGTTTTCTTCGAGGCCTCTAGGCTGTATATGTAATACAACTCACTTAATTTTCGAGATTTCAAACCTTAATTTTAGTGATATTTAGTCAAAGGCCAGCTCACCAAAACACAACACATATCTTCAGATTTATATGTGATTGCAAATCATGATGTGGCTTATCTCCTTTTCCATAATTTTATTCCATAAAATCAAATCATGGAGTGGCAATTAGAGTTTTCATAATCTTTTCAAATCAAGAGGAGCCTTTCCAAATATGTATGAGATTGCCATCCACGTTTTTAGATTTGTTCATGATTTATGAGATGGCAAACATATTTTCTATAATCTATGAAGACCACGTAGATTCTCCATATTTCCATAAGAATCCCAATCATGATAAGACTTAGGATTTTTTGAAATCAAAAGGAGCCTATCCCTTTTTCAGATTTTTATTACCATAGCTTGTGAGACTTTTTGTTCAAAGGACAGAGGGACTTGAGATTTCACGCTGAAATCCAGCTGTCATAATTTTCACTCCAGCTGTCATAATTTTCACTAAGATATAGACAGTCTTCATGGCCTCGCCAAAATGTTTGATGCCTCGTTCAAACTTCCGAGCCTTCTTGTATTCCGTGTCCACCATGTATAAAGAATAGCATGATAGACAAAGGAATTCTTGATAATAATCCACAACAGTCATGGTGCCCTGGACGAAGGATATGAACGCTTGTGTCTAGCGCTCCTTCTCTTCCTCTGGAAAATAATGATCCAGAAACCTCCCGGAGAACTGGTCCCAAGTCATTTCGGTCCTATCTTCCGCTGGAATCTGTAATGCCCCGCCCTTTTTCACTCGCCGAAAATCAAAGTCTATTTTTTTTTTTTAAATAAAGAGTGAGAGAGAGCGGGAACGTCACGACGCTAGCTAAGTCCGAGCTTCCAAAGCCCGACCCTTAACTGGCCAACCATACGTGTGCGTGGACCAAGTCCACTAAAATGGTTCACACGTACTCAAGTTAAACATGCGGAATAATTTGTAGTTACAAGGCAAGCCTCCAGATGGCTCCATTTGAGGCCTTGTATGGTAGGCCATGTAGATCACCAGTGTGTTGGACAGAGGTCGGTGAGCCTGCATTGATTGGACCGGATTTGGTTGCGGAGACTAAAACACAGATTAAGCTGATACGGCAACATCTACTCACTGCACAGAGCCGTCAGAAGAGTTATGCCGACAAAAGGAGAAGGTTCCTCAAGTTTGAGGGGGAGACTTAGTGTTCTTAAAAGTCTCACCACGGAAGGGGCACATGAGGTTCGGGAAGAAGGGGAAACTGTCGCCTAGATTTGTGGGGCCGTTTCCGATCCCTGAAGAGGGTGGGGGGAGTAGCTTATCAGTTGGCGCTCCCTCCACAATTATCATCTCTACATGATGTATTACAGGTATCCATGTTAAGAAAGTACAATCCCGACCCTTCTCATGTGTTGAATATTCAAGACATCGATGTACAAAGCGATATGACATATGTGGAGAAGCCGGTCAGAGTGATCGGAAGCGAACAAAGGGTGCTGCGGAACCGTGCCATTCAGTTCATGAAAGTAGTATGGGAACGACATGGCAATGAAAAGACCACTTGGGGACTTGAGTCGGAGATGAAAGCCGCTTATCCGGAGCTCTTTACATGAGTTGTTTAGAACCCCTACTTCGCTCGAATTTTGGGGACGAAAATTTCCAAAAGAGGATTTTATTGTAATAGCCCGAATTTTTAAATCAATATATATATGGCATTTATTTATTTTAATAATGAAAAAATTGGAATTTTGATGTCATGGATGTTAAATGGATCAAAATTTTGGACAAAGGCCCAAGTATGGTCCAATGGACCATGGATTGGATGGGATCCATCTAAAGGGTCAATAATGGTCAAAGTGAGCCCGATAACCATGTGGGACTCAATGGATCAAAAAAATTGATTCAAACTCTAAGGTAAATGGCAGAAAATAATTTAATTGGGCCATGGGCCCAATGGTAACTTAATTGATTGGAATTAAACCCCCCTAAGTTAATGATGAGATGATTACGCTAGCATAACCAAGTGGGGCCCACCTCCACCTCATCAAGTGAGGTGGCGTGTGGACCAAGGAAAAGGTGGGGGTCAAAGGGCATTAAGGAGGACCAAAGTAAATAAAGCTGATTTAATTAATATAAATCACCTAAGTTTAATCTTGATTAGACCAAGCGGCATGATCCAGTGGGACCCACCTCCACCTCATCAAGTGAGGTGGCGGTTGGCTAAGGAATTGGTGGGGCTGGCCACCATGGTTGACTTGGTCAACCATGGGTGGATTCATGAAGGAATTAAAGGGAGATAAATAGAAATTAGATTATGAAATTAAAGGGGGCTAAGATAAGTAACAAATTAAATAATTAAGTGAGTCAAGAGGGGAGTGAATCACATAGAAAAAAAAGAGTGAGTCAAGATGATTTCCATCTTATTTGACTCACCAAACTCGTTGGAATGGGTGGTGGTTCAACCTCATTCCAACCACCCCCACTAAGGGGACAATGGCCCTAAGATTGGGGGCATGCAAGGCCATACCCCCCTTCATGAGTGCTGATCGATGGAGTCAAGACCAAGAGTACATGGGATATGGTCTCCCATCTCATTTCTCTCATCTCTCTCTATCTCTCCATCACTTCCAAAACCGTCCTTCCCTCTCTTCCAAAGAAAACACCAAAGAGAAAGAGACTTAGAAGGAAAGAAGAGAACCCAAGCTTGGCCGACCATACTCCCAAGACCCAAGTTTGAGATATTTTCTCCATCCCCTCTTTCTCTCTCTCTCTCTCGCCCTCAAAATCTAACCCTACCATTAGCCAAACCAAAGCCTTGGTGACCTTACCTTGATCAAGCTCACCATTGGCCGAGTATCAAGAAGAAAGAAGAAGGAGAAAGGCTAAGGAACAAGAGGAGCAAGAGACAACCGGGAGAACCACGGAGTAGTAAGTATCTCCAAACAAGATGTTATGTTTTCTTTAAAGAAACCATGAAGGAAGGGTGTACAAAATGTGCAATGGAAAAGACGGACAAAATAGTCAGTCGACTGAATCAAAGATTCAGTCGACTGAACTGATAATGGACGAATCAGAAACGAGTTTCTGGGAGTTTCAGCCGACTGAATAAGGGATTCAGTCGACTGAACTAATGGTGGCAAATAACAGAAACGAGTTTCTGGGAGTTTCAGCCGACTGAATAAGGGATTCAGTCGACTGAACTAATGGTGGCAAATAACAGAAACGAGTTTCTGGGAGTTTCAGCCGACTGAATAAGGGATTCAGTCGACTGAACTAATGGTGGCAAATAACAGAAACGAGTTTCTGGGAGTTTCAGCCGACTGAATAAGGGATTCAGTCGACTGAACTAATGGTGGATGATAATAGAAGGAGTTTCTGGGAGTTTCAGCCGACTGAATCTGATGATTTAGTCGACTGAACACAAACGTCTCAGATAAGAAAAGGGTTCTAGAAGTTTCAGCCGACTGAATATATGATTCAGTCGACTGAATGGATGCTTGTTGAACACGTAAATGGTTGGTTGGTAGTTCAGCCGACTGAATCTATGATTCAGTCGACTGAAAATAAACTGGCAGAACAAACAGATAATCTGATACAAAGTCAGCCGACTGAATTTGTGATTCAATCGACTGAAAGGGGTAAGAACCATATTTCAGCCGATTGAATGTGTATTTCAGTCAACTGAAACTGAACTGGCAAGACAAACAGATAATTTGATTCAAAGTCAGCCGACTGAATCTGTGATTCAGTCAACTGAACTCCTGATTCAGTGGACTGAACTCCTAATTCAGTCGACTGAATTGAAAGGTACGGTTTCGAGTATTTTCAGTGGTCGCTGTTAATCCGGTAGGATAAATGGTGGTTATGTTAAATTAAAGGGACTGATTTTAATGATCCTACGACATGATTGGTAAGCACTGATGGACCTAAGTGTATGGATCAGTTACGGATTTAATTATGCATGTGATTAAAGCAATGGAAAAAAAAGCAGGCTAAGTTAAAGGCTGATTTATGTTAATCTTGTAACATGGTTAAAGATCATTAATGGACCTAGGATTATGATCAGTTAGAGACTTAATCATGGATAAGTTATAGACTAACTTGGAAAAGTGTATAATAAGGTATCGAGACATCGCAAACGGTACGCGATCGGCGACCGGAATTATTGGACGAAAATGGAAAGGGACGTTATCGGTATTGGGTAGGATTCCTACCTTTTTGTAAGCCGTGGATTATGTTTATGTGATGGTTTTCGTATTTTATTTCGGTAATTATATAGTTCGTTTTACGGATTATATTTTAATGCTATGGATTATATTTTAAAGGCTATGGTTTATATACTAAACGCTATGGATTATATTTAAATGCCATGGCTTATATTTCCAGTGCTATGGATTATATGTATTAAAAATATGAAATATATATATATATACTACATAGCATAATGCACTTACATCTCATGCATGGCATGGGCGGGAAAATAAAGGAACCGGAGTCCATGCTTCGTCGGGACGACCGAGAACAGACATGGGGATAGCCTGATAGGCTATAACCGGAGTCCATGCTCCGTCGGGGCGACCGAGAACAGGCATGGGGATAGCCTGATAGGCTATAACCGGAGTCCATGCTCCGTCGGGGCGACCGAGAAGCAAACATGGGGACACACTGACGAGGACTTGCCGTCAAGGGGGATATGACATTTTATGATGATATGGATGATGGGTGGGACACATGACATAGGCACCCATGGCATGCCATTCATCATATGGTTTTTATTTTATTGTTATCAGTATGCTTGTTATCACTAATCCATGTGCTAGCCCTATCCGGAGTCCTACTGGGCGCGTTGTCTAACGCCCTACTTCTACCCTAGTTGATGACGCAGGAGACGGAGGAAATGGTGGATGCGACGGGAGTCAAGCTTAGGAGCTTGGGAAAGCGGCTACTTTGTTTATCAAAGTTTTATTTTGGAAAAGTTGTAACTTAAGTAGCTTAGCTTGTCGAATTGTAATAATTTTGGATTTCTTGCTATGGTCTGGATTATACTCTGTACGTTAGCATTTTGAGACATAATTATGAACATTGGGGTATTTTAGTAGTTTTAATGATGTATCTTCCCTTCTATCTAAAACTGGTAGGATAGTATCTATTATAATGTTCCGCATGTAATTATATTCCGCGAGCTTACTTCCTACGCGTGAACCGTACTCGTGGACTTTGTTCCTCGTACGCGTGGGGTTGGCCAGTTAAGGGCTGGGCTTTAGAAGCTCGGACTTAACTCGCGTCGTGACACCCACGCCCATTGTCACTTCTTTCATTTAAAAAAAAAAAATATATATATATATATATATAGACTCTGATTTACGGTGAAAAAGGGGCGGGCGTTACAGGTCACACATGCGTTAGTACAAAAATCACATAGATAACATAATATCAAAAACATGCAAGTCATGCCATGCTATGGTTCATATGCCATGCGTCCCACCCATCATCCATATCACAACCACATAGTATCCTCTTGATAGAAACTCCTCATCAAGGTATCCCCACGAATGCCTTATGGACGCCCCGACGGAGCGTAGATCTTCGGCTACAAATCAATCATACATCCCTCTTGATGGATAATGCACATCAAGGTACCCTCACGAACACCTTACGGATGCCCCGACAAAGCGTGGGTCTCCGGTTACATTTCATCCCTCCCATGCCATGTATGAGGTGCAAATGCAGACATGCTATGTATTAATACAAATCATAGCATTAAAATCCCATCATTAAGACATATCATTTGATACCAAAATAATTCAGGTAAAACATTCACATATACATAATCCATGGTTTTCAATAAGGTAGGAATCCTACCAATGACCGACTAATGTGTCCTTGCGTTTTTGTCCGAAAATCTCTCACCGATCGTGTCAAGCCGATCGTACACCGCTTGTGAGATCCCGTTACCTTATTACATATCAATAAATCAAAGCCATGTTCCATTTGATATCCAACCATGTTTAGGTCCATAAACATGCCTTAGTGGGGTTCGGCCATACAACATGGCCGAACCTCACTCACTTGGTTTTTTTGGGTCCCTCTTTTGATTTAACCAATTACACATAAGTTAATCATTTAAAAATTAATAAAACCCTAAGTCCACAGAACATTCTCCGTGGGGTTCGGCCATACACCATGGCCGAACCCATGGTCCTTCATTTTCACCCCATTTACATCTTAGCCATTATTTCCATCACCTAATATATTTACCCATGTTTAGGTCCAAAACATAGATCCATAACTAAACATTTCGTGCATGGATCCACAATGATCCATCAATATAGACCCATGATTAAATCCCTCCATTTCATAGCTTAATCATTAATTTATTTAAACATGCATAGATCTCTAAATGACCCATTAAAATGGTCCATGGGGTTCGGCCATACACCATGACCGAATCCATGATGTCTCATTTCCATCTTCTCCTTTAAATCATTTACAATCTTAGGTCCATGAATAAAGTCTCTCCATGGGGGGTTTAATCATATACTTAGATCATCATTTTACAACCCAAAGTCCATCAACATGCCTTCCATCATTTTCATGGTCCAAATGCATCTAAGTCCATCAACATCCCTCCATGGGGTTCGGCCATACAACATGGCCATGGTCCATGGTTCTTTACCATTTACAACATTTTAGATCATGCTTTGCAATATTTAAGACCTACTTAGAATCACCAATAATCTCTCATCATTATCATCCTTTAAAACCTTTTAAAATGACTAACATACATCTATGATTTTCATTCTTTAAACCCACTAAAAATCACTAATGTCCTTCCATGGGGTTCGGCCATACAACATGGCCAAACCCTATGGTTCATCATTTTCTTTTAAAAAATCATACATCCAAGATTTGATCCTTTGATGGGGTTCTTATACATAAAACCTAGGGTTTGGCCATGCAAGGGCCAAACCATGATCCTTGAGCATTCACCATTTCTCACATGGGACATGCATAAGGTCCTTAGCCATAACAAGATTAGGGTTCAGCCATGCAAGGGCCGAACCATGAATTTTCATGCTTAATCATATCCGTTAATCATATGGGTAATCCTAATCACCCTTCCTTTGTTCAATCCATCCCATTCCTTGGATGGATTTTAAATCCATGGCCCATTGGCCAACTCTCCAATCCAAAATGGGATGTTCTTTTTAACCTCTTTTCTTACTTAATAAAATCTCATCAAGTACTTACCGATTCCGTAACTCCTCCGGTTTCTTTCATTCCGACTTGCTCCTTCCCTCTTTTCCTTCCTTAGTTTTTATTCTTTCTTCCTCCTTGATCTTTGTGAGAGGGTCGGCCCTAGGGTTCTTGTGAGAGGGAGAGGAGCTTGAGATGGAAAACTCTAAGTCCTTTCTCCTTTGTCTTTGAGAGAGGGTCGGCCTTGAGTGAGAGGGAGAGAAGCTTGGGATAGGAAATACTTGTTTCTTGTCTTGAGAGGGGGATCGGCCAAGAGAGAGAGGGAGAGAGTGATGAAGCAAAGGACTCTCTTTGTTGTGCAATGGAATTCAGCCAAGGGTGGTGTCTTTTGGATTATGCCCCTTTATAATAACTATAACTCTTCACCTCCCTCATTAGTACTTCCTTTGGGAGTTTCATCACATGAGATGAAACTCACCAACCGTGTGCCCCTTGGGTTTCCATCATGAGATGTATTCTTGATTATGCTTTGTGTAACAACAAAACCTTTCACCTCCGTCATTTATGTTCCTTTTAGAGTTTCATCCCATGAGATGAAACTCCCATCTCCCCAACGTGTGCACACCTTGTGTTTGGTCTTATGAGATGCAACTCTCCATTTACTCTCCTAACTCACTTAAGATGAAAGTCCCATTAACTTCCCATTCAACTCACCTTAACTCAAATATTTTTAATTCTTTTAAACTAAAGACTTGTACTCATTCATTAACTCAATTCCTTGATTCCATTTTGAACTTAATCCAATTTAATTCAGCCACACCTTAATTGAACTTGAACTCATTTGGTAGTCAACCAAGTCAACCATCACCCATTGGGTCCCAATTGGGCATTTGACCCAATTGATAACCTTGACCCAATTGAATAAATCTTACCCATTTATTTCAATTGAACCTTATCCATAATCCGTTGGGTCTTAATTGGGCAATTAATCGAACTCCTTACCCATTTAAGGTCCATCTCCATTAGTTCACAAATTAAATGGACAATTTCCGTATATATTCATGAATTGAAAATCCAGGGTGTTACAGTATCTGTGCTTGTTGACGTTCTATGACTCTCCACCATTTTCCGGCATCGTCTACCAATTGTGAAGTAGCCAGCAGTATTCTATCCTCATCACTAGTGATCTTGAGCAGCTTCAAAATCTTGGTAATATTCTCGATCCAGTTCTCTGCTCTTATGGGTCCCTCATTCCCTTTGAAATAAAGGGGACGTTGTTGTTGAAAATCTCTGACCACGTTTCGGTCTTGCGATTCATTGGAGGTTGCGCCTCCATTGCTGTTCTGGTGTTGTTATAGAACGGAGGTGACCACTGCCTGTACCAGACTCTGTAGCTCAGGAGGTACCTCAGAAATGTTAGCACTGCCTTATCCCTCTCCGTTCTGTTCTTCTTCCTGATGCCGGTTCTGTCGGGTATTTCTTTTTGTTGGAGGCATTTTCTTAAGTCATCGAAACATTGATTGACTTAGTTTTCTCATAAGATCTTATGTTTGCATGCTTGGGGAAAATTGCCTCATCATCATCTTGTATTTCTTGTTCTCGGGAAATCTTCATATATATCATATAATGTTTCTCATTTCGGGGAAATCATGATGTTTCCTGTTCGGGGGAGATACGTCCTATTTCACTATGTTTGATAAATCCACAATTAATAGTGATTGTCCTTCCCTTGCTGTTATTTTCCTCATCAAATGTTGTTCTCAGATAGAATGCTTACAGTCTGATTCTCAACAAAATAAATTAATCCGGCCCCTGTGTAGTAGACTCCGAAGAGTTGGTCAGTTGGGATTCTTATCTTGTCAGTGAGACATGATACCGTATTAATCTTACTTTGTGAGATTCAACACTTCCAGTTTTGCTCTGATGCCAACTGTAACGCCCTGTCCTTTTTCACTCGCCATAAATCAAAGTATATATATATATTTTTTAAATGAGTGAGAGAGAGCGGGGACATCACGATGCGAGTCAAGTCCAAGTTTCCAAAACCCGACCCTTAACTGGCCACCTTTACGTGTGCGTGGACTAAGTCCACTAAAACATTTCACATGCTTTAAGAATACTTGCGGAATTATTATATGAGTAAGATACCATTCATATACATGTTACTATTAAGCAAGGAAGCCAATCACCATAAACTTAACTAAAACTTAAATATCATCAAACCATAGTAAAATAATTCTAAGTTATTACAATCCAAAATATCAGTCCTACCAATACATCTTCCAAAATCAATATTGAATAACATAAACATAATATGTCCAAGTTCCAATGCTTGACTCCCTTCATGTCCGATGTCCTTGTCAATCCCTGTTCCATCATCTATAGGGTAGAAGTAGGGCATCAGTCAACATGCCTAGTAGGAAGTCCAAGTAGGGTTGTGGTACACATAGGATAAATATAAAATCAAGATAGAAACATCATATCATATTTATAAAACATCTCATAAGCAGAAAATATATTGCATGATATCCAAATCATAATCATGCCTACTTATGCATCATGTCATGGGTGTCAATGCCAAATGATCACTCACTCACTTCCATATCCAATCAATCATATATAGAGAGATCATCATATCAAGGGGTTCCCTCGGCCAATTACATCCGCAGTGTTTTGTGACGGCACCACCAGGTCACTGTTATACCTCCCCACATATGTTAATCGGAATTACCGATGGAGTGTGGACTTCTCCCTTTGTGCACGGTTTCGGGATTGTTTACCCATGAGCTCTTTGGCCCAGACTATGCGTACCTATTCCTAGCAATCCTGGGCAAGGCCAAAATATCAATAGTTCACATAGCTTCATACAAGCTAGTCTCAAGCCCCTAGTCATGGCCGGACAGCTCATAACTTGTAATAGCCCGGATTTTCAATGTAATAAATATATTGGCTATTATTTATTTTTAATTGTTAAAATTTTAGATTCATAGATGGAATGGATATTAAATGGATAAGAATTAGGCTAATGGCCCAAGTATGGTCCAATGGATCATGGATAGGATTAATTCTATTTAATTGGGTCAATGTGGTCAATTGGGTCAAATGCCCAATTGGGACCCAATGGGTCAAGATGGATTGATGATTAGGGTAAATGGGTAAGGAATTGATTTAATCGGGTCATAGACCCAATTAAGGTCAAAGGCATGGGGTCCACCTCATTAAGTGAGGTAGCAAGTGTATGAGGAATTATCCAAGTGGCATAGCCAAGTGGGATCCAAGTCCACCTCATCAAGTGAGGTGGCGTGTGGACTAAGACACATGTGGGGCAGGCCACCATGGTCGACTTGGTCAACCATAAGTGCGTTCATGGGTGAATTAAAGAGGATCAAGTGAAGTGAGTTGAATTAAATTATTTAATTAAATCACCTAAGTTAGATGGAAATAAATTCAAATTCTTGAGTTGAGTTTCATTTAAATGGAGTGAGTCAAATGGGGGTGAGTCACATGGGAGATGAAAAGATGGAGTGAGTCAAAGGGGAGGTGGAGGGTTTCCATCTCAATGGAAACCCTAGACACCAAATTCGTTGGAGAGGGTGTGTGCGCCATGTGGAGGGCATGCATCCTCTTGGCTAGGCAAGAAGCCCATGTGGAAGGCATGCATCCACTTAGTGAGTCAAAGAGGCTTCCATCTCATGGAAACCACTAGCCACCAAAGAGGGTTCAAACAAGGATACACGTTGGAGAGGTGGGAAGTTTTGGTTATACATTTTAAATTCAAACAAAGGCAAGGCACACGTTGGAGCCTTGGAGTTCCATCTCATGGATGAAACTCCCACATGGAGAGTTAATGGAGGTGGACGGTTATACATTTGAAATTCAAACCAAGGCACACGTTGGAGCCTTGGAGTTCCATCTCATGGATGAAACTCCCACATGGAGAGATAATGGAGATGGGACGGTTACACATTTGAAATCCGAACAAGGCGCACGTTGGAGCATTAAGGAGAGAGTTTAAGGAAAATGGGAGTTACACCAAGGGCTTCACCAAAGCCATCATCCTTGACCGACCACATCATTGGAACAAAACAATTTTGATACTCATCTACTCTCTCCCTCTCCCTCTTGGCTGTTTCTCTCCCTCAAGCCCTCTCTTGGCCGATCATTCCTCGAGACCAAAGACATAGAGTTTCATCTCCAAGTTCTATCATTCTCACACAAGGCCGAACTCTCCCTCTCTCTCAAGTCTCACTCTCGGCCAAAGAAGTAAGAAGGAAGGAGGAAAAGGCTAAGGAAGGAAAGGATCGGAAGAACAAGCCGGAGCAAAGGAAAACCGGAGGAGTCGCGGAACCGGTAGGTATCTTGATTAAATTTGGTTTAAAGTAAGGAACCATAGGGTTCGGCCATAGTATATGGCCGAAACCCATGGAAGAAAGATTAAGGGATGAATGATGAGGTCTATTGAAAAGGATGTATCATAGGATTCGGCCATGAGGTATGGCCGAACCCCATGGAAGGACATTGTTAATATTTTCAAATGGATGTATGTATGAGAACTCCATCACAAAGGATTATAATCTTAGATGAATGGTTTAAAAGAGTAGGTTATGAACCATAGGGTTCGGCCACCATGGAAGATTATTAATAATCTTTCCATGGAAAAGAATTGATGATTGTAAAGGATTTGAATGAGGTCATGTTGAGGGATTTAATTATAGATACCTTGGTTCATGAATTTAAAGATGGAATATAGACATCATAGGGTTCGGCCATGGTGTATGGCCGAACCCCATGAATCAATTTTTATGGTTATTCATGGACCAATCATGAAAGAGGAATAATTATGTTAGGAGATGAAAGGATTGGATTATGGGTTTTTGTTCATGTTGATGAGTTATTTGATCATGAGCATATGTTTTTGGACCTAAAAATAAGGAGATAGAAATAATGGCAATATTGTAAATATAGGCTAAAAATGAAAGATCATGGGTTCGGCCATGGTGTAGGGTTGAACCCCATGAACGATGTTAGTGGGTTATTTCTTTTAGCTTGAGCATGTTTAAATGAATGAAATGGACAGCCATAGATAAAACAATGGCAAGGATGTAATTAAGGGTGAAAATGATGGACCATGGGTATGGCCGAACCCCATGGGAAATGTTTGGTGGACTTAAATGGTTATCAATGATAAACAATTATGGTATAAGTGATTAGATTTATGAATCAAGAGGGCATGATCTTGTATCTAACTTAAAGATCAAAGGATTGAAAAGATGAGCACAAAACCAAGAGAGTGAGGTTCGGCCATGTTGTATGGCCGAACCCCACTAAGGAATTTTATGGACTTAGGTTGTTATGTGTGTTAATGGTTAATGTATGAATGGTTAGATTAATGCATTGTGTGATTGGACTTAAGTTAAAAGATCAAAGAACTCAAAGGAGGGACTAAAGCCAAATAAGTGAGGTTCGGCCATAGTGTATGGCCGAGCCCCACAAAGTTGTATTTGGTGGACTTAAGGTTTTAAAATGGTTACTTGTAAATGGTTAAATCAAAAGAGGGACAAATTCAAGTGGGTGAGGTTCGGCCATAGTGTATGGCCGAACCCCACAAGGTTGTGTTTATGGACTTAGACTTAATAGAAATCAAATAGAACATGGTTTGATTGATTGATGTGTAATAAGGTAACGGGACCTCACAAGCGGGGCACGATCGTGAGCGGTTGCCGGATTATAAACAAGGTCACTTTAGTGGTCATTGGTAGGATTCTACCTTTTTGAAAACATGGTTTATGTGTGATGGTTTTTATCTTATTTTGATGAATTTATGTTGTAAAAGATATATTACAAATGTGAGTTTTAATGCTATGTTTATAATATAAAATAGCATGTGTTTCATTAGCATCTTATGCATGGCATAGGGTGAAGGATATGTAACCAGAGGGGCCACACTCCGTCGGGGCGTCCGAAAGACCACTGTGGGGATATCTTGATGTGCATTGCCATCAAGAAGAAACCGTCGGGGCCACACTCCGCTGAGGTGTCCGAACGACCAATGTGGGGGTACCTTGATGATGAGAATCCCATCAAGAGGTTATATGTACTTGTGATGGGTGGGACTTATTGCATTTGACATCATGACATGGCATTGTTTTATATAGTTTTGACATTATGTTATTATATATGATTTGTACTAGCCATGTGTAGACCCTAAATAGAATACCTACTGGGCGCGTTGTTCTAACGCCCTACTTCTATCCTAGTGGATGACACATGAAAGCAAAGGGGCGATGAACGTGATTGCAGCAAAGCATAGGAGCTTAGATATGTGATTGGATTATATTTTATTTTAGTTACTCATGGACTTGTAATTTGAGTAGCTAGTTTTCGGGCATGTAATAACTTAGATAATTTTGCTATGGTTTGAATGGTTTGTTGGATATTTAAGTTAAGTTTAATTATGGTTAAAGACTTGAATTACTTTGCTATCTAAAAAGGAATAGATCTAGGTTCTATTATAATCCGCAGTTTATGATATAATCTGCATGTTTATATTATCACGTGTGAACCGTTTTCATGGACTTAGTCCATGCACACGTAGGGTTGGCCAGTTAAGAGTCAGACTTTAGAAGTTCGGACTTAACTCGGGTCGTGACGTCCCGCTCTTTATCTCACTTTTTCTATAAAAAAAATAGACTCTGATTTTCGGAAAGCATAGTGAAAAAGGGCGGGACGTTACAGTTGATATCAGAGCGAAACAGGAAGGTTGAATCTTTCGAAATAAGATTAAGATGGTTTTATGTCTCACTGACATATAAGAATCCTAATTGACTGAATTTCGAAGTCCGCTGCATGGGGGCCAGATTAATTTACTTCGTTAGACTCGGACTGAACATTCAATCTGAGAACAACAATGAAGGATAACAAAGGAAGTACAGTCAAAATAATTGGATTTATCAAACATAGCAAAATAGGATATATTTCCCCAATATTCCCGAATTGAGAAAAAAACAAAAGATACTTAGGGAATTCCCCAAAAAAAAAAAACGAAAAACCAAGAGTGCTTATTTGGAAATTTCCCCAAAAGTAGGAAAATACAAACTTTATGATGAAAACTAAGCCATGATATTTTTCAAGGGCTTAGGAAAAAATGCCTCCAAAGAGAAGGACCAAGAGAAGGACCCGACAAAACCCAAATGGGGATGAAGAGGAGGTAGAACAACCTCGAAATGAAGAGAACAGGAAAATAGCGTGAATATACCAGTGGTACCACCAGAACTACGAAACTTGGTTCAAGCGGTGGTCACTTCGGTTCTTCAACAGCACCTAAAAGGAAATGGAACCACCAACGAGACCAATGGCAGGAGCATGGTTAGGGACTTCCAGCAACAGCGCCCTCCTTACTTCAAAGGGAAAGAAGGGGCTATCGGAGCAGAAAATTGGCTGAAGAAGATCACTCAGATCCTGACCCTACTCAAGATTTCGAGTCATGCTGACAAGATTTTACTGGCCACATCACAACTGATCGATGATGCCGGTAAATGGTGGGAGGTGGTAGAAAAGCAGTGACTACTCATTCCAGAAGGAGAGAGGACTACAATGCTTGGGATCAGTTCTCAGCTACCTTCTTGGACCATTATTTCCCTGAGGAGGAGAAGGAGCGCCAGACTCAAGCTTTTCTATCTTTGGTATAAGGTACCATGACGGTGGCAGAGTACCACCAGGAGTTTCTCAGTTTGTCTTGCTATGCATTCTATATGGTGGATACAGAGTATCGAAAGGCACACAAGTTTGAGCGAGGCCTTCGGCCAAGCATTAGGGCCAAGGTAACCATATTCAAAGCAGCTACATTGGCAGAGGTGGTCAGCAGAGCCACTATAGCAGAGCAAGAGATGGCTGAGTTTGTGCGTTTTGACAACCGCCGAGCTCAGAGTGAGAGGGTTACATTTCAGCCCAACAAGATGTAATAGCTCGGAATTTTTAAATCAATATATATGTGGCTATTATTTATTTTAATGATGGAAATTAGGAATTTTGATGGAATAAATGTTAAGTGGATCAAAATTTGGGCAAAGGCCCAAGTATGGTCTAATAGACCATGGATTGGATTAAATTTATTTAAATGGTCAATGATGGTTAATTGGGCCAAGGATGGTCAAATTGAGCCCAATACCCATTTGGGACCCAATGAGTCAAGATGATTTAAGCTCTAAGGTAAATAGGTAGGAAATAAATGTAATTGGGCCATGGGCCCAATGCTGATCCAATTAGTTGAAATGGATTTAATTAAATTTAAATCATCTAAGTTAGTGGTGAATAAGTCAAGATGGTATAACCAAGTGGGGCCCACCTCCACCTCACCAAGTGAGGTGGTGTGTGGACCAAGGTATAGGTGGGGCCGATCATCATGGTTGACTTGGTCAACCATGGATAAGTCAAAGGGAATTGAGGAGGAACAAATTAAATTAAGTTAATTTAGTTAATGTGAATCACCTAAGTTAGAATTTATTAAACCTAGGTGACATTGCCAAATGGGGCCCACCTCCATCAAGTGAGGTGACGGGTAGGCTAGAAGTTAGTGGGGCCGGCCACCATGGTTGACTTGGTCAACCATGGGTGGATTAATGGAGAAGAATCAAGGATATTAAAGGAGTTAATTGAGAATTAATTAACCTATGTTAAGGATCCAATTAATTAATTAATTAAGTTGGTCAAATGGGTCAATGGGGAGTCAAAGGAATAAATCAAGGGGTGGTTTCATCTCATTAAAACCACCCAAACCACTTAAAGAAACACAAAACAAAACCATGGACTAAGGGTGGTGGTTTCATCTCAACCACCACCACTCAAAGCTTGAGGACCCATACCCCCCATGATGATGGTCAAATGGTCAAGATAGAAGACCAAACCACCCCATCCCAAAGGCCCAAAACCGTTGGCTTGGTGGTGGTTTCATCTCAACCACCACCACTAAGGCATGTGAGCCCATGCTTGGTTGGTGGAGCCTAACACAAGCAACCAAATGAGATGAGTTTTGATCTCATTCCTTCATCTCTTTTCCATCTCACTCTCTCCATCTCTCACTCTCCAAAACCGTCCCTCACTCTTACAAGGAGAAAGAAGAAGAAAAACTTAGAAGAAAAGAGAAGAAAAATTCAAGCATTGGCCAACCACCTCAAGACCAAACCTTGGGATAGTTTTTCCCATCCTCTCCTCCTTTCCCTCTCTCAAACCCACTCCATCATTGGCCGACCCAAACCTTGATGATCTCATTTTGATCAAGCACATCTTGGCCAAAGATCAAGGAAAAGAAGAAAGGAGAAAGACTAAGGATCCAAAGGGAGAAAAAGAAGTCGGAGGAGCCGTCGGATTGGTAACTAATTTTTAAACAAGATTTTACATTTGTTAAGGGTTAAAAAGGAAATCATGGAATCCATTTCTTAGATTAAATGGTGGCCAAAAATGTTATGGGCCATGGATCTAAGATTCATCCAAGGAAGGGATGAGAAATGGACAAAATGGGAAAGATAAATTAGGTTAAGAAAAATAAAGGATGTATTAAGGACATTATGTATTAAGACTTAGTTCAAGCATGGAAGTGATGATTTTTGAAGGAAATCATGGACCATAGGGTTCGGCCATGTTGTATGGCCGAACCCCATGGTAGGTAATTAAGTAATTTTCATGGAGTTTTTAGGATTAAAATCATGGAAGGATGATTTATGATTTTTAAGGTTTTAATGATTAAATGTAGTGATTTTTAAAGGGATTTTAAATGAGGAAATTCATGGAAGATGTAAATGGTTTTTATGGCCTCAATAGGCATAGATGAAGGTGACCCATGAACCTGTAATAGCCCAAATTTTCGAATCAATATATATTTGGCATTTATTGATTTTAATTTGAATTTGACATGACGGAATACCAAATGGATCAAAAGTTGGGACAAGGGTCCAAGAATGGTCCAATGGGCCATGGATTGGACGAAATCCATTTAATGGGTCAACGAGGACTAATCGGGTCAAGGATGGTCAAATTGGGCCCAATACTCATTTGGGACCCAATGGACCCAATTGAGGTAAGCCTAAGGTAAGGAGGGAATTTAATTGGGCCATGGGCCCAATGTCTACCCAATAAACCATGAATTGGAATTAATACAATTAATGGGTCAATGGTAAGTAATTGGGTCAAGATAGTTAATTTGGGTCAAAGGGCCATATGGAACCCAATGGGCCAAAGTAGGTAAGCCCTAAAATAAATGGGAAAGACAAAATATAATTGGGCCATGGACCCAATGGTGATCCAATTAAGATAAATTAAATAGATTAGATAATTATAAAACTATCTAAGTTAAGATGTATCAAGATTAAGTAATATGGCCAAATGGGGCCACCTCCACCTCACCCATTGAGGTGGCGTGTGGACCAAGGAAAAAGTGGGGCCAACCATCATGGTTGACTTGGTCAACCATGGATAAATTTAAGAAGACTAAGGCGGATTAAGGTAAATTAAATTGATTGAAATTATTGTAAAATTATCTAAGTTAAAATCAATGGAATTAAAATAACATGGCCAAGTGGGGCCCACCTCCACCTCATCAAGTGAGGTGGCGGGTGGGGTAGGCATAGGTGAGAGCCGTCCACCTTGACCATGGGTGGATTTATTAGATAGATAATTTAATGGAATTAAATTGGAGGGAAATTAATTAACCTAAGTGAGGACTTAACTAATTAGGTTGATTAATTAGGGTCAACATAGACAAGTCAAAGAGGACAAGGGAGCCATGCTTGGTGGTTGGGTCTCAACCACCACCACCAAAGTCAAGCTAGCCCATGCTTGGTTGGTGAGGCCATAATGGAGGGGTATGGTCCAAGTAAGACCAAGGAATGAGATGGGTTTTCCATCTCATCCCTCTCATTTCTCTCTCTCCCTCTTCACCTCTCTCAAAAAAACGTCCCATGCAATGGAGAAAAGAAAAAGAGAAGAAAACTTAGAAGAAGAAGAGAAGAAAAGAGAAAGAGAGAGCAAGCCTTGGTCCACCCCTTCAAGATGAAAGGCTAAGATCTTGTTTTCCATCACCTTCCCCTCTCCCTCTCTCAATCTAACTCCATCTACCATAGCCGATCCAAGCATATTTCACCATTGATCAAGCACATCTTGCCGATCAAACAAGGAGAGGAAGAAGAAAGGAGGCCAAGGAGGTCGACGGGAGTGACAAAGACCGGAGGAGTCGTCGGATCATAAGTATGTTCTAAACAAGAAATTTAATTTTTAGGGTTTTAAGTTTTGGAATCCATTTCCTTGGATTGGATGGTGGCCAAACCATCATAGGCTTTGAATTTAAAACATCCATCCAATGGTAGGATAAGGAATGGATCAGATGGAAGAATGGATTAAGTAATGGATTAGGGATGTTAAGTATTTAAAATAATTGTTATGGACTTGTGAGGAAATTTTGGGCCATAGGGTTCGGCCATGTAGCATGGCCGAACCCCATGGTGGCAAATTTAAATGATGGATGATGGAAGTATGGAAAAATATGGAGAAAAGGTTAGGTTGCCCAAATGCTAAGTAATTGATGATTTTATTAAGATTAGAAAGTTTAAAGTGTTGGAGAATGATTAATGATATCAGTTTCCAAATGATTTAAAATAGGTGATTTTCAAATAGGGTTTAAAGGCATAGAATGGAATGAATGGATGACCATAGGGTTCGGCCATGCTGGTGAAAAATGGGTAATTTATTAAGATTATAAGGTTTAAAAGATAATGGAGAAAAATGATAGATTTAAATGGATTTATTGAGTATAGAATGTAATGGTTAAATGAGATGAAAATGGGGATGTAAATAGATGATTTAATTCAAATGGGGGTATGATGTTTTAAAGAAATCATGAACTATAGGGTTCGGCCATACAAGGTGGCCGAACCCCATGGTTAGTGATCTATGAAGGTTAGGGCTCTTAGATGCTCAATGGTTAATGTTTTCTAAAGTTTGAAAATTATGAGTATGGTAAGTAATTTTAAAATGGATTATTTTTGGGACAAAATATTAGTCTTTGAAAATGGCATCCATAAAGGTGAACCCTAGGGTGGTGATTAGTGGTTAATAAATGGAAAATGATGTAGAAGAATGCTAGATTTTAATGGACTTATGAAAATGATATGTGAGGTTTTAAATGGGATGAGAATGAGGACTTAAATGAATAAATTAAATTCATTGGTGATAGGATTAAATGAGACAAAATGGACCCAAAAGAAGGGAGATAGGGTACCATGGGTTCGGCCATGGTGTATGGCCGAACCCATGATCCCTTTGTGGGCCACCTTTAGGGCCAAATGTGAAAGGACATATGGGGATTAAATGTTTTTCAAAATTAAACAATAGGTGGCTGATTTTGGATATGTTATGGAATTATAAATGGGTCTAAGTTATGGATGAAATTTAGGCTTAAAATAGACATAAGTGGGTGAATGATTAATCATAGAAGAGAGAGTGGCAAAATGGTAATTATTAGCCACTTTGAAGAACCATGGGTTCGGCCATGGTACATGGCCGAACCCTATGTGGATTAGACATGAAATCGAATGCATTATGAATGATTAATTGGAACGGATAGTTGCTGCGTTTAGGTTCACAAATTAGAGTATTTAAATGGCCAAAGAAATTGGATTTATGTATGTGTTTTAACCTATGGATAATGGGCTAAGTTAAGGACCGATTTTTGATAAACTTGTAATATACTTAAGGATCACTGAATGGATCTAGGGTTATGATCAGTTGGGAACTTAATCATGGATAACGTGTGGACTAATTCGGTAAATGTAATAAGGTATCGGGACGTCGCAAACGGTATGCGATCGGCAACCGGATTATCAAACGGAAAGCGTAACGGAACGCTACGTGGTATTCGGTAGGATTCCTACCTTTTTGTAAGCGATGGATATATGATGGTATTTTAAATTATTTTGATTTGGCTTATGATGGATTTATGATTATGATTTATCTTATGACGAGTTTTAAGTTATGAATCATATGGATTATATTTTAACATTATGCATTATATGGCTATGTATGGTATATCAAAATTATGGTTTCTCAATATACTACATAGCATAATGCACCTACATCTCATGCATGGCATGGGCGGGAAAATAATGAAACCGGAGTCCATGCTCCATCGGGGCGACTGAGAATCAGACATGGAGATGGCCTAAGGGCTATAATAGGAGTCCATGCTCCGTCGGGGCGACCGAGAATCAAACATGGGGATAGTTCTATAACCGGAGTCCATGCTCCGTCGGGGCGACCGAGAAGCAAACATGGGGACAATACATTGTATGATCATACGGATGATGGGTGGGACACATGACATTGGCACCCATGGCATAGCACTCATTACATGCTTATTTTGTTATATTTTATTGTATCGGTATGCATGTTATCACTAATCCATATGCTAGCCCTACTCGGAGTCCTACTGGGCGCGTTGACTAACGCCCTACTTCTACCCTAGTTGATGACGCAGGGGATGGCGGAAGCGGTGGACATGACAGGAGCCAAGCTTAGGAGCTTGGGAAAGCGGCTACTTAGTCTTATTTAAAATTTTTTTTGGAAATGTAATTAAGTTGCTTAGCTTGTCGTATTGTAATAATTACTGTTTCTTGCTATGGTTTGGACTATACTATCGACAATATCATTTTGAGATACAATTATGAACATAGGGGTATTTTGGTAATTTAATGATGTATCTTCCCTTCTATCTAAAAATCGGTAAGATAGACTCTATTATCATGTTCTGCAATGATTATAATCCGCGAGCTTACTTTCTACGAGTGAACCATTCTCGTGGACTTAGTTTCGCGCACGCGTGGGGTTGGCCAGTTAAGGGTCGGGCTTTAGAAGCTCGGACTTAACTCACGTCGTGGCGTCTGCGCCCTCTCTCACTCTTCTATTTCAAAAAAAAAATAAAAAATAGACTCTGATTTTCGGAAAGCGGGTGAAAAGGGGCCGGGCGTTATAGTTGGTATCAGAGCAAAATCGAAAGAATGAATCCTTCGAAGTAAGATTAAGACGGTTGCATGTCTCACTGACAGCTAAGAATCCCAACTGACCGACTCTTCGGAGTCCGCTGCACGGGGGCCGGATTAATCTACTTCGATTGACTCAGACTGAAACATTCAATCTGAGCACCACATTTGACGTAAAAAAATGATAGGAAGGGAAGTACAATCATTATAACATAGATAGGTGTATCAAACGTAGGAACATTTCCCCCAATTTCACAAAAATGGACAAACATAGCTAGACGGGAAGTTTTCCCCAAACCAAGTATGCTTATTTGGCAACTTTTCTCAAATGAAAGAAACGATATTCGATACTAAGGAATTTTCCCCCAAAAATGAAGTATACTTGATCGATAATTCTCCCCCAAATTGAAGGAAATATTTAATACTCAGGAAAATTGTTCTGAACTATGAACATGCCAATATTATGAGGGAACTAAGTCAATATTTTTCGATGACTTAGGAAATGCCGCCAAAAAGAAGAACCCGCCGCAACCCACGGGTAGAGAAAGAGGTAACACCCCCTCGTCAGGACGAGGAAGTACAACCACCACCTCATACAGCCGAGGGACAAAATAGTATAAACATAGAAGGTGTACCTCCCGAGTTAAGAGACATAGTCCAAGCGGCAATCGCTTCTACTCTCCAACAACACTCAAGCGGTAATGCGACCGCCAGCGACTCTAGTAAACGGAAGATAGTCAAGGACTTCCAACAACAGCGCCCTCCCTACTTTAAGGGAAATGAAGGGGCTGTGGGAGCGGAGCACTGGTTAAAGAGGATCAATCAAATCTTGAATTTGCTCCAGGTCTTCAGTCCTGCTGTTAAGATTTTACTGGCCACATCCCAACTGATCGAGGATGCCAGTAGTTGGTGGGAAGTGGTAGAAAAGCAACAAATGCTGATACTGGAAAGAGAAAGGATCCCCATGACATGGGAGTGGTTCTCAGCCACCTTCCTAGAACAATTTTTTCCGGAGGAAGAAAGAGAGAGCCAGACTGAAGCCTTCATCTCATTGGTACAAGGCAACATGATAGTGGCGGAGTATCACAGAGAATTTCTTAAGCTGTCTATCTATGCGTTCTATATGGTGGATACTGAACACCGAAGGGCCCGCAAGTTTGAACGGGGCCTTCGGCCAAGCATCAAGACTAGAGTGACCATTTTCAAAGAGCCCACACTGGCAGGGGTGGTTAGCAGGGCCACCATCGCAGAACGGGAACTAAATGAGATAGTGCGGTTCGACAACCGCCGAGGGCAGGTTGGGCGGGGAACATTCCAACCCAGCAAGAAATTCTGCCCGAATCCTAGCAGGCCCTCACCCTCCACGGGATCTACCGGGAGCTTTCGCCCCAGTCAGCCTTCTACATCAGCATCAATCACACAAGTTCCCCGGGGTGGGAACACCTGTTATCAGTGTGGCCAAAAGGGCCACTACAAGCGAGAGTGTCCACAGACTAGCCGACCCTCCAACTTCAGGGGCTCTTTCCGCCCTCCAACTAGACCAACACAGTCGCGGGGAGACAGAATATATAATCAGGCGGGGCGGGCACCAAAACCTGCGGGATCTGGACGACTCTTCACCATACCATCTCCAGTAGCAGTGGACCGTTCAGTGATGCAAGGTATAGCTGTAATTGGTAGTTCCTATGCTGTTACTTTATTTGACTCTAGAGCATCACATTCATTCATATCTGCTGCATTCATATCTGCCACGGGTACACTAGTACAAAACCTGTCCACATCACTCACCATTGTATCCCCCGTTGGAGACACATCATTAGGACTAATATGTACGGTATTGAACACGGAACTCGCGGGATTCAGATTCGAGTTCAATTATTTAGTAATCGATATGGCGGAATATGATGTCATATTTGGCATGGACTGGTTGACTACGTATCAGGCCCATATTGACTGCCATCTTCATAGGGTGATATTTTGGTCACCCGAAGGAAAGCGGTACGTGGTACACGCTGACAGGCAGGGTATCCCTATAAGGCTGCAGGAGGAACTGAACCATCTCGCCTTGAACAGCCTCAGACAAGATAAGGCACTAATGGTTGAACTTCCGACGGTAGTAACAGATTTTACCGAGGTATTCCCAATAGAACTCCCTGGTTTGCCACCCAAGAGGGAGATAGACTTTGAAATAAAATTATACCCCGGAGCCGCTCCAGTATCATTACCCCATTATAGGATGGCACCCGCTGAGATGACTGAGCTGAAGAAGCAAATTGATGAACTGCTCAGACTAGGGTTCATTCGGAACAGTACATCTGCATGGGGAGCCCTAGTGTTATTTGTGAAAAAGAAAGACGGTACCCTACGAATGTGTGTGGACTATAGGAAATTAAATCAGCTGACTGTCAGGAACAAGTATCCCCTACCACGGATTGATGATCTGTTTGATCAACTTAGGGGTTCCTCTCATTTCTCCAAGATTGACCTGATGTCCGGATACCATCAAATTCGGGTTAGAGAGGAGGACATAGAGAAGACTGCCTTCAGGACACGGTATGGGTTATATGAGTATGTAGTCATGCCGTTTGGGCTTACTAATGCACCGGCGGTGTTCATGGATCTGATGAATAGGATATTCGGTCCTTACTTAGATCAGTTTGTGATCGTATTTATTGACGACATCCTGATCTACTCCAAAAGTCAGAAGGAACATGCCGAGCACCTGCGGATAGTCCTAGACACCTTGAGAAAGAACCAATTGTATGCCAAAGCCAGCAAATGCGAATTTTGGCTATCTGAAGTCAACTTCTTGGGACACATCATATCAGAGGAAGGTATAGCCGTTGACCCGACTAAGGTAGCAGCAGTCAAGGAATGGAAAGCGCCGACAAATGTGACCGAGATCCGCAGTTTTCTGGGATTGGCCGGTTACTATCGGAAATTCATCATGGACTTCTCCAAGATTGCGGCTCCACTTACCTGACTCACTCAGAAAGGAGTCAAGTTTGAGTCCAATCTGTGCAATCAAAGATTTGAGGAGCTTAAGGAGAGGCTTACGACCGCTCCTATTCTAATCTTGCCAGAAAAAGGCAGAAATTATGAGGTGTACTGTGACGCCTCCGGAGAGGGACTGGGGTGCACACTCAGTCAAGGTAATCATGCGGTGGCGTACGGATCGAGACAGTTGAAAATTCATGAACGCCACTACCCCACCCATGATCTAGAACTAACAGCGGTAGTCTTCGCTCTCAAAAGCTGGTGACACTACCTCTATGGGGAAAAGTTTGAGGTGTTCTCGGATCACAAAAGTTTGAAATATTTATTTGATCAGAAAGAACTCAACATGAGACAGCACAGATGGATGGAGTATCTGGCAGATTATGAGTTCGCAGTTCGATATCATCCGGGAAAGGCGAACAAGGTAGCAGATGCTCTCAGCCGCATGTCACATGCTACAGTCGCCAACATGATCAGGACGGAATGGGAGGTATTGAATACCATCAGAGAATTTAAACTCTACCTCAATGATCATGGAACCATATATAATCTGATCATACGATCCAACATGGTCTCTGAGATTGAACGGGAACAACGGATAGATCCAGAAGTGGAGGAAATTTGATCTAAGATGTCTACCGGTGAGGTCGTACCGGAGTGGGAGTTACGACCCGGACAGGGTCTTATGTTCCGAGGCAGGACATACGTACTTAAGAATTGCAGAAGAGAGTTGCTAATTGAAGCACACCAAACCAAACTCTCTATCCACCCGGGCAGCACGAAAATGTATCATGATCTTAAGAGGCACTATTGGTGGCATGGACTTAAGAAAGATGTGGCAGCCTTTGTCGCTTGGTGCCTAACTTGTCAGCAGGTTAAGGCAGAACATCGGAAACCACCGGGCCTACTTGCACCCTTACCGGTACCAGAATGGAAATGGGAGCACATATCTATGGACTTCGTAACAAGGTTACCAAGGTCATCAAAGGGCAACGATGCGATATGGGTCATAGTGGACCGGTTAACCAAGTCCGCACATTTCCTTCCCATCAAAATGACAGATTCATCAGAGACTTTGGGTCGACGGTACATCCGAGAGATCATCAGGCTACATGGTATTCCCCGGTCTATTGTGTCCGACAGGGATGGACGATTCACCGGCAGAGTATGGCAGGGCATGCAGTCGGCTATGGGGACCGACGTATTAACTAGCACAGCATTTCATCCACAGACTAATGGGCAGTCAGAAAAAATGATACAGACACTGGAGGATACGCTGAGAGCATGCATGCTAGACTTCAAGGGCGGATGGGAGGATCATCTGCCACTGGTGGAGTTCTCTTACAATAACAGTTACCAGGCAAGCCTTCAGATGGCTCCATTTGAGGCCTTGTATGGTAGACCGTGTAGATCGCCAGTGTGTTAGACAGAGGCCGGTGAACCTGCGTTGATTGGGCCAGATTTGGTTGCAGAGACTACAGCACAGATTAAGCTGATACGGCAACATCTATTCACTACACAGAGCCGTCAGAAAAACTATGCCGACAAGAGGAGAAGGTTCCTCGAGTTTGAGGTGGGAGACTTGGTATTTCTGAAAGTCTAGCCACGGAAGGGCCACATGAGATTCGGAAAGAAAGGGAAACTGTCACCTAGATTTGTGGGGCCGTTCCCGATACTGAAGAGGTGGGAGGGGTAGCTTATCAATTAGCGCTCCCTCCACAGCTGTCATCTCTACATGATGTATTTCATGTGTCCATGCTAAGAAAGTGCAACCCTGATCCTTCCCATGTGATAAATGTTCAAGACATCGATGTACAAAGCGATGTGACATATGTGGAGAAGCCGGTCAGAGTTATTGGAAGCGAACAAAGGGTGCCACGGAACCGCGCCATTCAGTTCGTCAAGGTGGTATGGGAACGACATGGCAGTGAAGAAACCACCTGGGAACTTGAGTCGGAGATGAAAACCGCTTATCCGGAGCTCTTCGCATGAGTTGTTTTGGACCCCTACTTCGCTTGAATTTTCGGGACAAAAATTTCAAAAGAGGATTCTATTGTAATAGCCCGAATTTTCGAATCAATATATATTTGGCATTTATTGATTTTAATTTGAATTTTGACATGATGGAATACCAAATGGATCAAAAGTTGGGACAAGGGTCCAAGAATGGTCCAATGGGCCATGGATTGGATGAAATCCATTTAATGGGTCAATGAGGACTAATCGGGTCAAGGATGGTCAAATTGGGCCCAATACTCATTTGGGACCCAATGGACCCAATTGAGGTAAGACTAAGGTAAGGAGGGAATTTAATTGGGCCATGGGCCCAATGTCTACCCAATAAACCATGAATTGGAATTAATACAATTAATGGGTCAATGGTAAGTAATTGGGTCAAGATAGTCAATTTGGGTCAAAGGGCCATATGGGACCCAATGGGCGAAAGTAGGTAAGCCCTAAAATAAATGGGAAAGACAAAATATAATTGGGCCATGGACCCAATGGTGATCCAATTAAGATAAATTAAATAGATTAGATAATTATAAAACTATCTAAGTTAAGATGTATCAAGATTAAGTAATATGGCCAAATGGGGCCCACCTTCACCTCACCCATTGAGGTGGCGTGTGGACCAAGGAAAAAGTGGGGCCAACCATCATGGTTGACTTGGTCAACCATGGATAAATTTAAGAAGACTAAGGTGGATTAAGGTAAATTAAATTGATTGAAATTATTGTAAAATTATCTAAGTTAAAATCAATGGAATTAAAATAACATGGCCAAGTGGGGCCCACCTCCACCTCATCAAGTGAGGTGGCGGGTGGGGTAGGTATAGGTGGGGGCCATCCACCATGGTTGACTTGGTCAACCATGGGTGGCTTTATTAGATAGATAATTTAATGGAATTAAATTGGAGGGAAATTAATTAAGCTAAGTGAGGACTTAACTTAACAAATTAGGTTGATTAATTAGGGTCAACATAGACAAGTCAAAGAGGACAAGGGAGCCATGCTTGGTGGTTGGGTCTCAACCACCACCACCAAAGTCAAGCTAGCCCATGCTTGGTTGGTGAGGCCATAATGGAGGGGTATGGTCCAAGTAAGACCAAGGAATGAGATGGGTTTTCCATCTCATCCCTCTCATTTCTCTCTCTCCCTCTTCACCTCTCTCAAAAAAACGTCCCATGCATTGGAGAAAAGGAAAAGAGAAGAAAACTTAGAAGAAGAAGAGAAGAAAAGATAAAGAGAGAGCAAGCCTTGGTCCACCCCTTCAAGATCAAAGGCTAAGATCTTGTTTTCCATCACCTTCCCCTCTCCCTCTCTCAATCTAACTCCATCTACCATAGCCGATCCAAGCATATTTCACCATTGATCAAGCACATCTTGCCGATCAAACAAGGAGAGGAAGAAGAAAGGAGGCCAAGGAAGTCGACGGGAGTGACAAAGACCGGAGGAGTCGTCGGATCATAAGTATGTTCTAAACAAGAAATTTAATTTTTAGGGTTTTAAGTTTTGGAATCCATTTCCTTGGATTGGATGGTGGCCAAACCATCATAGGCTTTGAATTTAAAAAATCCATCCAATGGTAGGATAAGGAATGGATAAGATGGAGGAATGGATTAAGTAATGGATTAGGGATGTTAAGTATTTAAAATAATTGTTATGGACTTGTGAGGAAATTTTGGGCCATAGGGTTCGGCCATGTAGCATGGCCGAACCCCATGGTGGCAAATTTAAATGATGGATGATGGAAGTATGGAAAAATATGGAGAAAAGGTTAGGTTTCCCGAATGCTAAGTAATTGATGATTTTATTAAGATTAGAAAGTTTAAAATGTTGGAGAATGATTAATGATAATTAGTTTCCAAATGATTTAAAATAGGTGATTTTAAATAGGGTTTAAAGGCATAGAATGGAATGAATGGATGCCCATGGTGAAAAATGGGTAATTTATTAAGATTATAAGGTTTAAAAGATAATGGAGAAAAATGATAGATTTAAATGGATTTATTGAGTATAGAATGTAGTGGTTAAATGGGATGAAAATGGTGATGTAAATAGATGATTTAATTCAAATGGGGGTATGATGTTTTAAAGAAATCATGAACTATAGGGTTCGGCCATACAAGGTGGCCGAACCCCATGGTTAGTGATCTATGAAGGTTAGGGCTCTTAGATGCTCAATGGTTAATGTTTTCTAAAGTTTGAAAATTATGAGTATGGTAAGTAATTTTAAAATGGATTATTTTTGGGACAAAATATTAGTCTTTGAAAATGGCATCCATAAAGGTGAACCCTAGGGTGGTGATTAGTGGTTTTAATAAATGGAAAATGATGTAGAAGAATGCTAGATTTTAATGGACTTATGAAAATGATATGTGAGGTTTTAAATGGGATGAGAATGAGGACTTAAATGAATAAATTAAATTCATTGGTGATAGGATTAAATGAGACAAAATGGACCCAAAAGAAGGGAGATAGGGTACCATGGGTTCGGCCATGGTGTATGGCCGAACCCATGATCCCTTTGTGGGCCACCTTTAGGGCCAAATGTGAAAGGACATATGGGGATTAAATGTTTTTCAAAATTAAACAATAGGTGGCTGATTTTGGATATGTTATGGAATTATAAATGGGTCTAAGTTATGGATGAAATTTAGACTTAAAATAGACATAAGTGGGTGAATGATTAATCATAGAAGAGAGAGTGGCAAAATGGTAATTATTAGCCACTTTGAAGAACCATGGGTTCGGCCATGGTACATGGCCGAACCCTATGTGGATTAGACATGAAATCGAATGCATTATGAATGATTAATTGGAACGGATAGTTGCTGCGTTTAGGTTCACAAATTAGAGTATTTAAATGGCCAAAGAAATTGGATTTATGTATGTGTTTTAACCTATGGATAATGGGCTAAGTTAAGGACCGATTTTTGATAAACTTGTAATATACTTAAGGATCATTGAATGGATCTAGGGTTATGATCAGTTGGGAACTTAATCATGGATAACGTATGGACTAATTCGGTAAATGTAATAAGGTATCGGGACGTCGCAAACGGTATGCGATCGGCGACCGGATTATCAAACGGAAAGCGTAACAGAACGCTACGTGGTATTCGGTAGGATTCCTACCTTTTTGTAAGCGATGGATATATGATGGTATTTTAAATTATTTTGATTTGGCTTATGATGGATTTATGATTATGATTTATCTTATGACGAGTTTTAAGTTATGAATCATATGGATTATATTTTAACATTATGCATTATATGGCTATGTATGGTATATCAAAATTATGGTTTATCTGTATACTACATAGCATAATGCACGTACATCTCATGCATGGCATGGGCGGGAAAATAATGAAACCGGAGTCCATGCTCTGTTGGGCCGACCGAGAATCAGACATGGGATGGCCTAAGAACTATAACCGGAGTCTATGCTCCGTCGGGGCGACCGAGAATCAAACATGGGGATAGTTCTATAACCGGAGTCCATGCTCCGTCGGGACGACCGAGAAGCAAACATGGGGACAATACATTGTATGATCATACGGATGATGGGTGGGACACATGACATTGGCACCCATGGCATAGCACTCATTACATGCTTATTTTGTTATATTTTATTGTATCGGTATGCATGTTATCACTAATCCATATGCTAGCCCTACTCGGAGTCCTACTGGGCGCGTTGACTAACGCCCTACTTCTACCCTAGCTGATGACGCAGGGGATGGCGGAAGCGGTGGACATGACAGGAGCCAAGCTTAGGAGCTTGGGAAAACGGCTATTTAGTCTTATTTAAAATTTTTTTTGGAAATGTAATTAAGTTGCTTAGCTTGTCGTATTGTAATAATTACTGTTTATTGCTATGGTTTGGACTATACTATAGACAATATCATTTTGAGATACAATTATGAACATAGGGGTATTTTGGTAATTTAATGATGTATCTTCCCTTCTATCTAAAAATCGGTAAGATAGACTCTATTATCATGTTCCGCAATGATTATAATCCGCGAACTTACTTTCTACGGGTGAACCATTCTCGTGGACTTAGTTCCGCGCACGCGTGGGGTTGGCCAGTTAAGGGTCGGGCTTTAGAAGCTCGGACTTAACTCACGTCGTGGCGTCTGCGCCCTCTCTCACTCTTCTATTTCAAAAAAAAATAAAAAATAGACTCTGATTTTCGGAAAGCGGGTGAAAAGGGGCCGGGCGTTACAGAACCATGGTTCAGCCATGGTGTATGGCCGAACCTTATGGTGATGTATTAATAATTTTAACGGATATGAAAAGATGGAAAAATGATGGAGAAAGTTCATTGTTTTTAAATGGATTTTAAGTATTATAAATAAGGTTTTAAAGGGGTGGAAATAATGTTTTAAAAAATAAAACCATGGACCATGGGTTCGGCCATGGTGTATGGCCAAACCCCATTGGGAGACTTTGATGGATTAGGTATTTTGGAACCATGAAAAATAAATGGGGAATGTTGGTAGTTTTGATGGACTCAAAAAAATGAACCTAATGTTGATCAAAGGGGTAATTTAAATGTATGATGGAATGCCCTCATGGAGGGACTTGTGGTGGATCTAAAATGTAACAAAAGACCTAAAGAAAAATGGGGATTAGGTTAAATTAAAAGGGCTGATTTTAATGATCCTATGACATGATTGGTAAGTCATTGAGGGATCTAAGTTGTGGATCAAAAATGTGGTAAATGATCCAAGAGAAGTAAGGAGATTAACATCATGGGTTCGGCCATGGTGTATGGCCGAACCCATGACCCAATTTTATGAGCCATTTATGGGCTAAGTATGGGGCTATGTATGTGTTTAAATGAATAAGGATTAGGTCATTTTATGGGCTAAATTTGGAATTATGCATGTGTTTAGATGAATGGAAATTAGGCTAAGTTAAGGAATGATTTTTAATAATCTTGTAACATGGTTGATGGGTCATTAATGGATCTAAGTGTATGGATCAGTTATGGACTTAATTATGCATGGATAAATGAGTGATTAGTCATGGAAAAGAGGTAGTGGTAAAATCGTAAATATTGGCCAAAATGAAGAACCATGGGTTCGGCCATGTGTATGGCCGAACCCCATGGGGGATGTTTGTGGACTTAAGGGCTCTAAGTAATAGTCCTAATTGCTGATTTATGGAGTATAAGGTTGCTGATTTTTAGACTTACTAATTGGAATATTTAATGGGTTAAGATGGGACCCACAAACCTAGATAGTGAGGTTCGGCCATGGTATATGGCCGCACGCCACTAAGGCATGTATTAGGGACTTAATCATGGATAAAACATGGGCTGATTATTGATATGTAATAAGGTATCGGACATCGCAAGCGGTGCGCGATCGGTGACTGGATTTGTGGACGGAAAACGTAAAGGAACGTTAGTCGGTATTCGGTAGGATTCCAACCTTATTGTAAGCCATGGACTATGTGTGTATGGATGTTTTCTTAATTTATTTTGGTAATCATATGATATGTTTAAGATGGGTTTTTATGGCTATGAATTATATATTACATAGCATATTGCATTTACATCTCATGCATGGCATGGGCGGGAAAATAATGGAACCGGAGTCCATGCTCCGTCGGGGCGACCGAGAAGCAAACATGGGGATATCTTGATGTTTTGAGTTATAACCGGAGTCCATGCTCCGTGGGGGCGACCGAGAAGCAAGCATGGGGATACCTTGATGAGGCTTTGCCATCAAGGGGGATACTTGTGTTGATTTACCTTGATGAGGTTTTTCCATCAAGGGGGATTTTATGTATGATTGGAAAAAGGACATTGTACAATGGTAATGGATGATGGGTGGGACTCATGACATAAGACACCCATGGCATGACATTCATTTTATGGTTTTTATTATATTATTACCTATGTGCTTGTTATCACTAATCCATGTGTTGGCCCTACTCGGAGTCCTACTGGGTGATTTGTCTAACGCTCTACTTCCACCTTAGTTGATGACGCAGGGGGTGGCGGAAAGGAAGGACGCGACGGGAGCCAAGCGTAGGAGCTTGGGGAAGCGGGCTAGTTAATTTACTTAGATTTATTTTGGAAATGTAATTTGAGTAACTTAGCTTGTCAGACTGTAATAATTTATATTTCTTGCTATGGTTTGGACTTTACTTTTGGACACTATGATTTGAGGTATTTTAGTAATTTAAGTAGTGTAATCTTCCTTGCTATCTAAAATTGGTAGGATAGACTATTATAATTTCCGCATTAAGTTATATTCCGCGAGCTTACTTTCTACGTGTGAACCGTTCTCGTGGGCTTAGTTCCATGCACACGTAGGGTTGGCCAGTTAAGGGCCAGGCTTTAGAAGCTCGGACTTAACTCGCGTCGTGACGTCCAGCACCCTTTGTCACTCTTTATTTCAAAAAAAAAATAGACTTTGATTTTTGGTCAATTAAGCATAGTGAAAAGGGGCGGGCGTTACACAAGAAGTTCCAACCGAACTTTAGCAGACCCTCACCATCCACTAGGTCAACAGGGGGCTTTCGTCCCAATCATCCCTCCCCATCTGCATCAGTCACTCAGGCTCCTAGAGCGGTGAACAACTGCTTTCATTGTGATCAGCCGGGCCATTTTAAGAGGGAATGCCCACAACTCAGCAGACCCTCTTATTCCAGAGGTTCATTCTGCCCACCGACTAGACCAACTAATTCACAAGGAAGCAGGACATTTAACCAGGCAGGACGGGCGCCTACAGGATCTGGAAGGTTGTTTACCTTAGCTCCTCCAGCAGCAGTGGATCACTCTGTGATTCAAGGTATGGTTGTAGTCAGTAGTTCCTACGCCTTTGCTTTATTTGATTCTGGAGCATCTCACTCTTTCATAACTGTTGCATTCGTATCTGCAACTGGAACATTAGTACAAAAACTGTCCACATCACTCAGCATTGTATCCCCCGTCGGAGACACGTCATTGGGGCTATCGCCGCAGGGTGACATTTTGGTCACCCGAGGGAAAACAACATGTGGTGCGTACTGACAAACAAAGCAGACTGCATGAAGGGTTAAACCACCTGGTATTGGACAGTATCAAAATCAACAAGGCACCGGTGGCTGAACTCCCAGCGATAGTAAAGGACTATGCAGATGTATTCCCAAAGGAACTCCCTAGCTTGCCTCCCATGAGGGAGATTAATTTTGAAATCAAACTGTACCCTGGCACTGCACCAGTGTTGTTACCACACTATCGGATGGCACCAGTAGAGATGTCCGAGCTAAAGAAACAGATTGATGAACTACTCAAACTAGGGTGCAGTCGGAATAGTACATCGTCTTGGGGAGCTCCGGTTTTGTTTGTGAAGAAGAAGGACGGTTCACTCTGTATGTGCGTAGACTATCGAAAGCTGAATCAGCTGACAGTCAGGAACAAGTATCCTCTACCCAGGATCGATGATCTGTTTGATCAACTTAGAGGTTCCAGCCATTTCACTAAGATTGATTTGATGTCTGGGTACCACCAAATCTAGGTTAGGGAGGAGGACATAGAGAAGACAGCCTTTAGAACGCGATATGGGCTCTATGAGTTTGTAGTCATGCCGTTTGGACTCACCAATGCACTGGCTGTGTTCATGGATTTAATAAACAGGATCTTCCATCCTTACTTGGACTAGTTCATGATTATATTTATTGATAACATCCTGATCTATTCCAAAACTCAGGAAGAACATGATGAGCACCTGAGGATAGTTCTGGACACTTTGAGGAAGAGCAAATTATATGCCAAAGCCAGCAACTGTGAATTCTAGCTACCCAAGGTTAACTTTCTAGGGCATGTTATATCAGAATAAGGTATAGCCGTGGACCCTACTAAAGTGGCGGCAGTGAGAGAATAGAAAGCGCCAAAGAATGTAACCGAGATCTGTAGCTTCTTGGGATTGGCTGGTTACTACAGGAAGTTTATCATGGACTTCTCCAAGATAGCATCTCCACTTACCCGACTCACTCAGAAAAGAGTCAAATTTGAGTGGTCAGATGTATGCAACCAGAGACTTGAGGATCTGAAAGATAGACTTACAACGGCTCCTATTTTGATTTTACCAGAAAGAGGCAAGGGTTATGAGGTACAATGCGACGCTTCAGGAGAGGGACTTGGTGTGTTCTCAGTCAAACTCATTGTGTGGTGGCTTATGGTTCAAGACAATTGAAAATACATGAACGACTCTATCCTACGCATGATCTTGAACTAGCAACATTGCTCTCAAAAGCTGGAGACACTATTTATATGGCGAGAAATTTGAAGTATTTTTAGAATCATAAGAGCTTGAAGTACTTGTTTGATCAGAAAGAGTTCAACCTGAGGCAGCACAGATGGATGAAATATCTGCAGGATTATGAGTTCGCACTTCGTTATCACCCTGGCAAGGCGAACAAGGTGGCAGATGCCCTCAGCTGCATATCACATGCATCAGTGGCATGTTTGATCAGGACAGAATGGGAGATGCTGAATACCATATGAGAGTTCAATTTATATATCAATAACCATGGGAGTATGTACAACTTGATCATACGGTCCAACATGGTTACCAAGATTGAACAGGAACAGCGGATAGACCCGGAAGTGGAGGGGATATGGGCCAAGATGTCTACTGGTGAAGTCATACTGGAATGGGAGTTACGACCTGGATAGGGTCTTGTATTCCAAGGAAGGATATATGTGCCTAAGAACTGCAGAAGAGAATTACTGATTGAGGCACATCAGACCAAACTCTCTATTCATATAGGCAGCACCAAGATGTATCACAACCTGAAGAGACATTACTGGTGGCACGGACTCAAGAGGGATGTGGCAGAATTTATGGCTCATTGCTTAATTTGTCAGCAGGTTAAAACGGAACATCAGAAGCCACCAGGGTTACTCAAACCTTTATCAGTGCCGGAATGGAAATGGGAGCACATCTCCATGGATTTTGTGACAAGGTTGCCGAGGCTTTCAAAGGGCAATGATGCAATATGGGTCGTGGTAGACCGACTGACCAAGTCTGCACATTTTCTTCCCATTAAGATGACAGACTCATCTGAGACTTTGGGTCGGCGGTATATCAAGGATATCATCCGATTACATGGTATTCCCCGAATTATAGTGTCCGATAGAGATGGCCGATTCACCGGCAGAGTATGGCAGAGTATGCAGTCTGCCATGGGAACAGATCTACTGACTAGTACAACATTCCATCCACAGACTAATGAGCAATCTGAGAGAACAATACAAACATTGGAGGATATGCTTAGAGCATGCATGATAGATTTCAAGGGTGGATGGGAGGATCACTTGCCGTTGGTAGCATTCTCATACAACAATAGTTACCAGTCAAGCCTCTAGATGGCTCCATTTGAGGTTTTATATGGTAGACCATGTAGATCACCCGTGTACTGGACAGAGGCCGGTGAGCCTGCACTAATTGGACCTGAGTTGGTTGCAGAGACTACAGTGCAGATACATGTGATACGACAACATCTATTGGCTGCGCAGAGTCGTCAGAAGAGCTGTGCTGACAAGAGGAGGAGGTTCCTTGAATTTGAGGTGGGGGACATGGTGTTCTTGAAAGTCTCACCACGAAAGGTACACATGAGATTTGGAAAGAAGGGGAAACTGTCGCCTAGATATGTGGGACCGTTTTCAATCATAAAGAGCATGGGGGATGTTGCTTATCAATTGGCACTTCCTTCACAATTGGCATTTTTGCACGATGTGTTTCATATATCGATGTTGAGGAAGCACAATCCCGATCCCTCTCACGTACTGAACATGCAAGACATAGATATCCAGAGCGATGTGGACATACGTCAAAAAACCTGTCCGAGTGGTGGACACAGAACAAAGGGTATTACGGAACCGAGTGATCCAGTTTGTTAAGGTGGTATGGGATCGACACGGTAATGAGGAAGCCACATGGGAACTGGAGTCGGAAATTCGAACAGCTCATCTTGAGCTATTTATGTAAATGTTTGAAACCCTATTTCGCTGATTTTCTGGACGAAAATTTTAAAAAAAGGATTGTATTGTAACACTTCGGAATTCCATGTTATCAATATTTACGAAATTTGCCATTTTAATTGTGAATTAACGGATATGAATCTTAGATGGGTAAGGTGTTGGGTCAATGGCCCAATTAGGACCCAACGATTATGGCATAAGGTTCAATTTAAAGTAAATGGATAAGGCGCATTTAATTGGGTCAATGTTCCTATTTGGGTCAAAATGCCCAATTGGGACCCAATGGGTCATGGTTGACTTGGTTGACCACCAAATGAGTTCAAACCTAATTAAATGGGGCTGAATTAAAATGGGAATATAATCAAGTGAGTGAGTTGATTTTAAAGTGATGAGTTAAGTGAGTTGAGTTGATTTGAAATGAGTTAAATTAAAATGGTGAGTTGAATTAAAGAGTGAGTGAAGTGTGAAGATGAAGGGTTGTTGTTTCAAAAATCGAACCAAAGGTTACACGTTGGAGAGGT
Organism: Chimonanthus salicifolius; assembly: GCA_013350335.1. Taxonomy (NCBI): domain Eukaryota; kingdom Viridiplantae; phylum Streptophyta; class Magnoliopsida; order Laurales; family Calycanthaceae; genus Chimonanthus; species Chimonanthus salicifolius. The sequence goes on along the minus strand of CM023533.1, from coordinate 60,625,999 downwards.
GGGAAGTTTTGGTTACACATTTCAAATTCAAGCAAGGATACACGTTGGAGAGATGGGAAGTTTTGGTTACACATTTCAAATTCAAACAAGGATACATGTTGGAGAGGTGGGAAGTTTTGGTTACACATTTCAAATTCGAACAAGGATACACGTTGGAGAGATGGCAAGTTTTGGTTATACATTTTAAATTCAAACAAAGGCAAGGCACACGTTGGAGCCTTGGAGTTCCATCTCATGGATGAAACTCCCACATGGAAAGTTAATGGAGGTGGACGGTTATACATTTGAAATTCAAACCAAGGCACACGTTGGAGCCTTGGAGTTCCATCTCATGGATGAAACTCCCACATGGAGAGATAATGGAGGTGGGACGGTTACACATTTGAAATTCAAACAAGGCACACGTTGGAGCATTAAGGAGAGAGGTTAAGGAAAATGGGAGTTACACCAAGGGCTTCACCAAAGCCATCATCCTTGACCAACCACATCATTGGAACAAAACAATTTTGATACTCATCTCACTCTCTCCCTCTCCCTCTTGGCTGTTTCTCTCCCTCAAACCCTCTCTTGGCCGATCACTCCTCAAGACCAAAGACATAGAAATTCATCTCAAAGTTCTATCATTCTCACACAAGGCCGAACTCTGCCTCTCTCTCAAGTCTCACTCTCGGCCAAATAAGTAAGAAGGAAGGAGGAAAAGGCTAAGGAAGGAAAGGATCCGAAGAACAAGCCGGAGCAAAGGAAAACTGGAGGAGTCGCGGAACCGGTAGGTATCTTGATTAAATTTGGTTGAAAGTAAGGAACCATACTATGGCCGAACCCCATGGAAGAAAGATTAAGGGATGAATGATGAGGTTTATAAAAAGTGATGTATCATGCCATGAGGTATGGCCGAACCCCATGGAAGGACATTGTTAATATTTTCAAATGGATGTATGTATGAGAACTCCATCAAAGGATTATAATCTCGGATGAATGGTTTAAAAGAGTAGGTTATGAACCATAGGGTTCGGCCATGGTGTATGGCCGAACCCCATGGAAGATTATTAATAATCTTTCCATGGAAAAGTATTGATGATTGTAAAGGATTTGAATGAGGTCATTGTAACGCCCGCCCCATTTTCACCGAAATCAGAGTCTAATTTTTTTTTTGAAATAAAAGTGACAACGGGCTCGGACATCATGACGTGAGTTAAGTCCGAGCTTCTAAAGCCCGGCCCTTAACTGGCCAACCCCACGCGTGCGCGGAACGAAGTCCACGAGAACGGTTCACGCGTAGGAAGTAAGCTCGCGGAAAATAATTACATGCGGAACATTATAATAGAGACTATCCTACCAGTATTTAGATAGAAGGGAAGATACATCATTAAATTACTAAAATCTCTCATATAATCATAACGTCCAAAATAAAATCCAAACCATGGCAAGAAATCTAAAACTATTACATGCCGACAAGCTAAGCTACTCAAATTACAATTTTCCAAAATAAAACTTAGATAAGCTAAGTAGCCGCTTTCCCAAGCTCCTACGCTTGGCTCCCATAGCATCCACCGTTTCCGCCGTCTCCTGCGTCATCAGCTAGGGTAGAAGTAGGGTGTTAGACAACGCGCCCAGTAGGACTCCGAGTAGGGCTAGCACATGGATTAGTGATAACAAGCATACAGATAACAATATAATAAAATCCATAAAATGAATGCCATGCCATGGGTGCCTATGTCATGTGTCCCACCCATCATCCATATCATCGAACAATGTCATATCCCCTTTGACGGCAAGGCCTCATCAAGGTGTCCCCATGTTTGCTTCTCGGTCGCCCCAACGGAGCATGGACTCCGTTTATAGCACCTCAGGCTATCCCCATGTTTGCTTCTCGGTCGCCCTGACGGAGCATGGACTCCGTTTCCTTTATTTTCCCATCCATGCCATGCATGAGATGTAAGTACATTATGCTATGTAGTAGTATATATATATAACTCATATCCTTAATATATAATCCATAGCATTTAAAATATAATCCATAGCATTCAAATATCGTCCATAGCATTAAAATATAATCCATAGCATTTAAAATATTGTCCATAGCATTAAAATGTAATCCATAACATTTAAAACCCATCTTAAAATAAATCATATAATTACCGAAATAAAACAAGGAAACCATCACATACACATAATCCACGGCTTACAAAAAGGTAGGAATCCTACCGAATACCACTTAGCGTCCCTTTACGTCTCCGTTCGATAATCCGATCGTCAATCGCGTACCGTTTGCGATGTCCCGATACCTTATTATACATTTACCAAATTAGTCCATATTTTATCAATGATTAAGTCCCTAACTGATCACAAACTTAGATCCATTAATGATCCCTATCCATGTTATAAGATTATCAAAATCAGCCCTTAACTTAGCCACATTTCCATTGATTTAAACACATGCATAATTCCAAATTTTTGCCCATTAAACATTCTAATTTTGTGAGCCTAAAATGCAGCAACACTAAGCTTCATTTAATCACTCATAATGTCATCTTAATGCACCCAAGTTCATGTCCAACCTACATGGGGTTCGGCCATGTACCATGGCCGAACCCATGGTTCTTCATTGTGGCCAATAATTACGGTTTTGCCACTACACTTCCATGGTTTAATATTTCCTCCATCCATGTACATTTTTGTCCATAATTCATCCATATACTTAGCCCCATTAATGATTTGTTAACCATGACATAACATCCCTAAAATCAACAACTTAATTTAATCAAATTTCCAATGATCTAATCCCATACATAATTCCAATTCTTGCCCATAACATGACCTACAAATGGGTCATGGGTTCGGCCATACACCATAGCCGAACCCATGATGTCTTTTTCCTATTTTTCTTGGGTCCATTTTACCTCATTTGGTCCCACCATAACTGAATTTAAACATACATTTAAATCATCCTTCCATAATCATCATGAGATATATTTTGGTCCATTAATTTAACCATCATTCCCATTTATTTTTCATGGTTCCAAAACACCAAATTTCCTCAAAGTCTCCCCATGGGGTTCGGCCATGTACCATGGCCGAACCCATGGTCCATAGTTTTTATTTTAAACACCTCATTTCCACCCATTTAAAACCTTGTTTAAAATACTAAAAAAAATCCACTTAATTACCATTAACCTTCTCCATTAATTTCCATACTTTTATAACCATTAAATACATCATTCCATCACCATAGGGTTTGGCCATACACCATGGCCGGACCCATGGTTCATGATTCACCTTCATTCACCATTTTTGGAGGCCATTAAATAATTTACAATACCCAATGATTTTTTTTTTTTTTTTGTTTAAAACCCCTTTAAAAATCATTAATTTTTACTCAATAACATCTTGACATCATAGATTACCCTTTCATGGTTTTTTATCCCAAAAACCCTATTTAAATTTCTTAATTGCTCACCATGGGGTTTGGCCATACTACATGTAACACCCCGCCCTTTTCACTCTAATAATCAGAGTTTATTTTTTTATTTTTTAATATAATAATCAACCAAGTGATCAGGGCGGAGTGTCACGACGCGAGTTAAGTTCGGATCTCTAAATCCGACCCTTAACTGGCCAAGCCCATGTGCGTATGAACTAAGTCCATAAAACTGATCCACACATGGTACAAATACAACTTGCAGAATTAACTTAGTCTTAATCTAACTGAGGTTATAATAGATCCTATGACTATTCCAATTTTCCATTCTTAGATAGCAAAGTACATACTTTATTCTCCAAAATTACTATATCACCTTAGTCTACCATTCATTCCAAACCATCCAAATAAACCAAACCATAGTAACTACTTAACTACATTATTACATGCCAACATCATCTAGCTATCAAATTACATTGTCCAAATAAATCAAATAACAAGTTCATAAATAGTCCATTCATAATCCATTCCAATCATTCAAACCGCCCAAGCTTCTTTGCATAGTCCCCTTCTTGATCCTCATTCGTTGTCTTTCCTGCGTCATCCACTAAGGGTAGAGATAGGGCGTTAGATCAACGAGCCTAGTAGTGTTTCCGAATAGGGCTACCACAAGGTTAGTGTAAAAACATGTAAATAATATAATAATACATGAGTGTCAAAATTCCATAAAACATGCTATGTATGAAATGAACATGTAATGAGTCCCACCCATCACCATTCTACATAGCCTCCTCTTGACGGGATTCTCATCGTCAAGGTACCCCACAGTGGTCTTTCGGACGCCCCGACGGTGTGTGTCCTCCGGATTCCTCTTAATGGGATTCTCATCATCAAGGTACCCCACAGTGGTCTTTCGGACGCCCCGACGGAGTGTGGCCTCCGGTTACAACAACATCATCCCATGCCATGCATGAGATGTCTATGCAAACATGCCATTTAGAAACATAACTTTACATTCATATAAGTTATCGAAATCAACATAAAACAGCATAAAGAAATGTGGTTACAATAAAGGTAGGAAACCTACACTATGTTACTTTGTTTGACCCTTCCTTTGAACCTTCTTCCGATCACGGCTTGTACACCGTTCTAGAAATCCAAATACGTTATGTACACAGCAGCAAGTTAATCATTTGTCTACCTAATTTCCAGCAAAGCCTAATGTTCCAAGAACCACTTAGTGGGGTTCGGCCAAAGCCATGGCCGAACCTCACCCATTAAGACTTTGGTCACCCTTTTTTTTTTATCTAAACCATTTTGATTAACTCAAGACTCCCAAATGAACCTTGGTAGGGTTCGGCCATACTGTTTGGCCGAACCTTACCATCTTGGGTTTTGGCTCACATGTCCATTCCTATGATCTTTTCATATTGGATCATTTCATCATAATTACCATCATGCCATTTAACTTATCCTTTGATTTAATTTATCTCAACAAAGTCCATCACCAAACCACTTTAGTGGGGTTCGGCCATACATATGGCCGAACCTCACCACTTAACTTTTAATCCTTTAATCTTTCATTAATCCAATTCCAATTATAAACTTAGTACTAAGTCCCCCAAGTGACCCTTTAGTGGGGTTCGGCCATACTACATGGCCGAACCTCACCAAACTGATTTGTCCATCTTTCCATCATCTTTGATGGCTAATTAATTTCTTATATTAAGTCCATAGATAAACCTATCTTATTCTTAAATCAAAGCACATAATGATTACTTAATGTCCATCCTACACTTAAACCGATTAACCATCAAAAACAGTCCATGGGGTTAGGCCATACACATGGCCAAACCCCAAGGTTTCCTTGATGTAAACCCTCTAATATTTGTCCATAATTTTTTATCAACACTTAGCTTAATAACCACAAGATTCAGCCATGTAATAACTGGTCAAAATCAGTGAACTTATCTCCCTTTAAAATCATTGAAAAAAAACTTCGTTACATAATATGAATTTCATCTCTCAAACACCATAAAAATCACCAAGTTTTCCCATGGGGTTCGGCCATCCAAAGGGGCCGAACCCTATGGTCCATATTTTACCATTTTAAAACATCATAAACCTATATCCAAACCATTGATGGATCTGGCCATACGATGGCCAGATCTCATTCCCTTAACCAACTTTATTTAATAAAGATTCAAAGTGCACTTACCACTATCGCGACTCCTTCAGTCTTTTGACTCCTTCCTTGACCCTTTATTTCCTTGACCTCTCCTTCTCTCTTACTGTTCTTTGGGCCGAGAATGACCTTGCTGCAACCTCCTTGGAATACTTCAGCCAAGTGATATGAATTTGAGATAGAAAATGAGAGAGAAAGAAAGAGAACTTTGGCCTTGGATGAATGTGCTATGCCTTGATGCCAAAACCCTTTGGCTGAACTTGTCTTGATGAAAGAGATCAATCCAAGGACTGATTAAGCAACCAGCTGCTGCTCTTGGTTTTGAAATGTAGAAAACGGCAAAGAGAGAGAGAGAGATAGAGAGTGAAATGAGCACTCTTTGTTTAATCAAAACTAGCCCAAGGTTAACCTTGTGTAACTCACCTCACCTTAACCATAATCCTTTATGTTACTTGGGGTTTCATCTATGAAATGAAACCTCCCCAAGCAACCAACGTCTCCCATAGATGGTCATTGGTGTAACCTCCCCTTTCCTTAAGGTCTCACATGGGGGTTTCATTTTGAGATGAAACTCCCATGTGCTGCATCGTCCCTCCATTGGTTGCCTCTTTGTTTTGGCTTGTGTAACAGCCACCTCTCTATTGTGTAACTCCATAGACAGCAGCTCCATTCAGCTCCATTTGATCCTCATCAACGTCCCATGTGGGGGTTCCATCATTGAAATGAAACTCCCCTCCTCCAAGTGTGAACACACTTTGTAACTCCCATTGGTTTAATATCTATTTTCGAGTTTCAACTTAAAACTCTCCATGCTCCAACGACTTGCCCCTTGGTTAACCTTGTATTTGTAACTCTCAAACAACCATTGTTTTAGCTTAAGTCATCACTACCTCCCCATTTGGAACTTCATGCATAAGCCACAATCTCCATGCTCCCAACGTTGTAGCATATAATTTTGAACTGAAATGCCATAATCTATTATGTGTAACTCCACCAAACAGCCACTCCATTTATTCTCCATCCTTGGAGTTACATGCATGAACTATCAATCCATCTATTGGCTGTCCTTTGAAGACCCAAACAATGAACTCTATGCCATTTCCAACGTGCATACAATTTTGAATTTGAAATAACCCTCTCACCTTTGTAACTCCATGTAACGCCATTATCACTTATTTTCTAACTTAGGAGTTACATGCATGGAGTATCCATGCAGCCACCGTTTGAAATTTGAAATCAACCACTTACCTTTCATCTACACTCACCTCACTCATTAAAATAAATATTCCATCCAATTTATTTAATTAACTCCCCAACTCAACTCATTCATTTTAATGCAACTCAACCCATAAATTCAACTCAACTATTATCCATTATTTAATTTATCTCAATCCCACTCAAACATTAACTAAACTTAACCCAATTAAGTTTTGAACTTAATTAATGGTCAAACATGTCAACCACGACCCATTGGGTCCAATTTGGCCATTTTGACCCATTTGACCCAATTACAACTCTTGACCCGTTTGAGTACTTTTCATCCATTTATTTGTCTTGTAAACAAAACTACTAACCATTGAGTCTTGATTGAACCATTGGCCCAACACCTTACCCATTTAAATTCATATCAAAATAAATCACAATGGCAATTCCGTAAATATGAATAAATTCATGTAAATTGATATCTTTGAAATTCCAGGGTGTTACACTACATGGCCGAATCCTATGGCCTATAATTCCTTAAAGCACCCATACTTCCCTGCTTAATTAATCTTAATAGTGTCCATAATGTTTATTTATTTTCCTTAATCTATCTCTTCCATTTCATCCATTTCTCATCTCATCATTGGATGGATCTTAGATCTAAGGCCCATAACATTTGTGGCCACCATTCATTCTAAGAAATGGATTCATAAACACATCTTAACCTTTAAAAATATAAATTCTTGTTTAAGAATTACTTATCACACCGACGACTCCTCCGACCTTTCTTTCTCCTTTTGATTTCCTTAGCCCTTTCTCTTCTTCTTCTTCTTGTTGTTCGGCCAATATGTGCTTGATCAAGATGGAGTCTCCAAGGTTTGGGTTCGGCTAAGGTAGGGTTAGATTTTGAGAGAGGGAGAGGGGAGGAGGGTATGGAAAATTATCTCAAGCTTTGGTCTTGGGGTGGTCGGCCAACACTTGGGTTCTTCTTCCCTTTCTTCTAAGTTTCTTCTCCTTCGTTTTCCTTGGATGGGGTCGGCAATGAGAGGGAGGAGGTGAGGAAGAGAGTGACATGAGAGTGGCTTGAGAGGTGAGGTGGAAACTACCCCAATCTTAGTTCCTTAGACCATACACTTCCATGATGGCCTTCACCCACCAAGTATGGGCTCCCTTGACCTTGGTGGTGGTGGTTGAGACCAAACCACCACCAAGCTAACGGTTTTGGCCCCTTGTGAGAGAGTGGTTTGGCCTTCCCCCTTTGACCACTTGACCACATTATGAGAGGTATGGGTCCTCATACCTTGAGTGGTGGTGGTTGAGATGAAACCACCACCCTAAGTCCATGGTTTCTTTTGTGTTTCTTTGGGTGGTTTCAATGGGATGAAACCACCCTTTGACTTGCCCCTTTGACTTATTCACTTGATCCTAATTTGACCGACCTAATTAATTAAATTAGATCCTTACTTAGGTTAATTAATTCTCATTTAATTTAATTCCATTAAATTCTTTCTCTAAGAAATCCACCCATGTTGACCAAGTCAACCATGGTGGACGGCCCCCGCCAACACCTATCCTACCCGCCACCTCACTTGATGAGGTGGAGGTGGGCTCCATTCAGCCATGTCACTTAAACTCCATTAATCTTAACTTAGATGATTTAAAATAATTTAATCAACTTAATCTACTTTAATCCTCCTTAGTCCCCTTAACTTATCCATGGTTGACCAAGTCAACCGTGATGGTCGGCCCCACCTTTTCCTTGGTCCACACGCCACCTCACTTGGTGAGGTGGAGGTGGGCCCCACTTGGTTATGCCATCTTAATCATCTCATCATTAACTTAGGTGGCTTAATTCCAATTCAACCCATTTCAATCAATTGGGTCACCATTGGGCCCATGGCCCAATTAAATTATTTTCTACCATTTACCTTAGAGCTTGACTCATTTTGACCCATTGGGTCCCAAATGGTTATCCGGCCCAATTTGACCATTATTGACCCCTTAAATGAATTCCATCCAATCCATGGTCCATTGGGCCATACTTAGGCCTTTGCCCCAAATTTTGATCCATTTAACATCCATGACATCAAAATTCCAATTTTTCCATCATTAAAATAAATAACAGCCATATATATGTTGATTTAAAAATTCGGGCTATTACAATCATGTTGAGGGATTTAATTATAGATACCTTGGTTCATGAATTTAAAGATGGAATATAGACATCATAGGGTTCGGCCATGGTGTATGGCCGAACCTCATGAATCAATTTTTATGGTTATTCATGGACCAATCATGAAAGAGGAATAATTATGTTAGGAGATGAAAGGATTGGATTATGGGTTTTTGTATATGTTGATGAGTTATTTGACCATGAGCATATGTTTTTGGACCTAAAAATAAGGAGATAGAAATAATGGCAATATTGTAAATATAGGTTAAAATGAAAGATCATGGGTCCGGCGATGGTGCAGGGCCGAACCCCATGAACCATGTTAGTGGGTTATTTTTTTTAGCCTAAGCATGTTTAAATGAATGAAATGAAAAGCCATAGATAAAACAATGGCAAGGATGTAATTAAGGGTGAAAATGATGGACCATGGGTTCAGCCATGGTGTATGGCCGAACCCCATGGGAAATGTTTGGTGGACTTAAATGGTTATCAATGATAAACAATTATGGTATAAATGATTAGATGTATTAATCAAGAGGGCATGATCTTGTATCTAACTTAAAAGATCAAAGGATTGAAAAGATGAGCACAAAACCAAGGGAGTGAGGTTCGGCCATGTTTGTAACACCCCAATTTCTCAATAAGATGAATATTTACGAAAATGCCCTTGGATTGATGAATTCAATAAATGTGATTGTAAAAAAGGAAATGGTGGGGCCCATTGTTCAAATTAAGACCCTATGAATATATTATAAGGGTCAAATTATCATGAATGGGTAATGAATATCAATTTGGGTCAATATAGTTAATTGGGTCAAAGGACCCAATTGGACCCAATGGGTCATAATGGACTTATTAGACCATTGGGTGAGCCCAAATTTAATGGGGTTAAGCTGAATTGATTGGAAATTAAGTGGAGCATAAATGGGTAGGCTTGATGCACATGTGAAAACCAAATGCAAATTGCTAAAACAACCCATAAATGGGTCATGGTGTCAAAACGGGTCAACAAGCTAAATGGGGACCCAATGGGTCGGATTGACCATGTTGTGTAACGCCCGCCCCTTTTTACTTAAAATCAGAGTCTAATTTTATTTTTTTTTGAATTAAGAAGTGACAAAGGGCGCGGACGTCACGACGTGAGTTAAGTCCGAGCTTCTAAAGCCCGGCCCTTAACTGGTCAACCCTACCGGGTGCGTGGAACGGAGTCCACGGAGAATGGTTCACCCGTATAAGTAAGCTCGAGGAATAATACATTAAATGCGGAATGATAATAGATACTATCCTACCAATTTTTCTAGATAGTAGGGAAGATTTCATCATTTAATTACTAAAATGCCATAACATCATATGTCTACAATAAAATCCAAAACATAACAATAAGTCTAAAATATTACATTTCCAACAAGCTAGGCTACTCAAATACATTTCCTAAAATAAACTTAAATAAAGTAAATAGTCCGCCTCCCCAAGCTCCTAAGCTTGGCTCCCGTCTCGTCCTTCTGCTCCGACATTTCCTGCGTCATCAGCTAGGGTAGAAGTAAGGCGTTAGACCACGTGCCCAGTAGGACTCCGAGTAGGGCTAGCACATGGATTAGTGATAACAAACATACAGATAATAATATCGTGAAAACTGGTAGACAATCATATAATGAAACTATAAAGTGAATGCCATGCCATGGGTGTTTGTGTTATGAATCCCACCCATCATATCCCCATCATCATGATGTCATATCCCCTTGACGGAAAAACCTCGTCAAGATATATCCAATCATAAAATATCCCCCTTGGCGGCAAAGCCTCGTCAAGGTGTCCCCATGCCTATTCTCGGTCGCCCCGACGGAGCATGGACTCCGGTTATAGCCTATTAGGCTATCCCCATGTCTGTTCTCGGTCGCCCCGACGGAGCATCAACTCCGGTTCCTTTATTTTCCCGCCCATGCCATGCATGAGATGTATGCATTATGCTATGTAATATATATAATCCATAGTCATAATATAGAATTCATAATCTTGCATTATGCCATATAAGATACATAAACCATGATTTAAAACTCATCATAAAATAAATCTCAAAATTCCCAAAATAAATCAACGAAACCATCACACAATCCATGGCTTACAAAAATGTAGAAATCCTACCGAATACCGACTCGAGTTATTCTTTCTTCATTTTTGTCCGATAATCCGGTTACCGACACGCGTACCGCTCGCGATATCCAATACCTTATTACATACACATAATCAGTCCATATTTTACCTATTTCTAAGCCCATTAATCATTTCCAAGTCCATATGAAAAATCGGTCACTATTTAGGTTTTGTGGGTCCCATTTAATCCATTACATATTTTAATTACATGAGTCTAAAAATCAGCCTCCTAGGCTTTATTTAACCGTACATAAACTTATTACTTAGTGCCCCTAAATCCATGGTCCTCTCCCATGGAGTTCTTGAACTTGGCCATTAATTACGGTTTTGCCACTACCTCTTCTCCATGGTTAATCACTCATTCACCCTTGCCTAACTAAGTTCATAATTGATCATAAACTTGGATCCCTAATTTAGGTCCATTAATGACCCATTGAACCATGTCACATGACCATTAAAATTAGCCATTTAATTAATCTAATCCCCATTAATTAATCACATACATACATCCTTCCTTAGCCCATAAAAATGACTTACAATTAAATCATCACTCTTAGCCACATTCTTGGGTCCATAATTGACCCATCATCCATATCACAAGACCACTTACATCAGCCATTTAATTTAACCTAAAGTCCATTCATTTAAACATATACCTACACATTAGCCTTAGGCCAAAATGATCTACCATTGGGTTCATTAAAAATCAACCCCTTTTAACGTAACCAAATCCCCATTTTCCTTGGTCTTTGGTTACACATTAGATTCATCATAAGTCCCTCCATTGAGAGAACCTAAACCATACACTTGATTCATCATTCCTTAATCACATTTAAGTCCATTTAACTTAACCACATTCCCATCCCAACTATCAACATTAGGTTCACATTGGTCCATCAACACCACCAACATTCCCCATTTATTTTTCCATAATTCATAACCATTAAATCCACCATTTGATCACCATAGGATTCGGCCATACACCATAGCCGAACCCATGGTTCATGATCCACCATTTTCCTATGCCTCTTGAGGCCACAAAATCATTCACACACTCCATGATTTTTCCTCATTTAAACCCCTTTAAATTTTCCAACATTTAATCATTTACAACCCTAAAAATCATAATCATTCTCCATGGCTTTAAACCTTAAAACCCTAATTAAAATCCTCAACCGTTTACCATGGGGTTCGGCCATACTACATGGCCGAACTATGGTCCATCAATTCATTCAAAACCCACACTTCCATGCTTAATTATTTAATTACACATCATCCTTAATCCTTTTATTTATTTTCCTTAACCCTAATTTTTCTCCATTAGGGTTTTGTCCATTTTCATCCTTCCATTTGATAGATTTGAGATCCAAGGCCATGATTTGGCCACCTCCAAATCCAAGAAATGGATTTCATAGCCTCTTAAACCCTAAGAAAATCCAAATCTCTTGTTTTAGAAAATACTTACAATCCATCGTCTCCTCCGACTTTATTCGCTCTCGTCGGACTCCTTGGCCTCCTTTCCTCTTCCTCTCCTTGTTTGATCGGCTAAGATGCTTGATCCATGGTGAAGACCTCAAGCCTTGGGTTCGACCAAGGTGAGGTTAAATTGAGAGTGAGAAGGGAAGAATAGAGATGAGAAAGGTGTCTCAAGGTTTTTACCTTGAGGTGGTGGGCCAACTCTTGTGCTTTTCTTTCTCTCCCTAAGCTCTTCTTCTTCTTCTCCCTTCTTAGTGTGGGACGGCCATGAGAGAGTGAAAGAGATGGAGAGAATGAGATGAGGGTGAAATGAAGAGAATAAGATACAAACTTATCTTATCTCTTTGGTTACTTAAACTACACTTTAACATTAACTCTCCCAACCACCCATAAGATATTTTATATGCTTTATGGTGGTGGTTGGGACAAACCACCACCATGCCCAACGTTTTTCATGGTGTTAGAGCTAAGGTGGCTTGGTCTCCCATTTGACCACCTTTTGACCACCATTTTAACTTAGCTTAATTAATTACTTAATTGGGTTATTATGTTAAGTTAATTAATTTCCACTTTAACTTAATTGCATTTACTTAAATTGCCTTCATACATACACCCATGGTTGACCAATTCAACCATGGTGGCCGGCCCCACCAATCTCTGGGTCCACACGCCTCCTCACTTAGTGAGGTGGAGGTGGGTCCCATTTGGCCATGTTTCTTAGGTCTAATTAATACTAACTTAGGTGATTAAAATTCAATTCAATCCACTTCCCTTATTGGATCACCATTGGGCCCATGGCCCAATTAAGTTCTCTCCTATCCATTTACCTGAGAGCTTGCATTATTTGACCCATTGAGTCCCAAATGGGTATTGGGCCCAATTTGACTATCCTTGGCCCAATTTGACCGTCATTGAGCATTAAGATAAATTAAATCCAATCCCTGGTCCATTGGGCCATACTTGGGCCTTTGTCCAAACTTTGATCCATTTACCATCTATTCCATCAATTTTCCCAATTTCCATCATTACAATAAATGATATCCACATTTATATTGATTTAAAAATTCTGGGCTATTACATGTTGACCATGGCTGACCGTGTGGACCCTTGAGTGGGCTCAATTGTGAGTCAAATCAGGTTGAGTTGGATTGGAATGAGTTGCATTTAAATTAAATGGTTGGGTTGACTAAAGTGTAATAAATGAATGGCATTCAATGTGGTGAGTTAAGCCATTGAGGTAGGTGAGTTAAAATGGAAATCAAAGGGGTCTTATTTCCATTGAGTCAAATGGAATATGAGGAGGTGCTTTGGTCTCAAACAAACCAAAAGAAGTCCCACACATTGGGGACTTGTAATGGTTAAATGGAATTGAATGGAATGAGATAAAAATCTCATGGGAATATGGAGGGGTTTCCATCTCATATGGAAACCCAAGCCTCCAACGTTGGGATGCCAATGGGTGCATTGGTTGGTAGCAAGTGTCTCATTGGTATGTGCAAGATTTAATGAGGATTAAATGGGTGATATGGGGTTGTTTAACAAAAGCAACCAACACCATCACTTGACCGAATTGGTCATTGCAATACCTTAGGATTCTCATCTCTCTCTCTCTCTCAAGAACACCCCTCCTTGGCCGAACCAGCTAGTGGTGTCTTCACCAATTGATCAAGCATACATCCGGCTAGGGACTAAGGAAGAAGAAAGGAAACAAAAGGGAAGGAAGTAAAGATCAAAGGTAAGAGAGAAACAAAGGAATTTGGTAAGTATTTCCATTGAATTTTGTTTAATAAGATGGGACAAATGGAACATGTTTTGGGCCATGGGTATGGCCGAATGCATCAAGGTTTAAACCTTGGGTAATGGTGGTTTAAAAATGATAAAATGGATCATTGGGTTCGGCCACCTTGGATGGCCGAACCCCATGAAATTATTTGGGTGTTTTGATGGTTTTTGGAGGCTAAAAACCATGCAAAAATGATGGAGAATTGTATGTGTTTAAGATGCAAGATAAAGGATTCTGAATCAGGGATTTAAAGGTCATGATTTGGTCATGTATGGCCAAATTAATCAATGGTTTAAAATTGTATGATGAAGTGTAAAATATGGAAAAACATGGACCATAGGGTTCGGCCACTTTGGTTGGCCGAACCCCATGAAATTTATTTGGTAGGCTAATGGTTTTGAAGGCTACAAACCATGTAAGATCATGGAGGTTGGTACATGTTTGATGAAGCAAGTAGTTGTTAAAAAAGGGTTTGAATTATAGGCCATAGGGTTCGGCCAATGAGTATGGCCAAACCCCATAAATCATATGATTATTGTATGGTGATTTTGATGGTTTTGAGAGATAAAAACCATATAAGATTATGGTGTTTTTATGGGAATTAAATGAATATAAGTTTGTTGTTTCGGGTTGGCCATTGGATGGCTGAACCATGTGGTTAACATGGCTAAAGGGTAGAGTCCAATTGGTATATAAATAATGGAATCATTGAGCAAAAGAACAATAAGGGTCTGGCCGTGTGTATAGCCGAACCCCATGGACTGTTTTGATGGGAGATTTGGATTAAAATTATGTTGGAAGCTAAGGTTTGTTTTATGCTTTTGTTCTAAGAAACACCTACGCTTAGTTATGGATCTAATATTAATTTGATCAACCATGATAATGTGGGAAAGTAGGACAAAAATCAGATTGGTGAGGTTCGGCCATGAAGTATGGCCGAAACCCACTAATGGTCATTGGTGACCCTAGTGTGTAGTTACTAATGTTGATGGATGGACTTAGTGGTTAATTTATATGCATGTATGAATGATGTAAAGGACCAAACTAAGGTGGTTTGGATATGGACCTTGGTGTTTAAGGAAAATTAAACAAACGGTTAGCCTAAATGGCATAAAGGTAATTATGGATGTATTGATCAAAGATGAATTATCATGGGATTGGATATATGAACAACACAAGATGGTATATGAGACCTAAACTTGATTAGGAATCAAGTAGATTAAGTATTGATTTGTTGTTACATAACAAGGTAACGGAACGTGAACGGCGTGCGAGTCGTGATCAAGTGAAAAAGAACAAACACTGAAGCTAATCTTCGGTAGGTTTCCTACCTATTTGTAACCGTAATTATGTTTTGGTTTTATCATGATTTAAATGAGATATGTTGTTATCATTATTATGTTGCAATTGGTTTTTGAATGATGAAAATTACATTTACAAGTGATATATAATGCATTGACATCTCATGCATGGCATGGAGTGATGACTATGGGAAACTGGAACCCTATCCACAAGAAATGAGGATTACTGTGGATTACCTTATCGTGAGAATCCCAATGAAAGAACACTGTGAAACAACTCAATGATGAGAGTCTTTCCACAGGAAATGAGGATTACTGTGGATTACCTTATCGTGAGAATCCCAATGAAAGGACACTGTGAAACAACTCAATGATGAGAGTCTTTCCACAGGAAATGAGGATTACTGTGAATTACCTTATCGTGAGAATCCCAATGAAAGAACACTGTGAAACAACTCAATGATGAGAGTCTTTCCACAGGAAATAAGGATTACTGTGGATTACCTTAACGTGAGAATCCCAATGAAAGAACACTATGAAATAACTCAATGACGAGAGTCTTTCCACAGGAAATGAGGATTACTGTGGATTTCCTTATCATGAGAGTCCCAATGAAAGAACACTGTGAAATAACTTGATGGCTATGTATACTGGTAATGGGTGGGACTCATTACATATGCACTTACATACATAGCATTGCTTTCAGATGTTTTATTGATAATCATGTACTATGATATATATGCATGTTTTATATGCTAACCATGTGGTAGCCCTGATCGGAAAACCTACTGGACGCGTTGATCTAACGTCCTAATTCTATCCTTAGAGGATAATGCAGGAACAAGGAAGGGGAAAGAGAAGGTTGATGACCAAAAGGGGAGCCAAGCTTAAGAGCTTGAATGACATATGGGATTTTTATATTACTGTCTTTTTGAGTTACATTTTTATGGACATGTAATAAGTTGATACCTTTGCTATGGTTTGTTTATGATATTGACAATGGATGGTTGGATTAGCTGTTTTAATAATTGAGACTTGTACTTGCTATCTATTTAGTTTAATTTCGCAGTTAGTCCTGTTTATTCCGCAAAACTTGATTAGTTCCATGTGTGGTTTGTCTTTCATGGGTTTAGTCCATGCACACATGGGTGGCCAGTTAAGGGTCGGACTTGGGTAGTCCGGACTTAGCTCCCATCGTGACAGCCGTCCGCTCTCTTCCTGTGTTATTATATTGTTATTATAAAAAAAAAAATTAGAGTCTGAATCTCGGAGAGGGCGGGGCGTTACAATGTTGCACGGCCGAACCCCACTAAGGAATTTTGTGGACTTAGGTTGTTATGTGTGTTAGATGGTTAATGTATGAATGGTTAGATTAATGGATTGTGTGATTGGACTTAAGTTAAAAGATCAAAGAACTAAAAGGAGGGACTAAAGCCAAATAAGTGAGGTTCGGCCATACTGTATGGCCGAACCCCACAAAGTTGTATTTGGTGGACTTAAGGTTTTAAAATGGTTACTTGTAAATGGTTAAATCAAAAGAGGGAAAAATTCAAGAGGGTGAGGTTCGGCCATAGTGTATGGCCAAACCCCATAAGGTTGTGTTTATGGACTTAGACTTAATAGAAATCAAATAGAACATGGTTTGATTGATTGATGTGTAACAAGGTAACGGGACCTCAAAAGCGGGGCACGATAGTGAGCGGTTGCCGGATTATAAAGCAAGGTCACTTTAGTGGTCATTGGTAAGATTCTACCTTTTTGAGAACGTGGTTTATGTATGATAGTTTTTATCTTATTTTGATGAATTTATATTGCAAAAGATATATTACAAATGTGAGTTTTAATGCTATGTTTATAATATAAAATAGCATGTGTTTCATTAGCATCTCATGCATGGCATGGGGTGAAGGATATGTAACCAGAGGGGCCACACTCCGTCGGGGCGTCCGAAAGACCACTGTGGGGATACCTTGATGTGCATTGTCATCAAGAAGAAACCGTTGGGGCCACACTCCGTTGGGGCATCCGAAAGACCAATGTGGGGGTACCTTGATGATGAGAATCCCATCAAGAGGTTATATGTACTTGTGATGGGTGGGATTCATTGCATTTGACATCATGACATGGCATTGTTTTATATAGTTTTGACATTATGTTATTATATATGATTTGTACTAACCATGTGTAGACCCTAAATGGAATACCTACTGGGCGCGTTGTTCTAGCGCCCTACTTCTACCCTAGTAGATGACACAGGAAAGGAAAGGCACGATGAATGTGATCTGTAACGCCCTGCCCTCTCCGAGAAATATCAGAGCCTAATTTTTTTTTAAAATAATAATAAAACATCGAAAGAGAGCAGGTGGCGTCACGACGCGAGCTAAGTTCAGACTACCCAAGTCTGAAACTTAACTGGCCACCCGTGTGTGCATGGACTAGACCATGATAATAAATCACACATGGAACAAACTACAACATGCGGAATAAACTAGATTAACTGCGGAAATAATATGAAAAGATAACAAGTAACAGTCCCAAATGATAATTAAGATAAACAACCATCCATAGTTAATAGTCTAATCAAACCATAGCAAGTATTAACTTATTACATGTCTGTAACACCCTGGAATTTCAAAGTTATCAGTTTATATGAAAATATTCATATTTACGGAATTGCCATTGTGATAAAAATTGATTTGAATTTAAATGGGTCAATGGCTCAATCAAGACCCAAAGGATGATAGTTGGTTTACAAAACAAATAAATGGGTAAGATAAATTTAAACGGGTCAAGAATCATATTTGGGTCAAATTTTGATAAATGGGTCAAAATGGCTAGATGGGACCCAATGGGTCGTGTGAATGGCATGATTAACCATGGAGGGAGTTCAAGCTTAGTTAATTTAAGTTTATTAATTGCTTGAGTGTGGTTTGAGTTGAAATGAATGGTGGGTTTAGTTAAGTTGAATTTATTAGTTAAGTTAAATTAAATGAGTGACTTAGGTTGGGTGAGTTGAATAAATGAGTTGAATGAATATGTATTTTTAATGTAAGTGAGTGAAGTGTGTGAATGGGAGGAGAAGTGTTTTAAATTCCAACTTTGAGCAAGAAAAACGTTGGTGCATGGGGAGACATTACCATGCATGTAACCCCCATTTAGGTGATGAATAAAATGGGAGTTACATTTTGAATGGGAGTTACTTCTTGAAAACACAAAGGTTGCTAGGGACGTTGGCTGCATGCATGAACAATTTCATGCATGTAACGGCTACCATGAAGATATGAGAATGATGGCTTTGAGAGTTACAAATGTATGAATGAAGGAGAATGAAGCACATGGGAGTTTTATTTGGTTGCATGGAAATTATGGCCTATGCATGAAACTCCAAAGATGGAGACAATTGGAGTTGCCGTTTCATGGAGTTACAAAAGGGGTCCTTGACTTTTCAAATTCAAAAAGGTTAGATTACACGTTGGAAAGGGCATGAGGGTTTATTCCATGCTTAAGTATTCAAAGAGACAACCAATGGAGGGAGGATAAAGCACATGGGAGTTTCATTTACATGTGAAACTCCCACATGCAAAATTAATGCAAAAATGGATAGTGTGAGGAATGCACACAGCAAAACCGTTGGGAACCCTTGGTGTTTCATTTCATAGATGAAACCCCAAGGAACTTAAAGGATTCTAATTATGGAGAAATGAGTTACACAAGGGCTGAATTAACCTTGGGCTGTTTTTTGGTCAAGCAAAGGATTTTCACTCTCTCTATCTCTCTATCTCTCTTGGACGTCCTCTATCTTTCTAAAAACTAAGAGCAGTAGCTGGTTGTTAATCAGTCCTTGGTTTGATTCCTTTTCATCAAGACAAGATCAGCAAAAAGGGAAGGAACAATCGGGAGTAAAGATCAAGTGGAGGAGTCGCGGAAACGGTAGGTGTTCGATAAACTATGTTGTTTAATTAAGAAATATGATCCGGCTATTGGATGGCTGAATCTAACAAGGGTTAAATGTTGTTTAGAAGTACATAAATGAGATCAAAAGATGGACCATAGGGTTCGGCCCATTGGATGGCCAAACCCCATGGAAATGTTGGATTATTTAGATGGTTTTTGGAAATTAAAACCATACAAATTTGGGACTGTTTTTAGATGATTTTAAGTATGTGTTTTAAAAAGGTTAAAACATAAATAAGGAAGTTTGTTTTGGACAAGATGAATGATTAATAAGTTCAAAACCAAAGGTCATAGGGTTCGGCCACCATGGAGGGCCGAACCCCATGCAAATAATGGTTTGTTTTGATGTATTTGGAACAAATAAACCATGAAGTTGATGGACTGTTTTGGGTTATTATTTTAAGATGTAAATACATGTTTTACAATGGTTAAAAAACATGGATTTGGGTGCTGGTTTCAGACCTAAGATGAAGGACTAAATATTCAAACTAATCTCATGGTGTTCGGCCAATATACATGGCCGAACCCTATGAAATTGGGTTAATTTTGGAGGACTGTTTTGAAGGTTAAAAACCTGATTTAGATATACAATTATTACCTGGTTAATTGAGGTTTAAAAACAGTAAACGTAATCATTGGGTTCAGCCATGATAGAGGGCCGAACCCCATGTAAAACGGTGTGGGTTTTCATGTTGAGAACCCCATGGAAACCATGGAAACCATGAAAATCCATGGACTGTTTTGTGGAATAATTGGGTTAAGTTTATGATGAACATTAGGTATTATTTATATGCTTTGATTTAAGAATAATATATGTTGTTTATGGAATTAGTATGGGTAAGTATTTGGCCAATATGAATGATGGAAATTGAGTATAAAATCACATTGGTGAGGTTCGGCCATGTGTATGGCCGAACCCCACTAATGATGATTGTGGGACATAATTGTTGGTTTATATGAGGATATGGAGGGTTAAAGAAGGATCAAATTAGGTGATGAGGTTCAGCCATGTGTATGGCTGAACCCCACTAAAGATGGTTTTATGTTTGGTGATGAAAGTTAGTTAATTTAAAGCAAAGGTTGGTCTCAATGGCACAATCGTAATTATGGCTGAAATGATCAAAAATAAAATGATCATATGATGGGATAAATGGGCTAAAACCAAAGTGGTAAGGTTCAGCCATAATGTATGGCCGAACCCTACTAAGGTTCGTTTAGAAGTTTGGGTAATTAGATAGGTTTTAATTAAATAAATGAATGACCAATGTTTTAATGGATGAGGTTCGGCTATGGCTTTGGCCGAACCCCACTAGGTGATTCTTGGAACACTAGGCTTTGCTGGAAATTAGGTGGATAAATGATTAATTTGCTGCCATGTACATAGGGTATTCGGATTTTTAGAACGGTGAGCGAGCCGTGATCGGAAGACGGTCCAAAGGAAGGATCAAACAAAGTAAACTATTGTAGGTTTCCTACCTTGTTGTAACCACTCAACTTATTCGCTGTTTTATGTTTATTTGAATAAGTTATTTGAATCAAATGTTAAATTTACAAATGGCATGTTTGCATAGACATCTCATGCATAGCATGGGATGATGGGGAAGTAACCGGAGGCCACACTCCGTCGGGGCGTCCGAAAGACCATTGTGGGGTACCCTGATGATGAGAATCCCATCAGGAGGAATCCGGAGGCCACACTCCGTCGGGGCGTCCGAAAGACCACTGTGGGTTACCTTGACGATGAGAATCCCGTCAAGTGATGGCTATGTTGAATGGTGATGGGTGGGACTCATTACATGTTCATTTCATACATAGCATATGTTTTACAGAATTTTGTCACACATGTATAATTATTATCCTATTTGCATGTTTTTGACTAACCATGTGGTAGCCCTATTCGGAAACACTACTGGGCGCGTTGATCTAATGCCCTATCTATATCTTTAGTGGATAATGCAGGGAAAGGAAAGAACGTGGTTGAAGAAGAGGACCAAGTACGAAAACTTGGGCGATTTGAATGATTGCAATGGACTATGAATGGATTAGTTATGGACTTGTCAGTTGATTTATTTGGAACAATGTAATTTGTTAAATTAGATGTTGGCATGTAATAAGTAGTTAAGTAGTTGTTATGGTTGTATTTATTTGAATGGTTTGGAATGAATAGTAGATTAAGGTTATATAATAATTTTGGAAAATAAATAAGGTACTTTGCTATCTAAAAATGGAAATTGGATTAATCATAGGTTCTATTATAACCTCAGTTAGATCTAGACTAAGTTAATTCTGCTAGATTTATATGTACCATGTGCGGATCAGTTTTATGGACTTAGTTCATACGCACATGGGCTTGGCCAGTTAAGGTTTGGATTTAGAGATCCAAACTTAACTCGCGTCGTGACATTCCGCCCCGATCACTTATTGATTATTATTATTTAAAAAAAAAAAATAAACTCTGAAAATTTAGAGTGAAAAGGGCGGGGTAGTTACAATGTCCATCAAAATATAATTCAAATAACAGTAGATAAATAATCTTGTTCATCATTCAAGTACTTAGGCTTGGCTCCCCTCCTGGTCATTTGTACTTGGTTTTCACATGTGCATCAGGCCTACCCATTTTTACTCCACTTGATTTCCAATTAAATCAGCTTAACCCCATTTAATTTAAGCTCACACAACGGTCAATTAATCCATTAAGACCCGTTGGGTCCCATTTGGGCCCGTTGACCCATTTAGCCATTTTTGACCCAATTGATGCACATTACCCATCCAATCAAATTTGACATTTATAATGTGTTCATAGGATCTTAATTTGAGCAATGGGCCCCACCTTTTCCTTATTTAACATTACAAACATTTAATTTAACAAACCAGGGGCATTTTCGTAATTATTCCAATCATTGAGAATTCTTTGACCCAATTAACCATTTTGACCCAATTTGATGTACATTACCCATCCATTAAAATTTGGCCCGTATAATATGTTCATAGGATCTTAGTTTGAGCAATGGGCCCCACTATTTCCTTATTCAACATCACAACCATTAAATTTACCAATCCAGGGGCATTTTCATAATCATCCACATCATTGAGAAATCAGGGGTGTTACATGATCGGAGCCAAGCATAAGAGCTTGGATATGTGATTGGACTATATTTTATTTTAGTTACTCATGGACTTGTAATTTGAGTAGCTAGTTTTCGGGCATGTAATAACTTAGATAATTTTACTATGGTTTGAATGGTTTGTTGGATATTTAAGTTAAGTTTAAGTATGATTAAAGACTTAAAGTACTTTGCTATCTAAAAAGGAATAGATCTAGGTTCTATTATAATTCGCAGTTTATGATATAATCCGCATGTTTATATTATCACGTGTGAACCGTTTTCATTGACTTAGTTTATGCACACGTAGGGTTGGCTAGTTAAGGGTCAGACTTTAGAAGCTCGGACTTAACTCACGTCGTGACATCCCTCTCTTTATCTCACTTTTTATTTTTTTTAAAAAAAATAGAATCTGATTTTCGGAAAGCATAGTGAAAAAGGGCTGGGTGTTACAGATTAAATGATGGACTTCCTTGCGATTTTAAATTGGATAGGATAGGACTCTATTATAATTCCTCAATTACTATTTATTCCGCAAGCTTAACCTTACGGCATGTAAACCGTTTTGTGGACTTAGTCCACGCACACGTATGGTTGGCCAGTTAAGGGCTGGACTTGGGTAGTCCGGACTTAGCTCGGGTCGTGATGCCGCCCGCTCTCTTCCGGTGTTATTATAAAAAAAAAAATTAGACTCTGAATCTTGGAGAGGGTAGGGCGTTACAATGTTGTATGGCCGAACCCCACTAAGGAATTTTTTTGGACTTAGGTTGTTATGTGTGTTAGATGGTTAATGTATGAATGGTTAGATTAATGGATTGTGTGATTGGACTTAAGTTAAAAGATCAAAGAACTCAAAGGAGGGACTAAAGCCAAATAAGTGAGGTTCGGCCATAATGTATGGCCGAACCCCACAAAGTTGTATTAGGTGGACTTAAGGTTTTAAAATGGTTACTTGTAAATGGTTAAATCACTCTTTATTTCAAAAAAAAAAATAGGCTCTAATTTTCTGCGAGTGAAAAAGGGCGGGGCGTTGCATAACTTGGCTTGTAGTCCCATGTATTCCCTCCCATGCCATACATGAGATAATGAATGCAAGAATGCCATTTTATATCGAATTATAGAATATCATTGAAAACAAGTTCATAGCATAGACCATTTGTTAAACCAAAGTAAAACATCAAATTTGGAAATAAAACCAGTGTCATATATATATATAATCCATAGTGTCTCAATAAGGTAGGAATCCTACCAACGTCTCGTTATTGTCCTTTTCTTGTTTCACAAGAACAACACTAACGTTCGCGTGAAAACGAATCGAACCTTGTTACCTTAACAAATTCAACCATATATATATATATATCAATTTGGTTATCCATTTAATTTTCATCACCCTTTACATCCCTCTGGATAAACAGAGATGTCTGGAATCTTAACTAAAAATTAACTTTTCAATTCAGTCGACTGAATCATGCCCAGTTACTATTCTCTGTCTTACCCGCAGACTTTTAGTCAACTGAATACAATATTTAGTCAGTTGAAACCCAACTAAGTACTGTATATATTTGACCCGTAACCCTTGAGTCGGCTAAATCATGGATTCAGTCGGCTGACTTTGAGTCAAAGCCTTCTATGTTCTCGGTCAATATCCTTTCAGTCAACTGAATCACAGATTCAGTCGACTTACTTTGGATCAGATCATCTGTGTCTTCGGCCAGTATACATTCAGTCGACTGAATCAAAGATTCAGTTGGCTGAATCATCAATCAACCGATTACGTGTTTGGTAAGTATACCTTCAGTCGACTGAATCATAGATTCATTCGGTTGAAACATATCAGATTCCTTACTTATTTGATAATTTTATGTTCAGTCGGCTGAAACATCAATAAACCCCATATATTTTAATCCAATCCATGTTCAGTTGACTGAATCATAAGATTCAGTTGACTGAAACTCCTAGATAGCCCTTTTCTGTCAGTCCTTTTTGTTTGCATGTATGGCTAGGCCATTCCTCATGAAATCCATCCTCATTCATATCTGAACATGGATTTCATATTCAACCTTTCGTTTACTAAGTTTATCTAACCCATTAGTCAAGGTTAAAAACTTTTTCATAATTCCCTCATTCATAGCATGAATTCAGTTTTAAATCTTATTTTGTTCCAACCCATCACCATTCCACGAATGGATTTCCAATTCCATGATCATATAACAGTTTGACCATTTATTTCAACTACTCATGGAGCCCATGGGTTCGGCCACACCATGGCCAAACCTATGGCTTCCTTAATCTCATTCCCATCTTGTTAAACATTTGACATACCTTCTTTCCCGTCTCCTTCTTTTCTTTTTGTCTACTCTTTCCTTCCTTATTCCTTCTTCTTCCTTTGTTCTTCAATAGTTCTCCAAGTGTCGATATGTAGGTGGGAGAGAGAGAGAGAGAGAGAAGAGGGGAGAGAAATCTCTTTGCTCAAGAGAGAGAGTGATCGGCCAAGGGGTGTGGAGTGCCCCTTGGTTGGTATCTTTAAGTAATAGCCTAAACCCTTTTACTCTCACTCATTAAGGTTTTGTTTAATCAAGGTGTCCTTTGGCTTACCCAAGGAGACTCTTGGCTTAAGCTAAGAAACCCTTTGACTTCCATCGATTTCATTGATTCCATGTCCCTTGAGATGGAAATGTAACGCCCCGCCCTTTTTCACTCGCTGAAAATCAGAATCTATTTTTTTTTTTGAAAAAAAGAGTGAGAGAGAGTGGGACATCATGACGCGAGTTAAGTCCGAGCTTCCAAAGCCCGGCCTTTAACTGGCCAAACACACGTGCGTGGACTAAGCCCACGAGAGCGGTTCACATGCGCTAAGTAAGCTTGCAGAAATTATAATAGAGTCTATCATACCAATTATTAAATAGCAAGGAAGTCCATCACTTAAATGATAATTACCTTAAATTACAATGTCGAAAAATAAAAGTCCAAACCATAGCAAATAATCTAAGTTATTACGGTCCCAACAAGCTAATTACTGAAATTACATTTCCATAAATAAAACATAAATAAATAAATCTAGCTCATCCAAGCTCCTAAGCTTGTCTCTGATCACGTCCTTTGCTTCGTCCATTTCCTGTGTCATCATCTAAGGTAGAAGTAGGGCGTTAGACAACGAGCCCAGTAGGTACTCCGAGTAGGGTCAACACATAGATTAGTATAAACAAAAACACATAGATATAAGTAATATCAAAACCATGCAAGTCAATGCCATGCCATGGGTGTCATATGCCATGAGTCCCACCCATCATCCATATCACAATCACATAGTATTCCTCTTGATGGAAAATCCTCATTAAGGTATTGTCATGACTCCCCACTAATGCCTTATCGGTTGCCCCGAAAGGAGCGCAGTCTCCGGATTCATTTCAAACATAGTATCCCTCTTAATGGATAATGCACATCAAGGTACCCCCACGAATGTCTTACGGACGTCCCGACGGAGCGTGGACTCCGGTTACAATTCAATTATACATCCCTTGGGATCAGTGTGGATTCCTCCCCACGGTTGCTTAATCGGAAATCCGAATGGAGCGTGGACTCCTCTCATTTGATCCCTCCCATGCCATGCATGAGGTGCAAGTGCCAACATGCTATGTAATAATAAACATTATAGCATTAAAAGCCCCATCATTAAGACATATCATTTTATTCCAAAATAATTCAAGTAAAAACATCACATGTACATATTTCATGGTTTTCAATGAGGCAGGAATCCTACCAACATCCAAATACCGAGTCCTTGTATTTCTGTCCAAAAATTGATCACCGATCACGTCAAGCCGATCGCACACCGCTTGTGAAATCTCGTTACCTTATTACATATAAATAAATCAAACCAATGATCCATTTGATTTCCAACCATGTTTAAGTCCACAAAATACCTTAGTGGTGTTCGGCTATACAACATGGCCGAACCTCACTCCCTTGGTTTTGGGCCCCCCTTTTTAGTCCTTTGAGCATTTTAATCATGGGGGTCCAAGATCATGCCATCTTTTGATTCATTAATCCAAACACACATAAGTTAATCATTTAACATTAATAAAACCCTGAGTCCACAAAACATTCTCCATGGGGTTTGGCCATATACCATGTCCGAACCCATGGTCCTTCATTTTCACTACATTTCCATCTTAGCCATTGTTCTTTCCATAGCTAATCACTTAGCTTATTTACACATGACTTAAGTCCCAAAAATGATCCATAAATGATTCATTAGTCATGACATAAAACCCTAATAAATCCCTCCATTCCTTAGCTTGATCATTCATTCATTTAAACATCCATGATCCATAAATGACCCATTAAAATGGTTCATGGGGTTCGGCCATACAACATGGCTGAACCCATGGTGTCTCATTTTCATCCTCCTTTTAAACCATTTACAACATTTAGACCCATAAACAAAGTCTCTCCATGGGGGGGGGGGGGGGGGGGGGTGGCGTGGGTGTTGGTTTTAACCATACACTTATGTCCATCATTTTAAATCATCATCTACCATCTTTAAAACCCATTAAAATTACCAGCATTCCTCCATTATTTTCATGGTCCAAATACATCTAAGTCCATCAATATCTCTCCATGGGGTTTGGCCATATTGTATGGCAGAACCCCATGGTCCATGGTTCTTCACCATCTCCTCTTCATTCGCCACATTTAAAACCATTTAAAATCATTAACATCCTTTCATCATTTTCATCCTTTAAAACCTTTAAAACATTAACCTACTTCCATGGTTTTCATCCTTTAAAACCCATAAAATCGCCAACATACTTCCATGGCCGAACCTTATGGTTCATCATCTTCTCTTAAAATCACATACCCATGGTTATATCCTTTGATGGGTTTCGGCCATACATCATGGCCGAACCTCATCCAAATCCTTTTTAGTTTTCATGATTCATATACATAGAAATCTAGGGTTTGGCCATGCAAGGGCCAAACCATGATCTTTGATCATTTTTCATGCTTAAGCTATATATACATAGTGTCCTTAGTAATCCATCATTTACATCACCTATTTTACCCATTAGGGTTTTGTCCATTTTTCCATCCCATTCCTTAGATGGATTTTAAATCATGGCCCATAAT
The DNA here is from genome assembly GCA_013350335.1 of Chimonanthus salicifolius. NCBI lineage: Eukaryota > Viridiplantae > Streptophyta > Magnoliopsida > Laurales > Calycanthaceae > Chimonanthus > Chimonanthus salicifolius. The sequence continues at coordinate 60,598,121 of CM023533.1, read as the reverse complement.
ATTTGGCCAACTCTCCAATCCAAAATGGAATCCCATGGTTTCCTTAACCTCCTCTTAATTTTTAAACCATACTAAACCATACGTACCGATTCCGTGACTTCTTCATTTTCTTTTGCTCCTTCTTGCTCCTCCACTTTTCTCCTTCCTTAGTCTTCCTTTCTTCCTCCTTGATCTTCAGCCAATGTGTGTGTTGCTTGAGAGGGAGAGGGTTCAAGATGAACAACCCAAAGAGATGGTTCGGTCTTGGTGAAGGTTTGCGAGAGGGAGAGGAGCTTGAGATGGAAAATACTCTAAGTGTTTCTTTGTGTTGTGAGGGTTGGCCTTGAGAGAGGGAGAGAGTGAAAGAGTGAATGAGATGGAAAGAGCCCTTTCCATCTTGTCTAGGGTTTCCTTGGGTTAGACTCCACCCTCATCAATGTGGAGTCTTCCCCATGAGTCCTTTGACCAAACAAGGGAGTGCATGCCCTCCACATGGCACATACCACCCCCAACCAACGGTTTTGGCTTGTGGTTTCCTTTTGATGGTTAGTGGTTTGCATGTGATGGAACCACCACCTCACCTTTGACAAACCATGGTCTTGCATGCCTCCACATGGCACACACCACCCTTCCAACGGTTTTGGGCTTGGTGGTTTCCTTTTGGTGGTTAGTGGTTTACATGAGATGGAACCACCACCTCTCCTTTGACCAACCATGGTCTTGCATGCATGCACATGGCACATACCACCCTTCCAACAATTTTGGGCGTGGTGGTTTCCTTTTGGTGGTTAGTGGTTTGCAAGAGATGGAACCACCACCTCTCCTTTGACCAACCATGGTCCTGAATGCTCCACATGGCACATACCACCCCCAACCAATGGTTTTGGGCTTGGTGGTTTCCATGAGATGGAAACCACCCACATCTCCTTGACTCACTCCATCTTTTTATCTTTCATGTGACTCACCCCCATTTGACTCACTCCATTTAAATGGAACTCAACTCCTAACTCAAGCATTGATTTTATTTCCATTTAACTTAGGTGATTTAATTAAATAATTTAATTCCACTTACTATACTTAATCCTCTTTAATTCACCTTTGACTCACCCATGGTTGACCAAGTCAACCATGGTGGCTGGCCCCACTTGTGCCATAGTCCACACGCCACCTCACTTGATGAGGTGGAGTGGGACCCAACTTGGTTATGCCACTTGGATATTACCTCATACCTTTGCCACCTCACTTAATGAGGTGGACCCCATGCCTTTGATCTTAATTGGGTCCATGACCCGATTAAATCCACTCCTTACCCATTTGCCCTAATCATCAATCCATCTTGACCCATTGGGCCCCAATTGGGCATTTGACGCAATTGACCATCATTGACCCAATTAAATAGAATTAATCCAATCCATGGTCCATTGAACCATACTTGGGCCATTTCCCCAACTTTGATCCATTTAACATCCACTCCATCTATAAATCTTAATTTTTAACAATTAAAAATAAATAATAGCCAATATATTATTGAATTGAAAATCCGGGCTATTACAGGAAAACTCCCCACATTCCCAACTCAACTCGAGCCATTTAATCTTGAACTCATTCATGGTTGACCAAGTCAACCATGACATGGCCGACCATGCACTATATGGCATTCGAGTCCCACCTTGGCCATGTCACTCGATGATGTGGTACCTTGCCTAGTTGGCTTCCATGTGATCACTTGTTATGCCACATGGCAATGCCACATCACCACTTGCCACCTCACTTGATGAGGTCGATTTAATGTATTGGATCTTAATTGGGTAGCTGACCCAATTACTTTGACCTTACCCAATTACATTAAAATTAAGTGCACTATGAGCCATTGGGTCCCAATTGGGTAGTTGACCCATTTAATTAAACTTATCCAATTTATTTAAAATCAAGTTTACCCATGATCCATTCGGTCTTAATTGCGTAATTGACCCAATTCCTTATCCCTCTAAGGTCCATTTCAACTATTTAATCTTAAATTCAATTATTTTGCAATTCAAATGAACCAATCCAATATATTTATAAGTAATGAAAATCCAGGGTGTTACAATATTACCCTCTTTTGAAATTTTCGTCCCAAAAATCGAGCGAAGTAGGGTTTCAAACAAATAACACGAATAGCTCAGGATGAGCTGCTCTCATTTCTTACTCAAGTTCCCATGTGGCTTTTTCATTACAATGTCGATCCCATACCACTTTCACGAACGAAATTACTCGGTTTCGTAACACCCTTTGTTCTGTCTCAATCACTTTGACAGGCCTTTCGACGTTAGATACATCGCTTTGCACCTCTATGTTTTGCACATTCAGCAAGTGTGAGGGGTCAGAATTGTACTTCCTCAACATAGAAACAGGAACACATTGTGTAGTGATGACAACTGTGGAGGGAGTATCAGCTGATAGGCCACTTCCCCCACCCTCTCATGGATTGTAAAGGGTCCAACAAATCTGGGTGAAAGCTTCCCTTTCTTTCCAAACCTCATGTGTCCCTTTCGTGGCGAGACCTTCATGAACACTAGGTCTCCCACTTCAAACTCAAGGAATCTCCTTATCTTGTCAGTGTAGCTCTTTTGACGACTTTGCGCTGTGAGCAGGTGCTGTCGTATCACCTTGATCTGTTTCGTGGTTTCTACTACTAGCTCAGGTCCAATAAGTGCAGGCTCTCTGACCTCTGACCAACACACTGGTGATCTACAGGGTCTACCATATAATGCCTCATATGGAGCCATCTTCAGGCTCGCTGGTAACTGGTGTTGTATGAGAACTCAACCAGTGGTAGATGATCTTCCCAACCACCCTTGAAGTCTCATATCCTCCAACGTTTGTATTGTGCGTTTCGACTGACCGTAGGTTTGTGGATGGACAGCTGTGCTGATTAATAAACTTGTTCCCATAGCCGACTGCATGCTTTGCCACATCCTGCTGGTAAATCGAGCATCTCCATTGAACATAATAGTCCTTGGTATACCATGAAACCTAATGATGTCTTTAATATACCGCTGTCCCAAAGTCTCAGATGAGTCTGTCATCTTGATTGCGAGAAAATGTGTAGACTTGGTCAGACAGTCCACCACAACCCACATTGCATCGTTACCTTTTGATGAACAAGTCCAGGGAAATATGTTCCCATTTCCATTCAGGTACAAGTAGAGGTTTGAGCAGTCCTGGCGGCTTCTGGTATTCTATCTTGACTTGTTGACAAGTAAGGCAGTAAGAGACAAAGTCAGCCACATCTCTCTTGAGTCCAAGACACAAATAATGTCTTTTCAAATCATGGTACATTTTGGTGCTACTCGGATGAATAGAGAGTTTTTTCTGATAAGCTTCGATCAGTAGCTCTCTTCTGCAGCTTTGAGGTACATATGTCCTCCCTCGGAATGAAAGACCTTGTCCAGGTCGTAATTCCCATTCAGGTATGACCTCACCAGTAGACATTTAGGCCCACATTTCTTCCACTTCCAGATCTGTCCGTTGTTCTTGCTCAATCTTGGAAACCATATTGGACCGTACCATGCATACTTCCACAGTCCTTCATGTACAAATTAAACTCTCGGATGGCGTTGCATGTGACATGCGACTGAGGGCATCCACCACTTTGTTCGCCTTACCAGGATGATATCGTAGTGTAAACTCATAATCTTGCAGATATTTCATCCATCTGCGCTGTCTCAAATTGAGTTCCTTCTGATCAAACAGATACTTTAAACTCTTACGGTCAGAAAATACTTCAAATTTCTCACCATATAGATAGTGTCTCCAACTTTTGAGAGCGAAGACCACTGCAGCTAGTTCCAGATCATGATGGGATAGTTACTGTGATACCCTTACCCACCAATGTGGGAAAAAAGTCCCACATCAGTGGTGGAGGGGGGAAAAATTAGGGGTTTTAAGTGGCCAAGCCCCATGAACTCAAGTGAGACGCGTTTGGGTGTTGGCCACGTGGGTGGCATGCCAGAACAAAACCCTGAGGGGATGGACCCCAGAGGGGACAATATCTTGTCTGTGTGACTGTGTTACCAGAGAGACGCGTTTTGGGCGGGGCCACGTGGGCCAGGTCCAAATGCAAAACTGTGCGGGTTTGAGCTGTGTGCGAGGCCCATTAGCGGACAATATCTTGCTGAGTGAAGCCCTAAGTCCTGTGTTCGGGTCGGGTCATTACAAATATGGTATCAGAGCTGAGGTTCTACACTTGGACTGTGTGGGCCTATCATCCTTCCCTAGAGTTGTTGAGCTGGACCGAAATCGAGTCGGGGACGGCTCGAGGCTTTAAAGGGGGGGGGGGGGGGGGTGTTTGTGATACCCCTACCCACCAATGTGGGAAAAAAGTCCCACATCTGTAACGCCCGCCCCTTTTCACCTAAAATCAGAGTCTATTTTTTTTTTTAATAAAGAGTGACAAAGGGCGCGGACGTCACGACGCGAGTTAAGTCCGAGCTTCTAAAGCCCAGCCCTTAACTGGCCAACCCTACGTGTGCGTGGAACGAAGTCCACGGAGAACAGTTCACACGTAGACAGCAAGCATCAAGGAATAATACAACTATATGCGGAATTAACAATAAGGACTATCCTACAAATTTCAGATCGCAGGGAAGATAACATCCATTTAAATTACTACAGTACCTCAAAATCATAATGTCCATAATATAATCCCAAAACATAGCAAGTAATCTAATTTATTACATTTCCAACAAGCTAAACTATTGCAAATTACATTATCCGAAATAAACATTAGTAACTATCTAGCACGCCTTTCCAAGCTCCTTAGCTTGGCTCCCGTCTCTTCCTTCCGCTTCGCCACCTCCTGCGTCATCAGCTAGGGTAGAAGTAAGGCGTTAGACAACGCGCCCAGTAGGACTCCGAGTAGGGCTAACACATGGATTAGTGATAACAAACACATATGAAATCATATAAGAAAAAAAAAAACTAGAAGGTGAATGTCGTGCCATGGGTGTCTGTGTTCTGAATCCCACCCATCATCTTTACTATCCCGATGCCATATCCCCTTTGACGGTACGGCCTCGTCAAAATATACACAATCCCAAATCATACCCTTGGACGGCAAAACCTCGTCCAGATATAACCAATCACAAATCATCCCCCTGGACGGTAAAACCTCGTCCAGATATAACCAATCACAAATCATCCCCCTTGATGGAAGAACCATCATCAAGGTATCATAATTTCATACAACATCCCTGATAAATCAAATACATTAAAATATCTCCATGTCTATTTATCGGTCGTCCCGACGGAGCATGGACTCCGATTTCATTTCATCCTTCCCCTGTCATATCCCTCCCATGCCATGCATGAGATGTAGATGTCATATGCCATGTAATGAATATAATAACAAACCATGACATTTAAAAATCCCATCCATAAAACATATAACTTGATTATAAAAAATAGATCAAGAAAAGCCTCAATAACCACATCATAGCTTTAAAACCCATTTATAAACCAATCATATACTTACCAGAATAAATCAAATGAAAACCCCTACATAATACATAATTCAAAACCAATCTTAACCAAACCATATAATTTTCAAAGTAATTCAAAGAAACCATCACTCCATCCATGGCTTACAAAAAGGTTAGAATCCTACCAAATACCGACTAGTGTTCTTTCTTTCGTTTCCATCCGACATTCCAGCTACGGACATGCATACCGCTTGCGATGTCCAGTACCTTATTACACATTAATCAGTCCACATTTTAATTATATGGGTGTAAAATCAGCCTCCCAGGCTTTATTTTACCCTACATAATGCTATTACTTAGAATCCCTAAACCCATGATCATCTCCCATGGAGTTCTTCATTTTAGCCATTATTTACGGTTTTGCCACTACCTCTTCTCCATGGTTAATCACTCATTCATCCATGCATGACTAAGTCCATAGATGATTCATAGATTTGGATCCATCAATGACCCATCACCCATATCTTAAAATCAATAAAGTCAGCCACTTAATTTAACCTAAAGTCCATTACTCTAAACATGTACAAACACATTAACCTTAGGCCATAATGATCTACAATTGAGTCATTAAAATTCAGCCCTTTAAATTTAACCAAATCCCCATTGTCCTTGGTCTTTGGTTACACATTAAATTCATCATAAATCCCTCCATTGAGAGAACCTAAACCATACACTTGACTTATCATTACTTAATCACACTTCCATTACAACTAACAACACTAAAAATTAGCCACTTAAACACTCTAATCCTCATTCCTTTCTCACATACTTCATACCAAATTTATCCATAAGTTTACCCACAAATGGGTCATGGGTTCGGCCATACACCATGGCCGAACCCATGATGTCTTTACCCCATTCTTTCTTTGGCCTGTTTATACATTTGAATCATCACCCTTAACCACATTAAAGTCTATTGACTTAGCCACACTTAAGTCCAAAATTGATCCATAACTTAGATCTATTAGTGACCTATCAACCATAACATGAACTCATTAAAAATAAGTCTTTAACTTAACCTAATCCCAATCAATTTAAACACCTTCATACTCCAATCTAACCCATCAAAAGGCTCACAAATGGGCCATGGGTTCGGCCATACACCATGGTCGAACCCATGGTGTCCTTTTTCCCATTTTTTTTTTCTTGGGTCCATTGCTCACATTTTAATTTATCACAAATCCCTCTATATGGGAATTTCATCATTTATTTAGATCATTCATTTGATCAACATTTGTTTCATCTTTGAGCCCATCAAAACTAATAACATTCCCCCTCATCTTTTCATGGTTTCAAACATACTTAACCCATTGAACTTCCCATTTTCCATCCTTTTTAAACCCCTTTAAAATTTGTAATACATGACCATAGGTTTCGGCCATACACCATGGCCGTACCCATGGTTCATGTTCCATTATTTTTCTATGCCTCTTATGGCCACAACATTACTCATTCAAAACCCTAAACTCATTAATACATTAATCCCTCTTTTGCATCCCTTAAACCCATCATTTGATCACCATTATACCACCATAGGATTCGGCCATTTACCATGCCTGAATCCATGGTTCATGATCCACCATTCATTGCTCCAAACACCTACATTGACCCATTTAAAATCCTAATTTTCATTTGCTACCCTCATTGTCTTCCACTTATCAAAACCTTAACCAATTAAATCAATTAGCTAATCACTCACCATGGGGTTCGGCCATGCTACATGGCCGAACCCTATGGCCCATGATTTTTCTTCCAATCATCCACTTCCATGCTTAATTTCATAAATTACCCAATGCACATAATCACTTATTTATTTCTTTTCCCTACTCCTAATTCACCCATTTAGGGTTTTCTCCATCTTCCATTTTCTCAAAACCCTAAAAAAAACATACATTATTTATCATTCCTTCCATTTGATGGATTTAAAATCCATGGCATAAACTTATGTAACCACCATTAAATTCACAAAAATAAATTCCAATTCTTAAACCCTAAAATCCAACTTTTCTTGTTTAAGAAGTACTTACAATCCGTCGTCTCCTCCGACTTCCGGCACTCCCGTCAGTTTCCTTAGCCTCCTCTCTCCTTCCTCTTGATCTTTGGTAGGTCAAGATTCTTGATCCATGGTGGCAACCCCCAACCTTAGGATCGGCCAAGGTAGGGTTTAAATTGAGAGAGGGAAAGGGAGAGATGATGAGAGGGGTGATGATCACCTTGATCTTAGGGTGATTTTCCTTAAAATTCTACTTCTTTCTTCTCTCCTTCTCTTCTTAGCTTCCTTTCCTTAATTTCATTATTCTCTTCTCCTTCCTAGTGTGGGACGGCCATAAGAGAGTGAAGGATTGAAATGAGAATGAAAAGAGAGAAAGAAAGGAAAAGATGAGGCTTATCCCCATTTTTTTTACTTTACATTAATTACATTCACCAACCTTAAGATATTTTTGAGATATTTAAATTGCTTTATGGTGGTAGTTATCTAAACCACCACCAAGCCCAACGTGTTTCATATTTGAGGTTGGAATGAGGTGGGTCTTCACCTCTTGGCCCCACTTTGACCACTTTTAACCACCATTTTAAATAATTTAATTATTTAATTAATTAGATAATTACCTTATGTTAATCCATTTGTACTTAACCTAACTCCATTACTCCACCCATGGTTGACCAAATCAACCATGGTGGCCGGTCCCACCAAACCTTGGCCCACACGCCACCTCACTTGATGAGGTGGAGGTGGGTCCCACTTGGCCACATCACCTTGGTTTAATTCCAAATAACTTAGGTGATTTAAATTTTATTAAGCCCACTACAACCAATTGGATCATCATTGGGCCCATGGCCCAATTACATTTCCATTTTACCCATTTACCTTAGAGCTTAACCATCTTGACCCATTGGGTCCCAAATGGGTATTTGACCCAATTTGACCACCCATGGCCCAAATTGGCCATCATTGACCACTTAAATGACTTTAAAATGCAATCCATGGTCTATTGGGCCATATTTGGGCCTTTGTCCAAATTTTGGCCCATTTACCATTTATTCCACCAATTTCCAATTTTCATCATTAAAATAAATAATATTCACATATTTATTGATTTAAAAATTTTGGGCCATTACAATACAATCCTCTTTTAAAATTTTCGTCCCAAAAATTCGAGCGAAGTAGGGGTTCAAATCATCTTATACAAAGAGTTCCAAATGAGCGGCACTCATCTCTGACTCCAGTTCCCAGGTGGTTTCCTCATTGCCATGTCGTTCCCATACCACCTTGATCTGCGCTGTAGTCTCCGCAACCATCTCTGGTCCAATCACCGCAGGCTCACCGGCCTCTGTCCAACACATTGGCGATCTACCCGGCCTACCATATAAGGCCTCAAATAGAGCCATTTGGAGGCTTGCCTGACAACTATTATTGTAGTAGAACTCCACCAGGAGCAATTGATTCTCCCATCCACCTTTGAAATCCAGTACACATGCTCTCAGTATAACCTCCAATACCCGTATTGTTCTCTCTGACTGTCCAATCAGTCTGTGGGTGGATTGCTGTGTTGGTTAACACATCGGTCCCCATAGCCGACTGCATGCTCCTAGGCACATCCGTCCTACCTCGGAATACAAGACCTTGTCCCGGTCGTAACTCCTATTCCGGTACTACCTCACCGGTAGACATCTTATTCCATATCTCATCCATTTCTGTGCCTATTCGCTGTTCCTGTTCATTCGTGTCAAGTATCTCTTAATTACATCAATACCACTCATATCAACCTATGAGTTTCATTCTTGCAGAAATTACTCTGTCTCCTGCTATCTCTTTCTCTCATGAACCCATTTGCGACCTTATGCAGACTAACGTATTCTATTTCACTTTACCTGCTACCAAGATATTTCCCATCCGTACTCATTCAACACGTTCTTTCGTCTACTCCCTGTGTGAAGTAGCCTGCCAGTACGAGCCTAGACTCAAGTCATTAGCTGATTCCATTTCAACTAGGTTTCTAGATGCACTCTCCTAGAACTCCATCGGCTAACTACAGAGTCAGCTAGCTAGACTAACTCGGCAGTCGCCCATAGCTTCCCATTCGAGTTTCACTAGACTTTTTATCTTTCCCATCAATTACATCTCCAAAACTTAACACCTCTTCATTTGCACACAAGTCACTATGTGACTAACCCTTTTTGTTCATAACTTCTACAACACCAATACCTGACATCAATCCAATCCACCATGGGAACCCCCATCCATGGTTTATAACCATCCATGAATATAACCATCCTATGAGTATAATCCATTCATGGGCATAACTAATACCTTCGTAGGACTATTTTCTCGATCATAGGGCTAGCAGGTCTAACATACGACCCATGCGTCGACTACGAAATCAAAAATGTCTATCATAATGCCATTGTCCGGCATGAATCCAAATCATATAAATACTAATTTCCTACCCCTCTGAATTATTCAACACATATTCATAGATTCCTAAAAATAGTGGTCTAAGCTTACTTAGGTTATGTCAAATAATATCCATTCACCACTAAAAATATTCCCAAGTATTACAAATTTCACCAACTACCAATACTCCCCCAGTATTTTTTTTTCCATGATTCCAAAACACCTAAGTTCACCAAAATTTCTCCATGGTTTTATTTTTTAAAACCCTATTTATAATACCTAAACTCCACTTAAAACAATGCACCCTCTCCATCATTTTTTCCTACTTTTACACCCTTCAAATTTACAACCACATAACCCTAGGGTTCATCATCCATTCATGCCTTTTTAAGGCCACCAAATCATTCGCATCATTCCTAAACTCCCTCATAATTCTTTTAAAATTTGCAACATTTAATCATTAAGCACTTAAAATTCTTAACCATTCTTCCATGGTTTTAAACCTTAAAATTCCATTAAAATTCCAAATTTCTTTCCATGTCTTCCATTCTTCACAACCTTACTAAAATCATTCAATCAACCACCATGGGGTTCATGGTTCATCATTCATTGGTGACATTTAAGATCATTAAAAACCTTAACCTTCATCCATTAACTTCCACAATTTCACACCCAAAAATCATTACAACACCTCACTATAGGGTTCGGCCATTCACCATGGCCGAACCCATGGTTCATGGTCAACCATTTATTCATGTCTTTTAAGACCATACAAACCACTTTACATCTTCATGAATTTCTTCATTCAAGATCCCTAAAAGAAAACATCACTACACTTAATCATTATGAGCCTCAATATCCTTGTAAACTCTTCAATTTGAATACTTTATTGAAAATCATTCGAACTTTCATCACATTACAAGGTTTGGTAGGGTTAGCACAAACCCTTTATAACGTATCCACAACCTTTACAAAATTTTTTCCTTTTCCCCGACATTTCCTTACCCTTTCTTATCCTAATCTTCCGTATAAGACCCTGCATCATCCTCAAACACAAAGGAACTGTCAGGGCATGACACCGACATGTGACCCAGTACTTCACATGTCAACCAATATATTATCCCTGGTCCTCCAACATAAGGACAGTTAGTCCTTTCTTTCCCGTGTCCATGTAGCCCACAAACCGGGCATACCACTTCAAAAGGGTAAGGACAGTATGCGCAGTTGTGCCCAACCTCGTTGTACAACTCGTACCTATAATCGGGTCCCATTTCCCCTACCGACTTTCTTATCATCGGAAAGTCTTCCACATTCTCTTTAGGAAGAGATGATAAATCCCCTTCATCTTCCTCGAGAGGTCCCTCCTGAAAGTCCAGGCTAACTGCTTACGCTAGATGCAGACACCAAATCTATGGGACAACTAGGGGTTTCCTTACCCCACGGTTCCATATACTCCCCGTCATTTGACATCTCTATATCATAAAATACAATAGAATACACAAACACCATCCACATCAGTTTCCAATAAAACCAATCTAGGTTTTGGGGATTTTCCTATATATAACACAACGTATTTTGGGGAAAATTTTCCAAACTAGCACACTCAGTTTTGGGAATAACATCCGTAAGTACCACTGCTTGTTCCATTTGGTGAGATGGGGGAAATTTTCCTACATTTGATAAATCCATCACTGTTCCATTAATTGGGGAAAACTAGAATTGCTTTCTCATTTTGGGGGAAATTTTCCTAAGTATCATTGTTTTTCTTTCCATTTGGGGGGAAGTTGCCAAATAAGCACACTTGGTTTTCCTTTGTTTCTGGGGGGAGAATCTCTAAACTCCTACTGTTTGTTGTTCAACTTAAGAATACTGGGGAAACACATCCTATTTTTGCTACGTTTGATAAAGTTATCGTTGTTTCATCAATTCGGGGGAAAGATTTCTAAGTGATCACACCTTGTTTTGGGGAAAATTTCCTAAGTATCAAAGTACTGTGTTTTCATTTTCGGGGGAAATAAGCCCTATATTGCTACGTTTGATAAATTTAACTTAGGATGAATCTTTCTTCCCTTGCTATCATTCCTTTTCGTCAAATGTTGTTCTCAGACTGAATACTTCAGTTTGAGTCAATCGAAGTAAATTAACCCGGCTCCCGTGCAGCGAACTCCGAAGAGTCAGTCGGTTGGGATTATTAGCTGCTAGTGAGATATGCAACCGTCTTAATCTTACTTCGAGAGATTCATTCTTCCAAGTTCGCTCTGATACCAACTGTAACGTCCGCGCCCTTTGTCCCTCTTTATTAAAAAAAAAAAAAATAGACTCTGATTTTAGTGAAAAGGGGCGGGTTTTACAGTAAAGCCCGGCGCTTAACTGGCCAACCCTACGTGTGCATGGAACGAAGTCCACGGAGAACAGTTCACACGTAGACAGCAAGCATCAAGGAATAATACAACTATATGCGGAATTAACAATAAGGACTATCCTACAAATTTGAGATCGCAGGGAAGATAACATCGATTTAAATTACTACAATACCTCAAAATCATAATGTCCATAATATAATCCCAAAACATAGCAAGTAATCTAATTTATTACATTTCCAACAAGCTAAACTATTGCAAATTACATTATCAGAAACAAACATTAGTAATTATCTAGCACGCCTTTCCAAGCTCCTTAGCTTGGCTCCCATCTCTTCCTTCCGCTTCGCCACCTCCTACGTCATCAGCTAGGGTAGAAGTAAGGGCGTTAGACAACGCGCCCAGTAGGACTCCGAGTAGGGCTAACACATGGATTAGTGATAACAAACACATATGACATCATGTAAGAAAAAAAAAACTATAAGATGAATGTCGTGCCATGGGTGTCTGTGTTTTGAATCCCACCCATCATCTTTACTATCTCGATGCCATATCCCCTTTGACGGCACGGCCTCGTCAAAATATACACAATCCCAAATCATACCCCTGGACGGCAAAACCTCGTCCAGATATAACCAATCACAAATCATCCCCCTGGACGGTAAAACCTCGTCCAGATATAACCAATCACAAATCATCCCCCTTGATGGAAGAACCATCATTATGGTATCATAATTTCATACAACATCCCTGATAAATCAAATGCATTAAAACATCAGTGGTGGTGGGGGGAAATTAGGATTTTAAGTGGCCAAGCCCCTTGAACTCAAGTGAGACGCGTTTGGGTGTTGGCCACGTGGGCGGCATGCCAGAACAAAACCTTGAGGGGGTGGACCTCAGAGGGGAAAATATCTTGTCTGTGTGACTGTGTTACCAGAGAGACGCGTTTTGGACCGGGCCACGTGGGCTAGGCCCAAATGGAAAATCGTGTGGGTTTGAGCTGTGTGCGAGGCCCAAAGCGGACAATATCTAACTGAGTGAATCCCTAAGCCCTGTGTTCGGGTCGGGTCGTTACAGTTACTTTCATGAATTTTCAGTTGCCTTGAACCGTATGCCACTACATGATGACTTTGAGTGAGAAAGCACCCAAGTCCTTCTCCTAAAGCATCACAATGTACTTCATATCCTTTGCCTCTTTTCGGCAAAATCAGAATAGGAGCGGTGGTAAGCTTCTATATCAGATCCTCAAATCTTCAGTTGCACACATCAGACCATTCAAATTTGACTCCTTCTAGGTTAGTCGGGTGAGTGGAGCCGCAATCTTGGAGAAGTCCATAATAAACTTCCGATAATAGCCATCCGATCTCAGAAAGCTGCTAATTTCAGTCACATTCTTCCGGGCTTTCCAGTCTCTAACTGTTGCCACTTTAGCCGGGTCCACGGCTATTCGTTCTACTGATATGACTTGTCCTAAGAAGTTGACCTCAGATAGCCAAAACGTACACTTGCTTGCTTTGGCATACAACTGATTCTCCTTCAGAGTTTTCAGGACTATCCTCAGATGCTCAGCATGTTCCTCCCGACTGGTGGAATAAATCAGGATATCGTCAATGAAAACAATCACGAACTTATCCAGATAAGTTCGGAGTATTTTGTTCATCAGATCCATGAACACAGTTGGTGCATTGGTGAGTCCAAACGGCATGACTACATATTCATACAGTCCATACCAAGTTCTGAAAGTCGTCGTCTCTATATCCGCATCCTTGACACAGATTTGATGGTAGCCTCACATCAAATCAATCTTGGAGAAATGACTGGAGCCTCTGAGTTGGTCAAACAAATCATCAATTCTGGATAGAGAGTATTTGTTCCTGACCGTGAGATGATTCAGTTTCCTGTAGTCCACACACATCCGAAGAGTACCATCTTTCTTCTTTATGAACAATACTGGTGCTCCCCAAGATGAGGTGATGTGCCGGATGCATCCTAGTCTGAGCAACTTATCAATTTGTTTCTTCAGCTCAGACATTTCTACTGGGGCCATCAGATAATGACACAATGATACAGAAATAGTGCCAAGATATAGTTTGATCTTGAAATCAATCTCCCTTTTTGGAGGAAAATCAGGGAGTTCTGTCGAGAATACCTCTGCGCAGCCTTTTACTACCGTAGGTAGTTCAGCCATTGGCACCTTGTCTAATTTAATGCTATTTAGGTATGAACCACGTATCGTTTTCCCTCAGGTGACCAAAATATCACTCTACGAAGATGACAATCAATACCGGCCTGGAAGGTAGGCAACTAATCCATGCCAAATATAATGTCGTATTCTGTCATCTCGAGTACCAGATAGTTGAACTTAAATCTGAACCCAGCAAGTTCAGTGTCTACGGAGGTGCAGATCAGATATGAAGGTAGCAGATATAAAAGTAAGTGCAGTGGACAATGTAAGTTCTAGAGTACGAGTAGCAGATATAAAAGAGTGGGATGCTCCTGAAGGTAAGTGCAGTGTACAATTGTTGTACTAGAGTACGAGTAGCAGATATGAAGGTAGCAGATATAAAAGAGTGGGATGCTCTTGAATCAAATAATGCAAAGGCATAAGAGCTACCAACTACTGCCATACCTTGAATCACCGAGTGATCCATTGTCTCTAGAGGAGGAACCAAAGTATATAGCCATCCAGATCCTATCGGAATAGGTGCCGTCCTGTCTGGTTATGTGCTCTGAATGCTTGTGACTGAGCTGGTCGAGTTGGAGGACGGGAGGAACCCCTGGAGTGAGAAGGTCTATTGTTCTGTGGACACTCCCTCCTGAAATGGCCCTGCTGGCCACACTGGAAACAGGTGCTAACACCTCGAGGAACCTGAGAGACTGGTCCTGATGTGGAGGGCTGATTGGGACGAAAACCTCTAGTAGAACCAGTAGAGGCTGAGGGTCTCCCAAAGTTGGGTCTGAATCTCTTGTTCAGGCGGAAAGTACTTCCCCCGCTCTGACCTCGTCGGTTATCCACAAACCTAACTGTCTCTGTCAACTCTTGTTCGGCTATGCTAGCTCGACTGACCACTTTTACCAAAGTAGCTGACTTGAAGATAGTGACTTTGGCTCTTAGGTTAAGTCGTAGGCCTCGTTCAAACTTCCGAGTCTTCTTGTATTCCGTGTCCACCATGTATAAAGAATAACATGATTGACGAAGGAATTCTTGATAATAATCCGTAACAGTCATGGTGCCCTGGACCAAGGATATGAACGTTTGTGTCTAGTGCTCCTTCTCTTCCTCTGGAAAATAATGATCCAGAAAAATCCCGGAGTCATTTGGGTCCTATCCTCTGCTGGAATCTGTGCTTGTTGACGTTCTATGACTCTCCACCATTTTCTGGCATCGTCTTCCAATTGTGAAGTAGCCAACAACATTCTATCCTCATCACTAGTGATCTTGAGAAGCTTCAAAATCTTGGTAATATTCTCGATCCAGTTCTTCGCTCATACGGGTCCCTCTTTCCCTTTGAAATAAAGGGGATGCTGTTGTTGAAAATCTCTGACCATGGTTCGGTCTTGCGATTCATTGGAGGTTGTGCCTCCATTGCCGTTCTGGTGTTGTTGTAGAACGAAGGTGACCATTGCCTATACCAGACTCTGTAGCTCAAGAGGTGGCTCAGGAAGGTTCGCACTGCCTTGTCCCTCTCCGTTCTGTTCTTCTTCCTGATGAGGGTTCTGTTGGGTATTTCTTCTTCTTGGAGGCATTTTCCTTGTAATATCCTCGATTTTTCAATACATCAATATTTACGAAAATGCCATTGAAATGGTGAATTAAAAGGATATAACCTTAGATGAGTAAATTGTGGGGTTCATTGTTCAATCTAGACCCAATGTACATGTTATGTGGATTAAACTAAATTAAATGGGTATTGTACATTTATTTGGGTCAAAGTGGTTAATTGGGTCATAATTGATCATTGGGTGAGCTTAAGATTAATTGGGTTAGGCTGAATTAAATGGGAGTGCCAACAAGTATTTAGTTAACTCAAATTAAATGGATGAGTTGAGTTTAGAAGTGAGGTGAATTAAAGGAGGTGAGTTGAGTTAAATGAATTGAATGGAATGTTAACAAGTGTTTAAGATAACTCAAATTGAAAATTGAGTTGAAATAAATGATGGAGTTTAGTTGAGTTGAATTTATGCGTTGAGTTGCATTAAATTAATGAGTTAAATGGGTGAGTTGTGTCATATGAGTTGGATGGGAAGTTATGGAGATATTTATCTCAAAGGGTGAGGTGTGAAGTTGAAGGAATGGAGTTTCAAGGTTAAACAATACATCACACGTTAGCTGCATGGAGAGTAATCTTATGCATGTAACCCCTAGATAAGTAATGAATGGGGTGGCTGTTTTAGGAGTTACATAAGGTGTGAATTGTATTTCAAGTGTAAATTCATGTACACATTGGAAATTGCATGGGATAGTTGGATGGTCAATGGGGTGGCTGTTCTAGGAGTTACATAAGTTGTGAAGTGTATTTCAAGTGTAAATTCATATACACGTTGGAAATTGCATGGGATAGTTGGATGGTCAATGGGGTGGCTGTTGTGGGAGTTACATAGGTGAGAAGCTTACTTCAAATGCAAACCCTTTTACACGTTGGATTGCATGAAAGTGTTATTCCATGCATGAAACTTCAAGGGACAGCCAATGAAAGGATGGTTTAACACTTGGGAGTTTCATCTCAAGGATGAAACCCCCACATGAAGCATAATTGAGGGGAGTTTACACCAAGATTTCAAGATATACCACCTTATACACGTTGGTTGCATGGGAAGTTTTCCCCATGCATGAAACCCCCACATTGGACAATAAAGAGTTAAAGAGTCTCTCATTGTTAATTCAAGTTCAAATAGAAATTAAAGGGGAGTTGGAAGGTTGGGTGGTCCATGGATTAAGACCAAACCGTTGGCTTGTGGGAGTTTCATCTCATGGATGAAACCCCCACATGGGCAAGTAAATGTAAGGTGGTGGTTATGGATTTCCAATTCAAACATAGCCGTTGGAGCCTATGGGAGTTTCATTTCAATATGAAACTCTCACATGCAATGGTAATGAGAGATGAATGAGGCGAAGATTGTATACAACAAGATATGCAAAGGAACCGTTGGGCACCTTGGGAGTTTTCATCTCAAGGATGAAACCCCAAAGAAAGTATTAAACAAATGGGAGTTACAAAGTGTGTTCACATTTGGAGAGGTGATGGAGAAGGGTTGTATCTAGGGCAGCCAACAGCCAAAACCGTTGGAGGATTTCATCTCAAGGATGAAACCCCCACATGAAATAAATTATGAAAGTAAATGAGAGGAGAGTTACATTGGGTGCCAATCTTAGGCTGAATTTCATTAGCCAAAGGAGCTTCATTTTTACTCTCTCTCTCTCTCTCCCTTGGACGGTTTTTATCTCACAAGACAAAGATTATTGGCTGATTGTATCTCTTACACATCAGTCCTTGACCGATCCCTCCACCAAGACAAGTAGACTTAGAGAAAAGGAGTTGCACCTCTAGGTTTATCATTTTCATCCAAGACCAAGGTTCTCTTTCTCTCTCTCTCTCTCTCAAATCTATACCTTGGCCGAATTATTCCAAGGAGGTTACAGCAAGGTTAGTCTCAGCTAAGAGAACAAGAAGGAAGGAGGAAGGCTAAGGATCTAAGAGGAGCAAAAGGAACGGAAGAACAAGCAAAGATCAAATCGGTGGAGTCGTGGAAACGGTAGGTGTTCTATAATTTTTGTTAAGTAAGATAACCAAAGAAACATGATCAGTACATTGTATGTCCAAATCTTAAAAAGGGATGTACAAAAACCGTTGAGTATGAAAAGGAGGTGATTAGGTTGGCCATGACGTATGGCCAAACCCATCAAAGGGTATGATCATGGTTATGAAGTTTAAAGGAATAAGTAAAGGAACCATAGGGTTCGGCCATAAGTATGGTTGAACCCCATGTAAGAAAATGAATGGATAATGATGTGTAAAAAGGGTAAGAAATGGATCATAGTGTTCGACCACTTTGGATGGCCGAACCCCATGAAAAGACTTGGTGAATTTTTAGGGTGTTTGAAAGATAAAATCCATATTATGTAATGAAAGTATTAAAGGGTTTAAAATGGAGATAAGTTTACTGTTTTGGAGCAGCTATGGCATGACTGAACCATGTTAATGTTATGGCTAAGTTGCTGATCAAAACCATGGACAAATATTGGAGGGTTTACATCAAGGATACCATAGGGTTCGGCTAAGTGTATGGCCGAACCCCATGGACTATTTTTATGGATTAATTAGGGTAAGATCATGGTTGGAAATTATGGATGATGATATGTTCTTAATTTAAGAATCACATATGTATACCTATGGACTTAGTATCACTAAATAACCAACCATGATAGATGATGGAATATGGGATAAAAATCCATAGGGTGAGGTTCGGCCATGTAGCCGAACCCCATCAATGATCTTTGGTGGACTTAGTGCTAATTTATAATGTATTGGAGATGGGTTAATGAAGGATTTAAAGGACAAAAACTAAGTGGTGAGGTTCGGCCATGTTGTATGGCAAAACCCCACTAAGGTGGATTAGTTATAGTTATTGGTTTTTAAGTGAAAAAAAATTGAACAAGGGTTAGTGGCATTATGGTAAATATGGATGAAATGATCAAAGATGAAATGACCAAAGGAAATGGAATATGGGGCCAAAACTAAAGTGGTAAGGTTCGGCCATGTTGCATGGCCGAACCCTACCAAGGTATATTTGGAGGATTAGGTTATTTGGATAAATAAAAGAGAGACCAAAGTTCAAATGGGTGAGGTTCGGCCATGGGGTATGGCCGAACCCCACAAGGTGGTTTTGGGGACTTAGATGTAAATGGAAATCACATGATTAGTATCTTGATTTGCTGCTATGTAAATAAGGTATCGGGATTGCTTGAACGGTGTACTAGTCGTAAACGGGTGACGGTTTAAAAAAATGGTCAATCGAAGTGAACATTGAGTAGGTTTTCTACCTTCTTATAACCACACATATATGTGATGTTTTATCTTAATTTTGATGAGTTATGTGCTAAGTTATCATGTTTCAAAGTAGTTTTTGTATGGTAATAGGTATTTACAAATGGCATGACATCATGGACATCTCATGCATGGCATGGGGTGGTGATTGTGGAAACCAGAGGCCACACTCCGTTGAGGCGTCCGAAAGACCACTGTGGGGTACCTTGATGATGAGAATCCCATCAAGAGGAATCTGGAGGCCACACTCTGTCGGGGTGTCCGAAAGACCACTATGGGGTATCTTGACGATGAGAATCCCGTCAATAGGAGGCTATGTGTAATTGTGATGGGTGGGACTCATTACATGAGCATAACATACATAGCATTGTTTTTATGAGGTTTTGATGAACATGTATTACTGTATTATTTGCATGTTGTTTTACTAACCTTGTGTTAGCCCTAATCGGAAACACTAATGGGCGCGTTGATCTAACGCCCTATCTCTATCCTTAGTGGATGACGCAGGAAAGGGGAAGAACGAGGATCATGATGGAAACCAAGCATAGGCGCTTGGGCTTTGAATGGACTTTGAATTATGGACTTTTTATTTAAGTTATTTGGACAATGTAATTTGATAGTTAGATGTTATTGGCATGTAACAATGTAGTTAACTATGGTTTGGATGGTTTGGTATGAATGTTTAGTTTAAGGCTATGCTAGTAATTCTGGAGATAATGTTTATATGATTTGTTATCTAGAAATGGAAAATGGAGTAGTCTTAGGATCTATTATAACCATCAGTTAGACTAAGTAAATTTCGCAAGTTAATTGTACCATGTGTGGATCAGTTCTTATGGACTTAGTTCATACGCACATGGGCTCGGCCAGTTAAGAGTCGGACATTAGAAGTCCGAACTTAACTCGAGTCGTGACATCCCGCCCCGACACCTGTTATTATTAAAAAAAATAAAAAATAAACTTTGATTATTATGGTGAAAAGGGCGGGGTGTTACATTCCTAAGTCATCGAAACATTGATTGACATAGTTTTCTATAAGATCTTATGTTTACATATTTGAGAAAAATTGCCTAATCATCATCTTGTATTTCTTGTTTCGGGGAAATCTTCCTATATATCATATAATGTTTCTCATTTTGGGGAAATCATGATGTTTCTTGTTTGGGTGAGATACGTCCTATGTCGCTATGTTTGATAAATCCACAATTAATAGTGATTGTCCTTCCCTTGCTGTTATTTTCCTCATCAAATAATGTTCTCAGATTGAATGCTTACAGTCTGATTCTCAACAAAGTAAATTAATCTGGCCCCCGTGCAGCAGACTCCGAACAGTCGGTCAGTTGGGATTCTTATCTTGTTAGTGAGACATGATACCGTATTACTTTGCAAGATTCAACACTTCCAGTTTCGCTCTGATACCAACTGTAACGCCCCGCCATAAATCAGAGTATATATATATTTTTTTAAATGAGTGAGAGAGAACGGGGATGTCACGACGCGAGTCAAGTCCTAGTTTCCAAAACCCGACCCTTAACTGGCCACCTTTACGTGTGCGTGGACTAAGTCCACTAAAACATTTCACATGCTTTAAGAATACTTGCGGAATTATTATGAGTAAGATACCATTCATATACATGTTACTATTAAACAAGGAAGCCAATCACAATAAAGTTAACTAAAACTTAAATATCATCAAACCATAGCAAAATAATTCTATGTTATTAAAATCTAAAATATCAGTCCTCCCAATACATCTTCCAAAATCAATATTGAATAACATAAACATAAATCTGTCCAAGCTCCTACGCTTGACTCCCTTCATGTCCCATGTCCTTATCAATCCCTTTTCCATCATCTATAGGGTAGAAGCAGGGCATCAGTCAACATGCCCAGTAAGAAGTCCAAGAAGGTTATGGTACACATAGGATCAATATAAAATCAAGCTAGAAACATCATATCATATTTATAAAACATCTCATAAGCAGAAAATATATTGCATGATATCCAAATCATAATCATGCCTGCTTATGCATCATGTCATGGGTGTCAGTGCCAAATGATCACTCACCCACTTCTATATCCAATCAATCATATATAGAGATAGATCATCATATCAAGGTGTTCCCTTAGCCAATTACATCCGTAATGTTTTGTGACGGCACCACCAGGTCACTGTTATACCTCCCCACATATGTTAATAGGAATTACCGATGGAGTGTAGACTCCTCCCTCTACGCAGGGTTTCGGGACTGTTTACCCAGGAGCTTTTTGGCCCAGACTATGCCGTACCCATTCCTAGCAATCCCGAACAAGGCCAAAATATCAATAGTTCACATAGCTTCATACAAGTTAGTCTCAAGCCCCAAGTCATGTCCGGACAGCTCATAACTTGGCTTGCTGTCCCATGTATTCCCTCCCATGCCATGCATGAGATAATGAATGCAAGAATGCCATTTTAGATCGAATTATATAATATCATTGAAAACAAGTTCATAGCATAGACCATTTGTTAAACCAAAGTAAAACATCAAATTTCGAAATAAAACCAGTGTCATGTATTAGATATATATATATATATATATATATATATATATATATATATATATATATATATATATATATATATATATATATATATATATAATCCATAGTGTCTCAATAAGGTAGGAAACCTACCAACATCCCGCTACTATCCTTTTCTTGTTTCGCAACAACAACGCTAACACTCGCCTGAAAACGAATCGAACCTCGTTACCTTAACAAATTCAACCACATATATATCAATTTGATTATCCATTTAATTTTCATCACCCTTTACATCCCTCTGGATAAACAAAATCATGCCCAGTTACTGTTCTCTATCATACGCGTAAACTTTCAGCCGACTAAATACAATATTTAGTCGGCTGAAGTCCAACTAAGTACTGCGTATATTTGACCCGTAACCCTTCAGTCGGCTGAATCATGGATTCAGTCGGCTGACTTTGAGTCAAACCCTTCTGTATTCTTGGTCAATATCCTTTCAGTCGACTGAATCACAGATTCAGTCGGTTTACTTTGGATCAGATCATCTATGTGTTCGGTTAATATACATTCAGTCGGCTGAATCATCAATCAACCGATTACGTGTTTGGTAAGTATATCTTAAGTCGACTGAATCATAGATTCAATCGACTAAGACACATCAGATTCCTTACTTGTTTCATACATCTATATTCAGTCGACTGAATCCGAGATTTAGTCGGCTGAAACATCAATAAACCCCATATATTTTAATCCAGTCCCTGTTCAGTTGACTGAATCATAAGATTCAGTCGGCTGAAACTCCTAGATAACCCTTTTCTGTTCAGCCAGCACCAGTTTAGTCGACATTCAGTCAACTGACTCTTTGTCAGTCCTTTTTGTTTGCATGTATGACTAGGCCCTTCCTCATGAAATCCATCCTCATTCATATATGAACATGGATTTCATATTCAACCCTTCGTTTACTAAGTTTATCTAACGCATTAGTCAAGGTTAGATTTTTTTTCATAATCCCTTCATTCGTAGCACGAATTCAATTTTAAATCTTATTTTGTTCAAAACCATCACCATTCCACGTATGGATTTCCAATTCCATGATCATATAACAGTTTGACCATTTATTTCAACTACTCATGGAGCCCATGGGTTCGGCCACAGCATGGCCAAACCTATGGTTTCCTTAATCTCATTCCCATCTTGTTAAACATTTGACATACCTTCTTTCCCGTCTCCTTCTTTTCTTTTTGTCTACTCTTTCCTTCCTTATTCCTTCTTCTTCCTTTGTTCTTCAATAGTTCTCCAAGTGTCGATATGTAGGTGGGAGAGAGTGAGAGAGAAGAAGGGGAGAGAAATCTCTTTGCTCAAGAGAGAGAGTGATCGGCCAAGAGGTGTGGAGTGCCCCTTGGTTGGTATCTTTTAAGTAACAGCCTAAACCCTTTTACTCTCCCTCATTAAGGTTTTGTTTAATCAGGTGTCCTTTGGCTTACCCAAGGAGACTCTTGGCTTAAGCCAAGAAACCCTTTGACTTCCATCGATTTCATTGATTCCATGTCCCTTGAGATGGAAAACTCCTCACATACCCAACTCAACTCAAGCCATTTAATCTTGAACTCATTCATGGTTGACTAAGTCAACCATGACATAGCCGACCAAGTCAACCATGGCATGGCTGACCATGCACTATATGGCATTCGGGTCCCACCTTGGCCATGTCACTCGATGATGTGGTACCTTGCCTGGTTGGCTTCTATGTGATGACTTGTCATGCCACATGGCAATGCCACCTCATTTACTTGCCACCTCACTTGATGAGGTGGATTTAATGTTTTGGATCTTAATTGGGTAGCTGACCCAATTACTTTAACCTTACCCAATTACCTTAAAATTAAGTTCACTATGACCCATTGGGTCCCAATTGGGTAGTTGACCCATTTAATTAAACTTACCCAATTTATTTAAAATCAAGTTCACCCATGATCCATTGGGTCTTAATTGGGTAATTGACCCAATTCCTTATCCCTCTAAGGTCCATTTCAACTATTTAATCTTAAATTCAATTAATTTACAATTCAAATGAAGCAATCCAATATACTTATAAGTAATGAAAATCTGGGGTGTTACATAACCTAAGGTCCACTACGGTTCACTTACCTGTGTGCCAATCACATGTTCGGTGTGGATTCTTCAATGCACATTAGATCTTCTGATTTTTTCATTCTTCCAAGGCAAGGTCCAAGACACACGGAAGACACACGGTCACGCTCAGTCACAGAATTAACAATACGTAGACTCAGTCCAACCGAGGCCCTAACACGTTGAGGTCCAAGGAATCCCCACACACTTAGACTACTTTGATTAAGCTAAAATACCACATTTACTAATTGTCCTGCAGTACATATCAACTGTAAGGGCCCGGAATTTTTAAAATTAATATAAATGGGAATATTATTTATTTTAATGATGAAAATTGGAAAATTGGTGGAATAAATGGTAAATGGGCCAAAATTTGGACAAAGGCCCAAGTATGGCCCAATAGACTAATGTGTGGATTTAAAGTTATTTAAATGGGTCAAGAATGGTCAAATTGGGTCACATACCCATTTGGGACCCGATGGGTCAAAGTAGTTAAGCTCTAAGGTAAATGGGCTAGATGGAAGTGTAATTGGGCCATGGGCCCAATGGTGATCCATTTAGAGTGAATTCAATGAAATTAAATCACCTAAGTTAAGTTAAAAAAAATTAAACCAAGGTGATGTGGCCAAGTGGGACCCACCTCCACCTCATCAAGTGAGGTGGCGTGTGGGCCAATAATTGGTGGGGCCGGCCACCATGGTTGACTTGGTCAACCATGGGTGGATTTATAAAGATGATGGCTTAAGTAAATGGGAATTAAAGTAACTAAATATAAAATGATTAAAAATTATACAAATGAGGTGGTCAAAGTGGGGCCATGAGGTGAAGACTCACCTCATCTCAAACTCAAAATTTACACACGTTGGGGCTTGGTGGTGGTTTAGATAACCACCACCATAAAGCAAATAAAATATCTAAAGAATATCTTAGGGTGGGTGAGATCATTAATGTAAAGAAAAATGGGGATAAGTCTTGAGTTTCTTTTCCATTTTTTTATCCTCTCTTCATTTTCACTCCATTCTCATCCTCCATTGCCGTCCCATGTCCAAGTGAAGGAGAAAAAAAAAAAAAAAAGAGAAGGAGCTCAAGGAGAGAAGGAAAAAAAAATGGAATTTGGAGGGAGTTCACTCTAAGATTAAGGTCATCATCTTCCTCTCATCATCTTTTCCTCTTTTCATCTCTCAAATTCAAACCTAACATGGCTGATTTTAAGGTTGGGAGTTGCCACCCTTGATCAAAGATTTTGACCTATCAAAGATCAAGAGGAAGGAGAGAGGAGGCTAAGGAAACCGACGGGAGCGGCGGAAGTCGGAGGAGACGACGGATTGTGAGTATTTCTTAAACAAGAAATTTTGGATTTTTAGGGTTTAAGATTTGGAAATTATTTTTGTAGAATTTAATGGTGGTTACATAAATTTATGCCATGGATGTTAAACCCATCAAATGAGAGGGTGGAAGATGGAGAAAACCCTAAATGGATGAATTAGGGTTAGGGAAAATAAATAAGTAAATGTAGTATGTGCATTGTGTAATTTATTAAATTGAGCATGGAATTGGGTGATTAGGTGTTTGGTTTAATTAGTTAGGGTTTAAGGAATAGAAAGTGGGTAAAACCCTAATGGAGAAAAATTAGGGTTAAGAAAAAAATAAAAGGGACTAAGGATAGTACATGCTTAATGTGATCAAACATAGAGGTATATGCAATTTTTTTTGAGTCAAGGACCATAGGGTTCGGCCATGTAACATGGCCAAACCCCATGGTAAGTAATGTATGATTTATTAGGGTTTGAAAAATGGAAGGCAATGAGGATTTTTAACTAATGAATTTTAGTAAATGAATGAATGTGGGAAAGTTTTAAAATGGTGTTATGATGAAAATGCAAAGAGGTGTATAGCCTTGAAAGGCATGGATGAAGTGAACCTTGAACCCTATGGTGATGAAATGATGATTCAAATGGGGTTAAGAATATGGTTTAGATGCATGATTTAAAACCCTCAAAGAAGGATTAATGGTGGATCATTTTTAAGTCTAAGGTTAATGTGTATGTATGTGATTAAGTAATGGGAATTGGATTAATTAGATGACAAGTTTTAATAGTTTGGTGGGTCATAAATGAACCTAAGTTAGGGATCTAAGTTTAAAGATCAATTTTGGACTTAATCATGCATGGATAAATGGGTGATTAACCATGGAAAATGAGGTAGTGGCAAAACCGTAATTAAATGCCAAATTCAAGAATTCCATGGAGATTGATCATGGAATGAGGGGATCTAATGTGATAACCTTATAAGTGCTTAATAAAGCCTAGGGTGGCTGATTTTAGACATATGTACTTAAAAGTATATAATGGATTAGGTGGGACCCACAAAACCTAAATGGTGACGGGTTTTTCATAAGGGCTTATAAATGGTTGAAACATGGACTAATGATTAATGTGTAATAAGGTACTGGACATCGCAGGCGGTGCGCGATCGGCGACCGGGCTTATCGAACGGAAAATGTAAAAGGACGCAAATCAGTATTGGGTAGGATTCCTACCTTTTTGTAAGCCATGGATTGAGTGATGGTTTCTTTGAATTAGTTTGGAAATTATATGGTTTGTTTTAAGATGGGTTTTGGATTTAGTATCATGTGATGTTTTCCTCTAATTTATTTTGGTAATCTTGTGGTTGTTTTTAAGATGGGTTTTGGATTTTTGGTATTATGTGATGGGTTTCTTTTGATTTATTTTGATAGTCATGGCATTGTTTTTAAGATGGGTTTCATGACTATGAGTTACATATATCACATGGCATATGGCATCTACATCTCATGCATGGCATGGGAGGGATATGACAGGGGAATGATGGAATGAAACCGGAGTCCATGCTCCGTCGGGGCGACCGATAAACAGCCATGGGGATGGCCTGATAGGCTATAACCGGAGACCATGCTCCGTCGGGGCGACCGAGAACCAAACATGGGGATATCTTGATGTGATTCATCCATCAAGGGGGGTACCATAAGGTACAACCGGAATTCATGCTCCGTCGGGGCGACCGATAAACAGCCATGGGGATGGCCTGATAGGCTATAACCGGAGACCATGCTCCGTCGGGGCGACCGAGAACCAAACATGGGGATATCTTGATGTGATTCATCCATCAAGGGGGGTACCATAAGGTACAACCGGAATTCATGCTCCGTCGGGGCGACCGATAAACAGCATGGGGACATTTCACATATGTATTATGATACCTTGATGATGCTTTTCCATCAAGGGGGATGTTGTATTTATTATTGTACCTTGATGATGGTTCTTCCATCAAGGGGGGGATGCCTAGTGTGGATCGCATCTTGATGAGGCTTTTGCATCAAGAGGGTCATGGTACGATGATGGTATGGATTCTATTTGGAATACTATGGATGGTTGGAAAAAGGGACATTCTAGAGTTGAGGATGAGATTGATGGGTGGGATTCATGACATAAAACACCATTGCATTACATTGTACCAAATGGCATAATTTTGAGATAATATCTTCTATATGCTTTGTTATTACTAATCCATGTGTTAGCCCTACTCGGAGTCCTACTGGGCGCGTGGTCTAACGCCCTACTTCTACCCTAGCCGACGATGCAGGAGATGGCGGAACGGAAGGACAGGACGGGAGTCAAGCTCAGGAGCTTGGGAAGGCGGATTCATTATGTTGTTTAAGTTTATGTTGGAAAAATGTAATTTGAGTAGCATAGCTTGTCGGAATGTAATAAATTAGATTACTGGCTATGTTTTGGGATTTTATTATGGACATTATGGTTTTGAGGTATTATAGAAATTTAAATGAATGTTATCTTCCTTGCTATCTCAAATCTGTAGGATAGTCTTTGTTGTTAATTCCGCACTGAGAAGTAATATTCCTTGAGCTTACATCTACGCGTGAACCGTACTCGTGGACTTGGCTCCACGCACGCGTAGGGTTGGCCAGTTAAGGGCCGGGCTTTAGAAGCTCGGACTTAACTCGCGTCGTGACGTCCGCGCCCTTTGTCACTTTTATTTAAAAAAAAAAAGAAAAATGTACTCTGATTTTTCGGTGAAAAGGGGCGGGCGTTACATCAACTTGGGTCGATATGTCCTGCAAGTATACGTATCGACTTAGGTCTATACATCGTGCGCGACAATTTCTGTATACATCGACTGTACACTAGATTCGGTATCCCTTCCTTTATTCTCTTCATTTATTGTTCTGGTAATACACATCGACTTCTGTCGATATATATCCATGAGTTTTGTCCGAAAGTCATTCTTTTCTTTACTCTTTGACCCCGGGTACACATATCGACTTCTGTCGATACATATACTTGGGTCATGTTCGAAAATCATCAGTTTTGGCTTTCCTTTTCATTTGACTCTGAAAGATACATATCGACCCAGATCGATACATATCTCTGAGTACACATCGACATTGGTCGATGTGTACACCTGGGTTTCCTACAACTTCTTCTTCTCGAGTTGTATGAACCTATTTTCCCCATTTCTACTTCCTTAAGCCATTTTCTAAGTGTTCTAAACCATTGTCTTAGTTTTAAATAATAGGATTAACCACATACCTCAGTGGGTCTTGGAGATTTCAAGTGTCGAGAAAATCTTTGAGTTTGGCTCTCGAGTTCCTTCCTCTTCTCCTTGGTTTCTCCTTTTTCTTGTCTCCCTTCCTCATGTTTCTTGGATTCCCTTCTCCTGCTCGTTTCTAGACGCGAGATGTGTGAAAGGAGGGTTGAAGGTGAGGATGACATGAAGAAGGATGAGGGTTTGGATTTGAGAGTGAAGAGAGGAGATTGCCTCTCTTTTCTCCTTTCTTCATATCCTTTGGTTCTTCCTCTCTCCTTTCCCTCTTTTTCTTTCTCTATTTTCTCTCCTTTAATTTCTCTTCTCTTGGGTTCGGTTGAACAAGGCTGTAGAAGGAAATATCTGGGCAGGTGGAAGTGGCATGTTCGTCTCCCTTAAATGCATGAGGAGACAACAGCAACGCGGGGGTGGTACGATTTGACTTAACAGATCTGGGAACAGTCGACACATCGACACTGTCGATATGTATAATTTCTGGACAATGCAATGTGTCTACCAAATACGATATGACTTACCTTAAAATGTGAGCTTCGGGTTTTCTATCATGCATATCGACGAAAGTCGATATGTAGATTTCTCGATACATCTACAAGATCAATATTTGTATTTTTTGAAACTCTATGTATCGACTGAATACAATATGCCTCTTCTAAAAATGTAAGCTTCAGGTCTTTTATCATACATATCGATAAGGTCGATATGTATACTGCTCGACACATCTAGTTTGGTCGATATATCCTTCCGGGTCACTTTACACTTTCTATTATCCTTCTCTGGTCAACACGCATGACAAGTGGAGGGTCCTCATTGGCCCTCTCATGCGGTGGTTGGTGGGTGATGGGACAGCAACATGAGACAGCCTGTGTGTCTCAAATTTGAAATAATGGACACGCTCGATATATGTCCTTTGGGCGATACATCGCATGTTGGTACATATCGACTACCACTGGAAACTTTGGTTTTCTTCTTATTTGTTTACATTGTGTTTGTTATTTAATTTCATATAACTCCCATTCAATTCTCTACGTTGTACAACTTCTGTTCTTTTTTGGATACTCCGATCCACATACAAACATCATTCCCTACATTCAAATGAGGTCACACCACGCTTCACATGTTATTTACACTTCCATAACATATTCCACATTTTTAGCACATGATACATTAACATCGTCAAAAATACCACGCCACAACATTTCATTCATTTAGAGGTAATCACTTGTAAAAGAAGACTGAAAATCCAGGGTGTTACAAGAGAAACGGAAGAAAAGAGATAAAGGAGAGAGAACTGAAGGAGAAGAAGAAACTAAGGGAAGAAGAGAAGAGAGGCATTTCCCCCCTCTTCGCTCTCAAAACCAGAACCACCACTCTCCCTCACGTCCTTCTCACCTTCACTCTCCCTCCTCCTTATCTCACATCTGGAGACAAAGGGGAAAAAGAGAAGTTTGTGAATCAAGAGAAGAAGAAAGCAAGGGAGAAGAGGAAGAAACCCAAGACCCGAGCTCAAGGGATCTTTTCCACACTCGAAACCTTCAAGATCCGCAAAGGTATGTAGTAGATCTTGTGATTTGGAACTAAGAAATTAGCATTGAACACTTAGAAGATCACTTAGGTAACAAATCGGAAGTAGAAATGTGGAAAATGGGAAAATGTAACTCGAGAAGAAGAAGTTACTGAAAACCTAGGCGCATACATCGACCACTGTCGATGAGTACCCAGGGATATGCATCGACGCTGGTCGATGTGTATCTCTGGAATAGAAATGAAGTCAAGGAGAGAAAGACTTGGGATATTCGGACTAAACCCAGGGATATACATTGACTGTGGTCAATGTGTATTCCTGGGGTCGAAAACGAAGAAAACAAAGGAAGGAGGACCGACCCCAGTGTACATATCGACTTTAGTAGATATATACAGAATTTGTCCCACATGACATATCGACCAAAGTTGATATGTACTGCAGGACAGTTAACAAATTTGGGGATTTTAGCTTAATTAAAACGAATTATGTATTTCCCCTTGGACCGTAATGACCTTCACTAAATAATTGCTAGGCCTTAATTAAGATCCAAATAAATGAAATGATCCAAGGTTATGATTAGCGGTTTACATTTTAAATGCATGGAATGAACAAAGAACTTGGAGTAACCCAACATTGTGCGAGGAAGTTCAAAGATCAATCCCCACCACCGATCCATTGTAATCAAGTAGGTTTTCCTACATTCATTGAAGTGCCATAGTGTGTTTGGATTTCAATATTATGAAATATATTGTATGATTTGGTTTGGAAATGGAATTTAATACATATGTTATCTTGTTTAGAAATGCAAATGGATTTGTTATTGTCAAGGGATTTCTCACACATGCAATTCATGCATTCATGAGGGAAGGGAATGCATAAGTATTTAATACTTATGAGAATGAATTATATACAAAAGTATATATTTTGGTCCCGTCCATGTATTGTTAAGGAGGGCATGCAAGATGGGTTGAAATCTCCTGGGTGTGAGTCTCGAAACCTGTGCAGGATAGAATGGGTGGTAACACTCCCTCGGTAGTTCCGATTAATGCTAAGTATTGGGTAGTAGCTTTCACCGGATGCCATAGAAAAGCTACGGACATAAGTGGCCAATGACGAAACCGTTGAATGAGATAGATAGATCTTTCAATGCATGGGCATGAAAGGGTTTGCATAGAATTCATGCTACCCATGGCATTTCACTTCATGTTGTTTCCTAAGACAGTTGGGAAGCGTGTTAATGATTATAATATGTTTATGATTTTGAGATTGATGCATGATTTCTTATTATGATTACGACGTGGATTTCAAATTTGGGATGGGTATGTTTTGCAAATATGATTTTATAATGCACCAAACATTTATGTTATCATTTTATAACTTCGCACATTGGTACCCACATTGATGGGAATTCCTACTGGGCGTGTGAATAAGCCCACAATTCTTTCTTTCTTTTAGAATCTGATGCAGGAAAGGAGAAAGCCAACGAAACTGGCCAAGTAACACCCAGACTTGATTTGGAACGCTAAAGGATATTTTGGAGATGTCTTAGCACGTTTTGTATTTTGATTAGAAACATGTAATTTGTAGGAGTCATGGAAAGATGTAATATTTATTTGTAAACTCCTAGATGCTTGGAAAACTATACTTGTGAACCCTATGTTATTTGGCACTTTAATTTGATGGGAAATCCAATACTTTGCTTTTCATAGAATTGTGAATTTATGAAATGAGAATGATTATGATAAATTAGGTATATCAAATGTTATGTATGCTTTTACAGGTTACCATAGTATGTTGCAAAAGTTTTAAATAGACTTTTGTCCGTTTGCACACACTAGATGGGCCCGTCGAGGGTCAGGTCTTAGTACGCGAATTTAACTCGCGTCGTGGTGCTCTCCCCTCTCTTTCCGTGCAAATATTCTTAAATAATCACTCTAGTCTTAGAAGGAGAGGGAGGGACGCTACAAATACTCATGATTTGATTAACAAATACATGGATCTTAAATCAAATTCCCTGAGTTGTGAGAATCCCAAAAATCCCTGATTTTTCCAATTTTAATTTTCTTAAACCAAATTTGTCTTAGGTTGATTCTAAACCATCCTAATCATCAAATTAGGTCTTAATACTATATCTAGGGAGAAAAACCAACCTCTTGTGAGGCTTTCCAAGATTTCTCTTCCTTATTTCTTCTTCATTTCTTCCCTTCTTCTCTTGCTTTCTTCCTTGCTTGAGTTTCACTAATGGAGGAGAAGAGAGGAGGAGGAAAACCGTGTGAAGAGTGTAAGAAGAGAGGTGCATGGTGGTGAGAAGTGGAAAAAGGGATGGTTGCCGTGTGAAGGGAAGGAGAGGAAAAAGGACTGTCGTGTGAAGAGAAGTGGAATGAGGTGAATGTCGTGTGGTGGGATAAAAAGGGGGGGGTGGTGGTTTTTCCTTCATTTGGTTGCCCTAAGTTATGGAGAGTGGAGTTAAGTGTGGTGTTTGGGTTACACCTTTCCACATGGTATGCCACGTCATCGCTCATGTAGCATGATGCCACATCATCAATTTATTTTCATTAACTTTCACAAATTAGTTTCCCACCACATCACTTAACATTAAATTATATTTTAATATCTTAATTAAATCCCACTTAATTCTATTTTAATAACTTAATTAATTCACCCTTAATCTAAGTTAATCATTAATCACCCTCTCTAATCCCGTTAATTAATATTAAAATTTTCGGGGTGTTACAACTACCTTGATAATAGTCGGATTCAGACTAAAACACATAAATATATATTTTCTATATAGAACATCAATTTCATTAATTAAACATGTACATGTTTAAAACTGATACTTCACAGCTAATTTAGAATTTTTTTATAAAATTTTGCAAGAATCTAGATCATAAAATAGTTTAATCAAATACAATGATTACTAAAATCTTTTAAAATAATATTATATATTTTCAATTCTCTTTGGTGTTCAAATTAGATGTGATAAACAATAAGCATATAAATAGATGATATAAAAATTTAAACAAATTTTGAAATGGGGACAAATAAAACAAAACTATTTTGTAGAATAATAAATCATAGGAGTTATTAAGCGTTTTTACCAATGAAATTAAAATAAAACAAGAAACAAAGAAGATCAGGATTTCTTTTTTTCCTAATGAAATCGAGAATTAATGTAAAGGAATGAAAAATAAACATACCTAAATATGTTCAGTTTGATGTTAAATCCAAAATGATACAATATATAAATAGATCCATAGATAAGCAACTAAATACGTAGTTTAGATAAACAAATAAGATCTAACAAAAAGAAAACAGTTTTGTAATTGAAATAAGTAAGAAGAAACACTTTGCAAAAATAATTAATATCTGTAATTTAAATCAACTAGCAGGCTTTTAAAAGATAAACAGAAAGAAAAGAGAAACCTACATAAGGGTTGGGTTTAAAGAAATCATCATTTTCTTTTCCTTTATAAATAAGTTTTTGTTTTGTATAAATCCTAAAAGTAACATAAATTAAATACTACATAAGCACAGAACCTTAGCAGAACGTGTGGATGGTGCAGGCTTGATTAATCAATGTTGGTAGTGGGTGACCTGAGCAAAGTATTGACGCTGATGTTGCTGGAGTTGGAAAACAAAGAGAGAGATAGGAGAGACACTAAGGTGTCGCTGCTGTTATGAAGAACAAACGAAGATGGACTTGTGGTCTTCTCTCGGTTTTGTGGGTTTATGGCTTTATGCAGTGCATGCGACGGTACTGGATGGAGTTGGGTCGGCTAGATTTCTTTCCTAGTGGGATTAGAATTTCCAACTATACGAGAAATACAAGGAGAGAAGGGATCGCCAGGTGTATTTCTCTAATTAGAATTGGAAGTTTCTCTGCATGGGGCAGATTTGGAATATTTTGTAAAGAGACAATGTTTGGAAGGGAGAGAATAGGTAACTATTAAATTTGGATTTGGCTTTGAAAATCAAATTCTTTATTTATTTTACTTATACATGTCGGGTTAAACTCTAATTTAATTCTAAAGTTCTAAATTTTATAATTGATCAATCTCTACATGTAAATTTGCCTCAAGAATGTGGGTCCCACGGGCCCACACTAAATTAATAGATTTTAATTTTAATAACAAACCATCTAATTTGATAATTCAGTGTTTTCCAAAATATATATATTTTTTTATAAAATAAACTAACATAAAGTACAAACAATTATTTATTTTCTAAACTAGCTCTATCCACTATCATTGACCCGTTCGTCTGGGTAGGGTCACTACATCCTACCCTTCTTAAAGAAATTTTGTTCTCGAAATTTAGCTAACGTATGCACCTAGCTCATCAAACAACTCTATATACAGCTGCTACATCGCCGTCTTCCGCTCCAAAGTAGAGACTTCTATTCCGTGGTTTTCCTACAACACTTGAACCAAAGGAATGCTCTTGTTGCGAAGCACTTGGTCTCGCGATTCCACAAGGTTTGTCATCCACTGACACAATCTCAGTGTTGAGACCAATCCTACTCATCCAAAGTCAATCCGAAGCCAAAGGCTTCCTCAACATTCATCAACTCAGATCACATGGGATTATTCGAATCATTCTCTTATAAAAATCCAAAATTACAACTCAAACTTCAATTGGCACTCCAATTAAAGTCCTTAGATCAACCGTCCTCTCTTTCCCCAACTAGAATTCTTCAATCACCTCTCAACATATCCCCAATTCCTCTAGGTTTGTATCTCACAAGGCATTTATAAAATCAACCCCTCGTACAAAGTATCTCAAAAACATAAATTTTATCCATCGACCTCAATCGTAAACGTCTAACTGATCTATGCATTATTTTCAAGCTACACAAGGTGACACATCACACGCAACACTTCGCTACTACCCATCACGCCTAACTCACATGACTTCTCAAAATGTGCTTCCACAAGAGAATCACGATCTCAACTCCAAGTACACCTTCAGACTTACATTACCCTCCATTTAGTTACCACTAATGTTAAACACAATATTCCAAGGTCTCGTAACCACCATAACCTTACAATTTAGCACACAACTCACCTCACTTGGAACAGTGATACATTCAATCCATACCATCGACAACACGTTCACTTATCTGCTCTCAATATGAGATTAGTGAAAACCTCACCCCTCACCCGTAGCCTGTCAGTGAGGTAGCCCGCTAGTGTGGTAGCCTATGCTCATCCATCACCCGCCCACAAGGACTGTTGGGTCTTTTGGCCCCACACCTCCCCACCAAGAAGACAGATTAGTGTCACACTCTTAATTAAACCTCACAAATCTTAATACTCCACACACAGGAAGTTATTATCCTCAACTCCATAAACACCCATTCTAGAGATTTCACAATCGTCGGGTATGTCACGTCACCACATGGTCTTCACCTCCACCTTCGGTAGTCCCTACACGGATACCTTTACCACTCGCGACATGGTAAGGTTGTCTCCCTCCAATCTTGATAGTTCTTGTAGTGTTCACATCTCACAACGTAATCATTCATAAGCTAATTGTATCTTAACTTCTCGATCCTAACTTTCATCTCTTGGAAATACATACAATAACTCCACCTTACCAAACAAGACCCTTTAATACTACTATCATAGTCACAATACTATATCTAACACCCTCAAAGGTGAAATTACCAAATTCCATCTCACATTGGTCCACAGGTGGCACAACTCATTCCAAGTAACCGTACAATAACCTGACATGCACCACATATAACTTCAACCACAATATCTAACCCTCGAGTAAAATTTTCACCAATGTTTATAATGGAAATATCTTTTAATAACCTTGACACATCCAAAACTTTCAAGTGTAGCCTTAGTGATGTCTTTCTTATGACAAGCCTTTTCAAGGCACTAGCACCAGCTTCCATAATACTTAGCCTTACTTTGGGAAAGGACCTAAATTCCATAATAGTTTTCGTCTTAGTTTTACCCAATGAACTTCTTTTTCCTTCCAACAAGAATTTCAATCTCAAGTCAATCTTCTTGAAGAAACCAGATATTATCCTTTTCACTTTCTTTGAAGATTTCTTCTTCTTGTTCTTGTTCCTTTTCCTCGATTCTTCAATTTTCTCAGAAAATAAAAAAGTCGACTAGTAAATTGTTTGCTTCCTTTATAAATTTTCACATTCCACCCTCAAAGACAGATGCTACAAGGGAAACTTAAATCGCAAAACATTTTCCAAAATCAATTGAGTTTCTCCTAGCCTTTTATGAGTTTATCCATTTCATTACAATAGCCACTCAATTTGAAACTTTGATCTCATAATAAATACGAACTTCCTCATACTAAAAAGTTGTTAGGTAAAAATATCAGGCATCCAATATGACCAAATTGACTTCTAACTCACTCCATTAATAGTTATCACACAAGACTGGAAAATCCGTTCATCCTAGAGGTCCGTCCTAACTCTAACACTTAAACAATGATCTTCAGACCAAATACCTAACACCTCATTATCCGTCAGGATAACTCCTTTGGAACTTAAAATATTATTAAAGTCATTGAAATTCTCAAGACTTCACTTCATTTGAAATTCATCATAATGACAAATTGGAGAACTCCATCATTTTATAAAATAAAATGATGATCCAATCAATAACAAGATTACTAACCACGAGGATCAACTCAACTTCAATCCAAAAATGGCTAAGGGAATCTTTCTTACCTCTAGTCCAATCTACCCAATCTATGGAGTTATCTACGCCCACTGTTGCCCTTTTCCAGCCACTCTTGTAAAACCAAAGCTTACTAAGTTTAACATCAAGGCAGGATCCAAATAGCAACCAACTACCAACAGAACTTAAAGTTAGTCAAACCACTTCTCTTTAGAACACTCCGAGCTTCTTCGAATCAAAATGTTAATTTTAACATCACATTCAAAGACCACACAATTGCTAGTCCCCCTTAAATATTTCTACCCTCACTCAGCTAGGGAAAATGGGTCTAATTTGTCTCTAATCTCAGGCCCAACCATTTACTCACAGTCCATGAGGATTGAACCGAAGCTCTGATACCACCTGTCACACTCCGCTCCTTCTACAACCTGAACGGGCGTGATCCGATGCATCGATACAACTAATGGGTCTTACATCATAGATTTGTGGTTAGGGGAGATAAGTATATATTGTTTTTTCAAAAGATTATAGATAAAATAAATAAAGCCATCAAATCCTTCATGCAGAAAATAAGCACTTGTGAAGACAACCTCATCCTCACATAAATCATCACACTTTGAAAACTCCCTATTAATATCATGGTGACACACCGTTTCCATTTCAACACCAAATGCTGTGGATACACCCAACGCCATTCACTTCATTTTGTTACTTCATGCCTAAATGTTTTAGAAAATAAAATAAAATAAGTTAGTCTCTCCCACGCAAAGCACTCTACCTCAACACTCAAGAGCACTCATGGCCTAACCATCCACATCACATAATTTCGAGTCCAATTTGCATAACTCATCCATTCACTACATCTCTAATCTTTCATGAGAAAGGGTTTTGGGAATTTCCGATCTCCTCTAAATCCTCCTTGCCTGAAATTTTCAAGTCCCTCTATCAATCCCAACTTAATTTCCATGACCTTTCCTCACCAAACCACCAATCCCAACCATAAAACAAGTCAGAGCTACTGTTGCATCTTCCAAAAAGTAAATCTGTACATTGATGAAGATGAGACCTCCAAGGTGGAACTATAGCCCTCACAGCCATTATAAGGTGTTGACACTCAAACGTACCCTTGTACTTGGTCCCATCTTTTTTTTCTTAATATCATAGGTTTCCCCACCCCACATTGGACGTGAGACTAATGTAACGCCCGCCCATTCTCACTATATTTCAGAGTCTATTTTTTTTTTTGGAATTAAATCAAGTGACAATGGCGCGGATGTCACGACGCGAGTTAAGTCCGGACTCATAAAGCCCGGCCCTTAACTGGCCAACCCTACGCGTGCGCGGAACGAATTCCACGAGTACGGTTCATGCGTAGGGAGTAAGCTCGCGGAACATAATTACATGCGGAACATTAAAATAGATACTACCCTACCTGGTTTTAGATAGAAGGGAAGATACAACATTAAATTACCAAAATACCCCCATGTTCATGATTATGTCTCAAATGTTAACGTACAGAGTTTAATCCAGACCATAGTAAGAAATCCAAAATTATTACAATTCAACAAGCTAAGCTACTTGAGTTACAACATTTCCAAAATAAAACTTTGATAAACAAAGTAGCCGCTTTCCCACGCCCCTAAGCCTGATTCCCGTCACGTCCACTGTTTCCTCCGTCTCCTGTATCACCAGCTAGGGTGGAAGTAGAGCGTTAGTCAACGCGCCCAGTAGGACTCCGAGTAGGGCTAGCACATGGATTAGTAATGACAGGCATACTGATAGTAATATAATAAAACCATATGATGCATGTCATGCCATGGGTGTCTATGCCATGTGTCCCACCCATCATCTACATCATCATGAAATATCATATCCCCCTTGACGACAAATCCTCGTCAAGGTGTCCCCATGTTTACTTCTAGGTCGCCCCGACGGAGCATGGACTCCGGTGATACCATATCAATGTCCCCATGTCTGTTCTCAGCCGCCCCGACGGAGCATGGACTCCGGTTTTACCATGTCAATATCCCCATGCCTGTTCTCGGTCGCCCCGACGGAGCATGGACTCCGGTTATACCATATCAATATCCCCATGCCTGTTCTCGGTCTCCCCGACGGAGCATGGACTCCGGTTTGTTTTTTTTTTTTCCGCCCATGCCATGCATGAGATGTAGTGCATTATGCTATGTAATATATATATACATTTCATATCCATAATATAAAATTCATAGGATATGAATATACTCATAGCATATAAAATCCATGTAATAATAAATCATATAATTTCCAAAATAAATACGGAAAGCATCACATACACATAATCCACGGCTTACAAAAAGGTAGGAATCCTACCAAATACTGATAACGTCCTTTTTTCGTTCTCGTCTGATAATTCCGGTCGCCGTTTGCGTACCGTTGCGATATGCCAATACCTTATTATACATTTCCCAAGTTGGTCTATATCTTATCCACGATTAAGTCTCTAACTAATCATGAACCTATGTTCATTAATGATTTTTAACCACATTATAAGGTTACCATAATCAACCCTTATCTTGGCCTCTTTTTCCATTGATTTCAACACGTATATAATTCAATCCATAACTGATCTATACACCTGGATCCATTAATGACTTACCAATCATGTCATAGGATCATTAAAATCAGTCCCTTTAATTTAATATCATCTCCATTTATCTTATCGGATTAGTAGTGTCTTAGAAAATATTCAAAAACTGTACATTTCAATTCAGTCGACTGAATTAGGAGTTCAGTCGACTGAATCATGAGTTCAGTCGACTGAATCACAGATTCAGTAGGCTGATTTTGAATCAGATCGTCTGTTTGTCTTGCCAGTTCAATTTCAGTCGATTGAAATATACATTCAGCCGGCTGAAACATGGTTCACACCCTTTTAGTTGACTGAATCATAGATTCAGTCGGCTGATTTTGAATCAGATTATCTGTTTGTTCTACCAGTTTATCATATATTCAGTCAGCTGAAACTTCCAGAACCATTTTCTTGTCCGAGACGTTTGTGTTCAGTCGACTGAATCCTCAGATTCAGTCAGCTGAAACTCCCAGAAACTCCTTCTGTTTTCAGCCACCATTTGTTCAGTCGACTGAAACTCTAGTTCAGTCGGCTGAAACTCCCAGAAGCTCGTTTCTAATTCGTCCATTGTCAGTTCAGTCGACTGAATCCCTGATTCAGTCAGGCTGAAACTCCCAGAACTTCGTTTCTGGTTCGTTCATTATCTGTTCAGTCGACTGAATCTCTGATTCAGTCGACTGACTGTTTCGTCAGTCCTTTCCATTGCATGTTTTGGACTTCCTTCCTTCCCGATTTCTCTTAAAATATTCCATTTTTAACCATTACGAAACTTAGTATCTTGTTTAGAGATACTTACAACCCGTGGCTCTCCCGGTTGTCTCTTGCTCCTCTTGTTCCTTAGTCTTTCCCTTTCTCCTTCTTCTTTCTTCTTGAAACTGGGCCAGTGGTGAGTTTGATGGGGGTAAGATTACCAGGGTTTTGGTTCGGCTAATGGTAGGGTTAGATTTTGAGGGAGAGAGAGAGAAAGAGGAGATGAAGACAATATTTCAAGCTTGGGTCTTGGGTGATCGGCCAATTCTTAGTTTCTTCTTCCCTTCTTTCTAAATTCATTTTTCTTCTTTTCTCCTTAGTGTTTTCTTTGGAAGAGAGGGGAGGACGGTTTTGGTGTGTGAGGGAGAGAGTGAAAGAGAGATGGGTGTGATGATTGGTTTGACTCCCTCCACCAACCAAGCATGGAGGGAGGTATGGCCTTTCATGCCCCCAATTTTAGGGCCATTGTCCCCTTTAGTGGAGGTAGTTGGAATGAGTTTAGTTTGGTGAGTCAACTAAGATAGGAAACCGTCTTGACTCACCCTCCCCTCTCCTCTCCAATGTGACTCACTCCATTATTTAATTTCTTTCTTAACTTAGCCCCTTTAAATTTAATAATTTAATTCCTATTTAATTCCCTTCAATTCTTTCATGTATCTACCATGGTTGACCAAGTCAACCATGGTGGCCGCCCCCACCAAATCTTAGTCAGCCCGCCACCTCACTTAATGAGGTGGGGTGGACCCCACTTGATTATGCCATCTTGATTATTTCCTCATTAACTTAGGTGATCAATTCAATTCATTCCCCTTATTGGGTCATCATTGGACCTATGGCCCAATTATATTTATTTTCTTACCATTTACCTTGGAGTTTGAATCAATTTTGATCCGTTGAGTCCCACATGGTT
The DNA here is from genome assembly GCA_013350335.1 of Chimonanthus salicifolius. Classification (NCBI taxonomy): domain Eukaryota; kingdom Viridiplantae; phylum Streptophyta; class Magnoliopsida; order Laurales; family Calycanthaceae; genus Chimonanthus; species Chimonanthus salicifolius. Next base: position 60,557,111 of record CM023533.1, on the reverse strand, counting down.
ATCGGGCCCACATTGACCATTATTGACCCTTCAAATGAATCTTATCAAATCCATGGTCCATTAGACCCTACTTGGGCCTCTGTCCATATTTTGATCCATTTAACATCCATGACATCAAAATTCCCATTTTCCCATTATTAAAACAAATAATTGCCATATATATATTGATTTAAAAATTCGGGCTATTACAATTATTACAACCAAATCCGGCCCGATCAATGCAGGCTCACCGGCCTCTGTCCAACACACTGGTGATCTACACGGCCTACCATACAAGGCTTCAAATGGAGCCATCTGGAGGCTTGCCTAGTAACTGTTATTGTAAGAGAATTCCACCAGTGGCAAATGATCTTCCCATCCGCCCTTGAAATCTAGAATGCATGCTCTCAGCATATCCTCCAGTGTCTGTATCGTCCTCTCTGATTGTCCATCAGTCTGCGGGTGAAATGCCGTGCTAGTCAATACGTCGGTTCCCATAGCCGACTGTAGGCCCTGCCATACTCTGCCGGTGAATCGGCCATCCCTGTCAGACACAATAGACCGGGGAATACCATGTAACCTAATGATTTCCTGGATGTACAGTCGACCCAAAGTCTCTGATGAATCTGTCATCTTGATGGGAAGGAAATGTTCAGACTTGGTCAATCGGTCCACTATGACCCATATCGCATCGTTGCCCTTGGATGACTTTGGCAACCCTGTTACAAAGTCCATGGATATGTGTTCCCATTTCCATTCTGGCACTAGTAAGGGTGCAAGTAAGCCCGGTGGTTTCCGATGTTCTGCCTTAACCTGCTGACAGGTTAAGCAACGAGCAACAAACTCTGCCACGTCTTTCTTAAGTCCATGCCACCAATAGTGCCTCTTAAGATCATGATACATCTTGGTGCTACCCGGGTGGATAGAGAGTTTGGTTTGATGTGCTTCAATCAACAACTCTCTTTTGCAATTCTTAAGCACATATGTCCTACCTCGGAACATAAGACCCTGTCCTGGTCGTAGCTCCCACTCCGGTACAACCTCACCGGTAGACATCTTAGCCCATATTTCCTCCACCTCTGGATCTGTCCGTTGCTCCCGTGATCTCGGAGACCATGTTGGATCGTATGATTAGATTATATATGGTCCCATGATTATTGAGGTAGAGTTTAAATTCTCTGATGGTATTTAGTACCTCCCATTCCGTTCTGATCATGCTGGCTACTGTCGCATGTGACAAGCGGCTGAGGGCATCCGCCACTTTGTTCGCCTTGCCAGGATGATACCGAAGTGCGAACTCATAATCCGCCAGATATTCCATCCATCTGCGCTGTCTCATGTTGAGTTCTTTCTGATCAAATAAGTATTTCAGACTCTTGTGATCTGAGAACACCTCAAACTTTTCACCATAGAGGTAGTGTCTCCAGCTTTTGAGAGCGAAAACCACTGCTGCTAGTTCTAGATCATGTGTGGGATAATGGCGTTCATGAATTTTCAACTGTCTTGATCCGTACGCCACTGCACGATTACCTTGACTGAGTGTACACCCCAATCCCTCACCGGAGGCATCACAGTACACTTCATAATTTCTGCCTCTTTCCGGTAAGATCAGAATAGGAGCGGTCGTAAGCCTCTCCTTTAACTCCTCAAATCTCTGGTTGCATAGATTCGACCACTCAAACTTGACTCCTTTCTGAGTGAGTCGGATAAGTGGAGCTGCAATCTTGGAGAAGTCCATAATGAATTTTCGGTAGTAACCGGCTAATCCCAGAAAACTGCGGATCTCGGTCACATTTGTCAGCGTTTTTCATTCCTTGACTGCTGCTACCTTAGCCGGGTCCACGGCTATACCTTCCTTTGATATGATGTGCCCCAAAAAGTTGACTTCAGATAGCCAAAATTCACACTTGCTGGCTTTGGCATACAATTGGTTCTTTCTCAAGGTGTCTAGGACTATCCGTAGGTGTTCGGCATGTTCCTTCTGACTTTTGGAGTAGATCAAAATATCGTCAATGAATACGATCACAAACTGATCTAAGTAAGGACAAAATATCCTATTCATCAGATCCATGAACACCGCCGGTGCATTAGTAAGCCCAAATGGCATGACTACATATTCATATAAGCCATACCAAGTCCTGAAGGCAGTCTTCTCTATGTCCTCCTCTCTATCTCGAATTTGATGGTATCCGGACACTAGATCAATCTTGGAGAAGTGAGAGGAACCCCTAAGCTGATCAAATAGGTCGTCAATCCGGGGTAGGGGATACTTATTCCTGACAGTCAGCTGATTCAACTTTCTATAATCCACACACATTCGCAGAGTACCGTCTTTCTTCTTCACAAATAATACCGGGCCTCCCCATGCGGATGTGTTGTTCCGAATAAAACCCAGTCTGAGTAGTTCATCAATCTGCTTCTTCAACTCGGTCATCTCAGCTGGTGCCATTCTATAATGGGGTAGTGATACTGGAGCGGCGCCGGGGTATAATTTGACTTCAAAGTCTATCTCCCTCTTGGGTGGTAAACCAGGGAGCTCTGTTGGAAATACCTCAGCATAGTCTGCTACTACCGCTGGAAGTTCGGTTATTGGTGCCTTATCTAATCTGAGATTGTTCAAGGCAAGATGGTTCAATTCTTCCTGCAGCCTTCTAGGGATGCGCTGCCTGTCAGCGTGTACCACATACCGCTTCCCCTCGGGTGACCAAAATATCACCCTACGAAGGTGGCAATCAATATGGGCCTGATATGTAGTCAACCAGTCCATGCCAAATATAACATCGTATTCGGCCATATCGATTACTAAGTAGTTGGACTCGAATCTGAACCCCGCAAGTTCAGTGTTCAATGTCGTACATATGAGTCCCAGTGATGTGTCTCCAACAGGGGATACAACGGTGAGTGATGTGGACAAGTTTTGTACTAACGTGCCCGTGGCAGATATGAATGCAGCAGATATAAATGAATGTGAAGCTCTAGTGTCAAATAATGTAACAGCATAGGAACTACCAATTGCAGCCATACCTTGCATCACCGAGCGATCCACCGCTACTGGAGTCGGTATGGTGAAGAGTCGTCCAGATCCGGTAGGGGTTGGCGCCCATCCTGCCTGGTTGTATGTTCTGCCCCCCGTGACTGAGTTGATCTGGATGGAGGGCGGAAGGCACCCCTGGAGTTAGAGGGTCGGTTGATCTGTGGGCAATCCCTCTTAAAGTGGCCCTGTTGGCCACACTGGTAACATGTGTTCCCACCGCCGGGAACCTGTGTGACTGATGTTGATGAGGAGGGCTGATTGGGGCGAAAGCCCCCCGTAGAGCCTGTGGAAAGTGAGGGTCAGCTAGAGTTCGGGCTGAATTTCTTATTGGGTTGGAATGTACCACGCCCAGCTTGCCCTCGGCGGTTGTCAAACCGTATTATTTTGTTCAACTCTCGCTCTGCTATGGTGGCCGTGCTGACCATCCCTGCCAGTGTGGGCTCTTTGAAAATGGTCACTCTAGTCTTGATGCTTGGACGAAGGCCACGTTCGAATTTGAGGGCCCTTCGGTGTTCAGTATCCACCATGTAGAATGCATAGACGGACAGCTTAAGGAATTCTCTATGGTATTGTGCCACCGTCATGCTGCCTTGTACCAATGAGATGAAGGCTTCAGTTTGGCTCTCTTTTTCTTCCTCCGGAAAGTATTGTTCTAGGAAGGTGGCTGAGAACCATTCCCATGTCATGATGGTCCTTTCCTCTTCTGGCACCAGGGCTTGTTGCTTTTCTACAACTTCCCACCAACTACTGGCATCTTCGATCAGTTGAGAAGTGGCCAGTAAAATTTTATCAGTAGGACTGGAAATTTTGAGCAGATTAAAGATCTGAGTGATCCTTTTTAACCAGTGTTCCGCTCCAACAGCCCCTTCTGTTCCCCTGAAGTAGGGAGGGTGCTGTTGTTGAAAATCCTTGACCATTTTCCGTTTACTGGGGTCGTTGGCGGTCGTATTTCCGCTTGAGTGTGGCTGGAGAGCAGAAGCGACTGCCGCTTGAACCACATCCCTTAACTCGGGAGGTACGCCTTGTATGTTTATACTGTTTTGTCCCTCGGCTGGATGAGGTGGTGGCACCTCCTCTTGATGCGGGGGGTACACTTCCTCTTGATGAGGCGGTGGTACCTCCTTTTCTACCTGGGGATTTCTGCGAGTTCTTCTTCTTGGTGGCATTTCCTAAGTCATTGAAAAAAAAAAAAAATATTAATTTAGTTCTTTTCATAACATTGGTGCGTTCATATTTAGCTTTGAAGACATTGCCATTATACCCATACTTAGTTTTGAGGGGATAATTCCTAAGGATTACGTATTGTCTCTCATATTGGGGAAAATTGCCAAAAATGCATACTTGGTTTGGGGAAGACTTCCCAAATAACTATGTTTGTCCATTTTTGTGACGTTGGGGAAAAATTTTCCTACGTCTGATAAATCCATCAACGTTATAATGATTGTACTTCCCTTACTATCATTTTCTTACGTCAGATTTGACACTCAGATTGAATGTTTCAGTCTGAGTCAGTCGAAGTAGACTAACCCGGCTCCCATGCAGCGGACTCCGAAGAGTCGGTGAGTTGGGATTCTTAGCTGTCAGTGAGACATGCAACCGTCTTAATCTTACTTCGAAGGATTCATTCTTTCGATTTCGCTCTGATACCAACTGTAACGCCCGCCCATTCTCACTATATTTCAGAGTCTATTTTTTTTTTTTGAATTAAATCAAGTGACAACGGCGCGGACGTCATGACGCGAGTTAAGTCCGGACTCATAAAGCCCGGCCCTTAACTGGCCAACCCTACGCGTGCGTGGAACGAAGTCCACGAGTATGGTTCACGCGTAGGAAGTAAGCTTGCGGAACATAATTACATACAGAACATTATAATAGATACTACCCTACCTGGTTTTAGATAGAAGGGAAGATACAACATTAAATTACCAAAATACCCCCATGTTCATGATTATGTCTCAAATGTTAACGTACAGAGTTTAATCCAGACCATAGTAAGAAATCCAAAATTATTACAATTCAACAAGCTAAGCTACTTGAGTTACAACATTTCCAAAATAAAACTTTGATAAACAAAGTAGCCGCTTTCCCCACGCCCCTAAGCCTGATTCCCGTCACGTCCACTGTTTCCTCCGTCTCCTGTATCACCAGCAAGGGTGGAAGTAGGGCGTTAGTCAACGCGCCCAGTAGGACTCCGAGTAGGGCTAGCACATGGATTAGTAATAACAAGCATACTGATAGTAATATAATAAAACCATATGATGCATGTCATGCCATGGGTGTCTATGCCATGTGTCCCACCCATCATCTACATCATCATGAAATATCATATCCCCTTGACGGTAAATCCTCGTCAAGGTGTCCCCATGTTTGCTTCTCGGTCGCCCCGACGGAGCATGGACTCCGGTGATACCATATCAATGTCCCCATGTCTGTTCTCGGTCGCCTCGAGGGAGCATGGACTCCGGTTTTACCATGTCAATATCCCCATGCCTGTTCTCGGTCGCCCCGACGGAGCATGGACTCCGGTTATACCATATCAATATCCCCATGCATGTTCTCGGTCGCCCCAATGGAGCATAGACTCCGGTTTGTTTTTTTTTTTTTTCCGCCCATGCCATGCATGAGATGTAGTGCATTATGCTATGTAATATATATATACATTTCATATCCATAATATAAAATTCATAGGATAGGAATATACTCCATAGCATATAAAATCCATGTAATAATAAATCATATAATTTCAAAAATCAAATACGGAAGGCATCACATACACATAATCCACGGCCTACAAAAAGGTAGGAATCCTACCAAATACTGATAACGTCATTTTTTGGTTCTCGTCTGATAATTCCGGTCGCCGTTCGCATACCGTTGCGATGTGCCAATACCTTATTATACATTTCCCAAGTTGGTCTATATCTTATCCACGATTAAGTCTCTAACTGATCATGAACCTATGTTCATTAATGATTTTTAACCACATTATAAGGTTACCATAATCAGCCCTTATCTTGGCCTCTTTTTCCATTGATTTCAACACGTATATAATTCAATCCATAACTGATCTATACACCTAGATCCATTAATGACTTACCAATCATGTCATATGATCATTAAAATCAGTCGCTTTAATTTAATATCATCTCCATTTATCTTATCGGATTAGTAGTGTCTTAGAAAATATTCAAAAACTGTACATTTCAATTCAGTCGACTGAATCACAGATTCAGTAGGCTGATTTTGAATCAGATCGTCTGTTTGTCTTCCCAGTTCAGTTTCAGTCGACTGAAATATACATTCAACCGGCTGAAACATGGTTCATACCCTTTTAGTCGACTGAATCATAGATTCCGTCGGCTGATTTTGAATCAGATTATCTGTTTGTTCTGCCAGTTTATTTTCAGTCGACTGAATCATAGATTCAGTCGGCTGAACCATCAACCATCCATTTACGTGTTTAATAAGCATTCCTTCAGTCGACTGAATCATATATTCAGTCGGCTGAAACTTCCAGAACCCTTTTTTTGTCCGAGACGTTTGTGTTCAGTCGACTGAATCCCCAGATTCAGTCGGCTGAAACTCCCAGAAACTCCTTCTGTTTTCAGCCACCATTAGTTCAGTCGACTGAAACTCTAGTTCAGTCGGCTGAAACTCCCAGAAGCTCGTTTCTGATTCGTCCATTGTCAGTTCAGTCGGCTGAATCCCTGATTTAGTCGGCTGAAACTCCCAGAACTTCGTTTCTGGTTCGTTCATTATCTGTTCAGTCGACTGAATCTCTGATTCAGTCGACTGATTGTTTCGTCAGTCCTTTCCATTGCATGTTTTGGACTTCCTTCCTTTTAGATTTCTCTTAAAATATTCCATTTTTAACCATTACGAAACTTAGTATCTTGTTTAGAGATACTTACAACCCGTGGCTCTCCCGGTTGTCTCTTGCTCCTCTTGTTCCTTAGTCTTTCCCTTTCTCCTTCTTCTTGATACTAGGGCCAGTGGTGAGTTTGATCGGGGTAAGATTACCAGGGTTTTGGTTCGGCTAATGGTAGGGTTAGATTTTGAGGGAGAGAGAGAGAAAGAGGAGATGAAGACAATATTTCAAGCTTGGGTCTTGGGTGATCGGCCAACTCTTAGTTTCTTCTTCCCTTCTTTCTAAATTCCTTTCTCTTCTTTTCTCCTTAGTGTTTTCTTTGGAAGAGAGGGGAGGACGGTTTTGGTGTGTGAGGGAGAGAGTGAGAGAGAGATGGGTGTGATGATTGGTTTGACTCCCTCCACCAACCAAGCATGGAGGGAGGTATGGCCTTGCATGCCCCCAATTTTAGGGCCATTGTCCCCTTTAGTGGAGGTAGTTGGAATTGGTTTGAGTCACAACTCATTCCAATGAGTTTGGTGAGTCAACTAAGATGGGAAACCATCTTGACTCACCCTCCCCTCTCCTCTCCAATGTGACTCACTCCATTATTTAATTTCTTTCTTAACTTAGCTCCTTTAAATTTAATAATTTAATTCCTATTTAATTCCCTTCAATTCTTTCATGTATCCACCATGGTTGACCAAGTCAACCATGGTGGCCGGCCCCACCAAATCTTAGTCAGCCCGCCACCTCACTTAATGAGGTGGGGTGGACCCCACTTGATTATGCCATCTTGATTATTTCCTCATTAACTTAGGTGATCAATTCAATCCATTCCCCTTATTGGGTCATCATTGGACCTATGGCCCAATTATATTTATTTTCTTACCATTTACCTTGGAGTTTGAATCAATTTTGATCTGTTGAGTCCCACATGGTTATCGGGCCCACTTTGACCATTATTGACCCTTCAAATGAATCCTATCAAATCCATGGTCCATTGGACCCTACTTGGGCCTCTGTCCATATTTTGATCCATTTAACATCCATGACATCAAAATTCCCATTTTCCCATTATTAAAACAAATAATTGCCATATATATATTGATTTAAAAATTCGGGCTATTACAACTAATCCCATGGATACATCATCCATGCCCACCACTAATTTACATGAAGATAGAGATACTGTTAGAAATATAATTATTCCCACTAATTAAAAGGCTACTAACAGCCTGACACATGGCTTAAGGACAAGACAAGCAGATTAAAATACCAACTGATGCTCTACCATGGCCATCCCTTGAAAACTAACCGGTTGGTCACCAATACCTCTTGGATAGGACCCAACACCAAATTATCTGTAAGGGCCGGAATTTTTAAATTAATAAAAATGTGGATAGAAGTTAATTTAATGATGAAAATTGGGAAATTGGTGAGATAAAAGGTAATGGGCCAAAATTTGGACAAAGGCCCAAGTGTGGCCCAATAGACTATGGTTTGGATTTAAATTTATTTAAATGGGTCAAGAATGGTCAAATTGGGTCAAATACCCATTTGGGACCCAATGGGTCAAGATGGTTATGCTCTAAGGTAAATGGGCTAGATGGAAATGTAATTGGACCATAGGCCCAATGGTAATCCACTTAGAGTGAATTCAATGATTTTAAATCACCTAAGTTATTTGGAAATAAACCAAGGTAATGTGGCCAAGTGGGACCCACCTTCACCTCATCAAGTGAGGTGGCGTGTGGGCCAATGATTGGTGGGGCCGGCTGTAATAGCCCGAATTTTCGAAGCAATATATATTGGACATTTAACTATTTTAGTTTGGAATTTGATGTGATGAAAATGCCAAATGGATCAACTTTGGGACAAGGGTCCAAGAATGGCCCAATTGGGCCACAAATTGGATGAAATCCATTCGATGGGTCAATGAGAAGTGATTGGGTCAAAGATAGTCAATGTGAGTCAAAGTGGGCCCAATCACCATGTGGGACCCATTGGATCAAAATTGATCCAAACCCTAAGGTAAAGGGGTAGAAAATAATCGGTTGGGCCGTGGGCCCAATGGTGGGCCAATTAATTTAAAAAGGGTAATTTGAAATTAAAACCCCTAAATTAGTAATGAAATGAAATGGTATGACCAAATGGGGCCCACCTCCACCTCACCAATTGAGGTGGCGTGTGGACCAAGGAAAAAGTGGGACCAACCATCATGGTTGACTTGGTCAACCATGGATAAATTTAAGAAGACTAAGGTGGATTAAGGTAAATTAAATTGATTAAAATTATTGTAAAATTACCTAAGTTAAAATCAATGGAATTAAAATAACATGGCCAAGTGGGGCCCACCTCCACCTCATCAAGTGAGGTGGCGGGTGGGGTAGGTATAGGTGGGGGCCGTCCACCATGGTTGACTTGGTCAACCATGGGTGGATTTATTAGATAGATAATTTAATGGAATTAATTTGGATGGAAATTAATTAACCTAAGTGAGGGCTTAACTTAATTAATTAGGTTGATTAATTAGAGTCAACCTAAACAAGTCAAAGAGGACATGGGAGCCATGCTTGGTGGTTGGGTCTCAACCACCACCACCAAAGTCAAGCTAGCCCATGCTTGGTGGGTGGGGAAATCAATGTTGAGTAAAGGCCACTCCAACCATCTCCATCTCATTTCAAACTACCCATTTCACTCTAGCCCTCCACACACACAAGAAAAATCGTCCCCCACCTTGCAAAGGAAAAGAGAAGAAAAAACTTAGAAAGAAAGAATAAGAAAAGAGAAGGAAAGGATAAGTCTTGGGCCACCCCAAGATCAAGATCCTTGAAGATTTCTCCCTCATCTCCATACTCTTTCCCTCTCAACCTAACACTATCTTAGCCGATCCAAGCATGTCCCACCATTGATCAAGCTCATCTAGCCGATCAAACAAGGAGAGGAAGAAGAAAGGAGGCCAAGGAAGTCGACGGGAGCGACAAAGACCGGAGGAGTCGTCGGATCGTAAGTATGTTCTAAACAAGAAATTTAATTTTTAGGGTTTTAAGTTTTGGAATCCATTTCCTTGGATTGGATGGTGGCCAAACCATCATAGGCTTTGAATTTAAAAATCCATCCAATGGTAGGATAAGGAATGGATAAAAAAAAAAAAATGGTGATTTTAAAGGATTGTTAAGATGAGAAAATCATGGGAAATGCACATGATTATTATGGCTTCTAAAATAGCATGCCATGGCCGAACCCCATGGTGTTGATTAATTATTTTAATAAGAGTGAAGAGATAGAAAATGATGGAGAAAATGATAGTTTTAAATGGATTACAAAGTGTATGATATAAGTTTTTAAAGGGCCAAAATGAATGAAGGTTAGTGATTTTAAAATGGATAATTTTTGGGACAAAACATGAGTCTTTGAAAATAGCATCCATAAAGGTGAACCCTAGGGTGGTGATTAGTGGTTTTAATAAATGGAAAATGATGTAGAAGAATGCTAGATTTTAATGGATTTATAAAAAGTGATATGTGAGGTTTTAAATGGGATGAAAATGGGGACTTGAATGGATAATTTAAATTCATTGGAGATTGGATTAAAGGGAGTAAAATGGACCCTAGAAAATGAAGATAGGGTACCATGGGTTCGGCCATGGTGTATGGCCGGACCCATGATCCCTTTGTGGGCCACCTTTAGGGCCAAATGTGAAAGGACATATGGGATTAAATGTTTTTCAAAAATTAAATAATAGGTGGTTGATTTTATGATACTAGGTCATGATTAAATGGATCTAAGTATGAATAAGTTGTTGGACTTAGAACGTACATAAATGGATGGATGACTGAACCATGGGAGAGGAATGGCAAAACGGTAAATAAGTGCCACTTTGAAGAACCATGGGTTCGGCCATGGTACATGGCCAAACCCTATGTGGATTAGACATGAAATCGAATGCATTATGAATGATTAATTGGAATGGATAGTTGCTGCGTTTAGGTTCACAAATTAGAGTATTTAAATGGCCAAAGAAATTGGATTTATGTATGTGTTTTAACCTATGGATAATGGGCTAAGTTAAGGACCGATTCTTGATAAACTTGTAGTATACTTAAGGATCATTGAATGGATCTAGGGTTATGATTAGTTAGGAACTTAATCATGGATAACGTATGGACTAATTCGGTAAATGTAATAAGGTATCGGGACGTCGCAAACGGTACGCGATCGGCGACCGGATTATCAAACGGAAAGCGTAACGGAACGCGACGTGGTATTCGGTAGGATTCCTACCCTTTTGTAAGCGATGGATATGTGATGGTATTTTAGATTATTTTGATTTGGCTTATGATGGATTTATGATTATGATTTATCTTATGATGAGTTTTAAGTTATGAATCATATGGATTATATTTTAACATTATGCATTATATGGTTATGTATGGTATATCAAAATTATGGTTTATCTATATACTACATAGCATAATGCACGTACATCTCATGCATGGCATGGGCGGGAAAATAATGAAACCGGAGTCCATGCTCCGTCGGGGCGACCGAGAATCAGACATGGGGATAGCCTGAGGGCTAAAACCGGAGTACATGCTCCGTCGGGGCGACCGAGAATCAGACATGGGGATAGCCTGAGGGCTATAACCGAAGTCCATGCTCCGTCGGGGCGACCGAGAATCAAACATGGGGATAGTTCTATAACCGGAGTCCATGTCCGTCGGGGCGACCGAGAAGCAAACATGGGGATAATACATTGCATGATCATACGAATCATGGGTGGGACACATGACATAGGCACCCATGGCATAGATTCATTACATGCTTATTTTGTTATATTTTATTGTATCGGTATGCGTGTTATCACTAATCCATGTGCTAGCCCTACTCGGAGTCCTACTGGGCGCGTTGACTAACGCCCTACTTCTACCCTAGCTGATGACGCAGGGGATGGCGGAAGCGGTGGACATGACAGGGGCCAAGCTTAGGAGCTTGGGAAGCGCAGTCTTAGTTTATTTACGTTTACATTTTGGAGATGTAATTTTAAAGTAACTTAGCTTGTCGGGTTGTATAAATTTACATTTCTTGCGATGGTTTGGACGTTACTTATGGACAATTACATTTGGTGATATAAATATGATCATAGGTGCATTTTGGTGATTTAATGTTGTATCTTCCCTTCTATCTAAAAACCGGTAGGATAGACTCTATTATCATGTTCCACAATGATTATAATCCGCGAGCTTACTTCATACGCGTGAACCATTCTCGTGGACTTAGTTCCGCGCACGCGTGGGGTTGGCCAGTTAAGGGTCGGGCTTTAGAAGCTCGGACTTAACTCGCGTCGTGGCGCCCGCGCCCTCTCTCACTCTTCTATTTCAAAAAAAAAAAAAATCGACTCTGATTTTCGGAAAGCGGGTGAAAAAGTGGCAGGCGTTACACTGGCCACCATGGTTGACTTGGTCAACCATGGGTGGAATAATGGGAATTAGGTTAAATACAAATGAATTAACCTAAGGTAATTATCAAATTAATTAAGTAATTAATTTATTAAATTGGTGGCCAAATGGGGTTAAAATTGGTCAAATGGAGACCAAGTTACCCCACCTCAAAATTTACATACGTTGGGCTTGGTGGTGGTTTAGATGACCACCACCATAAAGCAAAGAAAAGACCTTAAAAATATCTCATAAGGTTGGTGAAACCAATTAATGTAAAGTAAAAGTCTTTAAGTCACCAAATGAGATAAGTTTTGTTGGTCCTCCCATTCTCATTTTCTTTTCACAAACTCCACCTCTCCCACTCTCCCATGGTCGTCCCCTACATCCAAGTGAAGGAGAGAAAGAGAGCTAAGGAAAAGAGAAGAGAAGGAGAGAAGAAAAAAGTGGAAATTGGAGGGAAATCACTCTAAGGTTAGGGTTTAACATCTCTCCTCTCATGATTTTTCCCTCTCTCTCTCTCTCACAAACCCTACCATGGCCAATTCTAGGGTTGGATATTGCCACCATTAATCAAGAGTCTTGACCTATCAAAGATCAAGAGGAAGGAGAGAGGAGGCTAAGGAGACCAACGGGAGCGGCGGAAATCGGAGGAGACGTTGGATTGAAAGTATTTCTTAAACAAGAAATTTTGGATGTTTAGGGTCTAAGAATTGGAATTTATTTTTGTAGAATTTAATGGTGGTTACATAAATGTGTGTCATGGATGTTAAACCCATCAAATGAGAGGGTGGAAGATGGAGGAAACCCTAAATGGGTAAATTAGGGTTAGGGAAAGAAAATGAATAAATGGGTTATGTGTATTATGTAAATTATGAGATTAAGCATAGAATGGGATGATTGGAAGAAAAATTATTGGCCATAGGGTTCGGCCATGTAGCATGGCCGAACCCCATGGTGGGTGATTAGCCATTTGATGTAAAATGGTTAGGGTTAATGAATGGAAGATAATGAAGGTGGCTAATGGATTTTTGGGTTGTAAATGAATGAATGTGGATGAGTATTAAAATGGTTTTATGATGAAAAATGCAATGGGATTTTATGGCATTAAGAAGGCATAAAAGAGAAGGAATTGTGAACCATGGGTTCGGCCATGGTGCATGGCCGAACCCTAGGTTGTTATGTGTGAAATTAGCTAGGGTTTAGAAAGCCATGGAAAATGGGAAGATGGGTGGATTTAATATTTTGGGTGAATATAGGTATTATGGAGCAATGAATGATGAATCATGAACCATGGGTTCGGCCATGGTATATGGCCGAACCCTATGTTGATGAAATGATGATTAAATGGTGGGTTTAAAGAATAATGTGTTGATGAATTTTGGGTTTCAAATGAACAAAAGTAATGATTCAAAGGGGGCTAAGAATATGATTTAAATGCATGATGTAAACCTCTCATGGGAAGACTTGTGATAGATTTAAAATGTGCCAAAAGATTCAAGGAAAATGGGGAACAAGACATCATGGGTTGGGCCATGGTGTGTGGCCGAACCCATGACCCATTTTGTAGGTCATTGTATGAGCTAAGGTTGGGTCCATGTTTGTGTTTAGATGATGGAGAATCTTATTAAATGAGATGGCTGATTGTGTTTCATGTTGAGTCATGATTAGTGAATCCTTAATGGATCTAAGTTATGGATGAATTTTAGACTTAAAATATACATGAATAGAGGAGATATTAAACCATGGAAGTTTAGTGGCATAACCGTAACTATGGGCCACAATGAATAACCATGGCCGAACCCCATGTATGTTGGACATGAACTTGGGTGCATTAAGATGACCTTATGAATGATTAAATTAAGCTTGGGGTTGATGCATTTTAGTTTCATAAATTAGAATGCTTAAAGGGCTAAAATTTGGAATTATCATGTGTGTAAATCAATGGAAATGAGGCTAAGTTAAGGGCTAATTTTTAATGATCTTGTAACGTGGTTAGGGATCATTAATGGACCTAGGTTGTGGATCAATTTTTGGACTTAATCATGCATGGATAAATGGGTGATTAACCATGGAAAATGAGGTAAGCCTAGGGTGGCCTAATTTTAAGACTTATGGGAGTAAAAGGTTTAATAGATGACATGGGACCGGACTCAGAAAACCTAAATAGTGACCGGTTTTTCTTATGGGCTTAGAAATGGTTAAAACATGGACTAATGATAAATGTGTAATAAGGTACTGGACATCGCAGGCGGTGCGCGATCGGCGACCTGGTTTATCTAACGGAAAACGTAAAAGGACGCGAGTCAGTATTCGGTAGGATTCCTACATTTTTGTAAGCCATGGATTGGGTGATGTTTCTTTAATTTATTTTGGAAAGCATGTGGTTGTCTTTAAGATGAATTTTGGATTATGCATCTTGTGATGTTTTCCTTTAAATTATTTTGGAAATTATGTGAATGCTTATGATGTGTTTGGATTAAATATTGTGGGATGGTTTCCCTTTGATTTAGTTGGTAATCTTGTAATTGTTTTAAGATGGGTTTTATTACTATTGAATTTCATATATTACATGGCATATGGCATCTACATCTCATGCATGGCATGGGAGGCATATGACAGGGGAGGGATGAAATGAAACCGGAGTCCATGCTCCGTTGAGGCGACCGATAAACAGCATGGGGACATTTCACATATGTATTATTATACCTTGATGAGGCTTTGCCATCAAGGGGGGACTCTTGTAATTATGATACCTTGATGATGGTTTTTCCATCAAGGGGGGATGCCTAGTGTGGACCGCATCTTGATGAGGCTTTTCCATCAAGAGGGTCATAGCACAATGATGGTATGGATTTTATTTGGGACACTATGGATGGTTGAAAAAGGGACATTGTAGAATGAGGATGAGATTGATGGGTGGGATTCATGACATAGAACACCCATTACATGACATTGCCCAAAGTGCATGGTTTTTCTATAATATTATATGCATGCTGTTATTACTAATCCATGTGCTAGTCCTACTTGGAGTCCTATTGGGCGCGTGTTCTAAAGCCCTACTTCTACCCTAGCTGACGATGCAGGAGATGGCGGAACGGAAGGACAGGACGGGAGTCAAGCTTAGGAGCTTGGGAAGGAGGACTAATTATTTTGTTTAAGTTTATTTTGGGAAAATGTGTATTTGTATAATTTAGCTTGTCGGAAATGTAATAACTTAGATGTCTTGCTATGTTTTATAAATTATTTTGGACAGTACAGTATGAGGGCATTTTAGTAATTTAATGGATATCTCTTCCCTGCTATCTGAAAATTGGTAGAATAGTGTCTATTATCATCCGCATTGATTTCTATGTGTTGCGAGCATTCTTTCTACGCGTGAACCGTACTCGTGGATTTATGTTCCATGCACGCGTAGGGTTGGCCAGTTAAGGTCCGGGCTTTAGAAGCTCGGACTTAACTCGCGTCGTGACGTCCGCGCCCTTTGTCACTTTTCTTTTTTTTTTAAAAAAAAATAGACTCTGATATTTAGGTGAAAAGGGCGGGCGTTACAGTTGGTATCAGAGCGAACTCGGAAGAATGAATCTCTCGAAGTAAGATTAAGACGGTTGCATGTCTCGCTGGTAGCTAAGAATCCCAACCGACCGACTCTTCGGAGTCTGCTGCACGGGGGCCGGGTTAATTTACTTCGATTGACTCAAACTGAAGTGGTTAGTCTGAGAACAACAATTGACGGAAAGGAATGATAGCAAGGGAAGAAAGATTCATTCTAGGAGAGATTTATTGAAACACAGCAAGATAGGGTTTACTTCCCCAGAAATGAGAAAACATCTAGGTTTTTCCCCCAAATTGATGAAACAGTACTACATTTATCAAACATAGCAAAGTAGGATGTACTTTCCCCGGTATTCTCAAATTGAACAATAAATAGTAGGAGTTTAGAGATTCTCCCCCTAGAAACAAAGGAAAAGCAAGAGTGCTTATTTGGCAACTTCCCCCAAACGAAATACATTGTACTATGCATAAAAAATTCCCCCAAAACTAAGTATGATTATTTGGTGATTTCCCCCAAAATGAGAAAACAAATCCAGTTTTCCCCGATTGATGGAACAGTGATGAATTTATCAGATGTAGGAAGATTTCCCCGAGCTCACCAAATGGAACAAGCATTGATACTTAGGAAATTTATTCTCAAAAACTAAGTGTGTCCCCCAAAATATATTGTGGTATACATAAGAAATTCCCCAAAGTCTAGATTGGTTTTATTGGTAATTGTTGTTGATGATTTTTGTGTTCAATTTATATTCTATGATACAGATGTGTTAAGTGACGGGGAGTATACGGAATTATGGGATAAGAGAACCCCTAGCTGTCCCATAGATTTGGTGTCTACTTCTAGTATAGCAGTTAGCCTGGACTTTCAGGAGGGACCTCCCGAGGAAGATGAAGAGGATTTTGCATCTCTTCCTGAGGAGAATATGGAAGACTTTCCAATGGTAAGAGAGTCGGAAGGGGGAAATGGAACCCGATTATATACTCGAGTTTTACAACCAGGTTGGGCACAACTTCACATACTACCCCTACTCTCTTGAAGGGGTATATGTTGCATATGCTTATGAGTGAGGTAAAAGTGATATATGGGTATACTTGGGGGATAGTGTAATGGCTTTTAGAAATGGCTTTTATAATGGGTGATGATGTAAACACTTTGTGAAAGGGTATAAGAGGTTCTTATGTGAACAAAGTGCCATTTGAGACATGTGGGATAAACAGTGTACTTGAAAGAGACTGGGATGCATGGATTAACTTGCCACATGAAACTTGTGAGAGGATGGCATTATGAGGAGAATGAGAAGGGTCTAGCTTGCAAAGACTAATATGTTGTATGACAAATCTTGTATGTATAATGAAATTGCATTCTCCCAATGTGTAGTATAGATTGTGAACAAGTGATGGACCATGAAATTATGAAAATATTTTATTTAGTGATAGCATGAGGATTCCCTAGGATGTTACTAAGTTGTGAATTATTAATAGTTGCAATGAGTTTATATGATGTTACTTTGATAATGGGTGGTATGCAATGAATGGTTATTGAGGAACAAGGATGTGTTATAGACTGTGTGTATGGTGATGAGTTGATAAAGTGCCGGGTGTTGTGAATATGTAGTATGCATGAAGGGGCCGTTTTATGCCAATGCGGTTGGTTGGAAACCTAGGTGGGGCTGATGAATAATTCCAAAGTTTAGGGATTTATGGATGGTCATGGATGGTCTTCGAATGTATTGGGATGATTTGCTTTGGATGAGTAGGATTATTATTTTAAAATCTTTCGGTGTGTGTTGTAATGGGGCAGGGTAACCTAATCATAATTATGTTGAATCACTAGATCTTCTTAAAGTGTTATTTCTTATGTTACCTCAAGTTGTTGTTTGATGTGAATGGAGGTGAAAGATCTGGCTACACATGAGTTGTGTTATTCGAAGATGGTGTGTGATTTCAATTCTACGTGGCCTGCTAATGAAGGAATATGAGCCGTATGATGTGGTAACCATTGATAATGTAGGCATGTAGGGTGGAATTTGGTGGTTGGTGGAATTGGTAATACTTGTGAATATTTTTTTTTAGTGATGAATGGGCACTATTTGACATAGTCTAAGTAAGCCATATATCATTGTTTTTATGGAATCAATGAAAATATGTGGAATAATCCAGAAGGGTAGGAAATTAGTATCTATATGACTTGGATTGATGTCGGGTATTGGTATCGTAGGAGTTATGAACCAAAAGGGGTTAGTCATATAGTGACTTATATGCAAATAAAGGTATGATTGCTTTTGAGAGAATAGACCTAAGGGAAAGGTTAAGAGTCTAGTGAAACTTGAATGGGAAGCTATGGACGACTGCCGAGTGAGATTGATCACCTGACTCTGTAGTTGGCCGATGGAGTTCAATGAGGGTGAAGCTAGAAACCTAGTTAAAATGGAATCAACAATGGATTTGAGCATAGGCTCGTATTGTCAGACTAACTCACACGGAGAGTAGACAAAAGAACGTATTGAAGGAGTACGTATGGGAAATGTTTTGATAACAGATAAAGTGAAATAGAATACGTAATCTGCATAAAATCGCAAATGGATTCATGAGGAAAAGAGATAATACGAGGCAAAGTGAATTTTGCAAGAATGAAACCCATAGGTTGATGAATTTTGCAAGAATGAAACTCATAGGTTGATGAATTTTGCAAGAATGAAACTCATAGGTTGATATGAGTGGTGTTGATGTAATTAAGAGGTACTTGACACAATTAAACGGGAACGGCAAATAAACCCAGAAATGGAGGAGATATGAATCAAGATATTTGCAGGCGAGGTAGTACCGGAATAAGAATTACGACCGGAACAGGGTCTTTTATTCCGAGGTAGGACATATGTACCTCAGAGCTGCAGAAGGGAGTTATTGGTTGAGGCACACCAACCCAAGCTCTCTACCCATCCGGACAGCGCCAAGATATACCATGATCTTAAGAGGCACTATGGGTGGCATGGACTCAAGAGAGATGTGGCTGAGTTTGTGCTTGTTGCACTAACTTGTCGGCAGGTTAAGGCGGAACATCGGAAACCACTGGGTTTACTCAAACCCTTACCAGTGCTGGAGTGGAGATGGGAACATGTAGCCATGGATTTTGTGACAGGGTTACTATGGTCATCAAGGCGCAACGATGCAATATCAGTCGACGGTACATCCGAAATGTTATCAGACTATCTGGTGTACCTCAGACTATTGTGTCCGACAGAGTATGGCAGAGCGTGCAGACGGCTATGGGGACCGACGTGTTGATCAGCACAGTATTTCACCCACACACTGATGGACAATCGGAGAGAACAATACAGATATTGGAGGATATGCTGAGAGCAGGTGTGCTGGATTTCAAGGGTGGATGGGAGAATCGCCTGCCACTGGTGGAGTTCTCCTACAATAACAGTACCTCCAGATGGCTCCATTTGAGGCCTTATATGGTGGGTCGTGTAGATCTCCAGTGCGTTGGACAGAGGTCGGTGAGCTTGCGCTGATTGGACCGAAGTTGGTTGCGGAGACTATGGCGTAGATTAAATTTATATGGCAACCTTTACTCACTGCGCAGAGCCATTATAAGAATTACGCCGATAAGAGGAGAAGTTTCCCCGAGTTTGAAGTGGGAGACTTGGTACTTTTGAAAGTTTTACCACGGAAGGGACACATGAGATTCGGAACGAAGGGGAAACTGTCACCTAGATTTTGGGGCCGTTTCCAATCCTAAAGAGGGTGGGGGAGGTGGCCTATTAGTTAGCACTTCCTCCACAATTATCATCTTTGCATGACGTATTCCATGTGTGCGTGTTGAGGAAGATACAACCCTGACCCTTCACATGTCTTGAGTGTACCAGACGTCGATATACAAAGCGACGTGATGTGTGTGGAGGTGCCGATCAGAGTGATCGGGAGCGAACAAAGGGTACTGCGGAACCGCGCTGTTCAGTTAGTCAAGGTGATATGGGAACGACATGGCAATGAGAGCCTCTCATCTGGAACTCTTTCTGTGAGATGTTTTGAACCTCTACTTCGCTCGAATTTTCGAGACGAAAATTTTAAAAGAGGATTGTATTGTAAGGGCCGAAATTTTTAAATTAATAAAAATGTGGATATAAGTTAATTTAATGATGAAAATTGGGAAATTGGTGAGATAAAAGGTAATGGGCCAAAATTTGGACAAAGGCCCAAGTGTGGCCCAATAGACTATGGTTTGGATTTAAATTTATTTAAATGGGTCAAGAATGGTCAAATTGGGTCAAATACCCATTTGGGACCCAATGGGTCAAGATGGTTATGCTCTAAGGTAAATGGGCTAGATGGAAATGTAATTGGGCCATAGGCCCAATGGTAATCCACTTAGAGTGAATTCAATGATTTTAAATCACCTAAGTTATTTGGAAGTAAACCAAGGTAATGTGGCCAAGTGGGACCCACCTTCACCTCATCAAGTGAAGTGGCGTGTGGGCCAATGATTGGTGGCGCCGGCCACCATGGTCGACTTGGTCAACCATGGGTGGAATAATTGAAATTAGGTTAAATACAAATGAATTAACCTAAGGTAATTATCAAATTAATTAAGTAATTAATTTATTAAATTGGTGGCCAAATGGGGTTAAAATTGGTCAAATGGAGACCAAGTTACCCCACCTTAAAATTTACACACGTTGGGCTTGGTGGTGGTTTAGATGACCATCACCATAAAGCAAAGAAAAGACCTTAAAAATATCTCATAAGGTTGGTGAAACCAATTAATGTAAAGTAAAAGTCTTTAAGTCACCAAATGAGATAAGTTTTGTTGGTCCTCCCATTCTCATTTTCTTTTCACAAACTCCACCTCTCCCACTCTCCCATGGTCGTCCCCTACATCCAAGTGAAGGAGAGAAAGAGAGCTAAGGAAAAGAGAAGAGAAGGAGAGAAGAAAAAAGTGGAAATTGGAGGGAAATCACTCTAAGGTTAGGGTTTAACATCTCTCCTCTCATGATTTTTCCCTCTCTCTCTCTCTCACAAACCCTACCATGGACGATTCTAGGGTTGGATATTGCCACCATTAATCAAGAGTCTTGACCTATCAAAGATCAAGAGGAAGGAGAGAGGAGGCTAAGGAGACCGACGGGAGCGGCGGAAATCGGAGGAGACGTCGGATTGAAAGTATTTCTTAAACAAGAAATTTTGGATGTTCAGGGTCTAAGAATTGGAATTTATTTTTGTAGAATTTAATGGTGGTTACATAAATGTGTGTCATGGATGTTAAACCCATCAAATGAGAGGGTGGAAGATGGAGGAAACCCTAAATGGGTAAATTAGGGTTAGGGAAAGAAAATGAATAAATGGGTTATGTGCATTATGTAAATTATGAGATTAAGCATAGAATGGGATGATTGGAAGAAAAATTATTGGCCATAGGGTTCAGCCATGTAGCATGGCCGAACCCCATGGTGGGTGATTATCCATTTGATGTAAAATGGTTAGGGTTAATGAATGGAAGATAATGAAGGTGGCTAATGGATTTTTGGGTTGTAAATGAATGAATGTGGATGAGTATTAAAATGGTTTTATGATGAAAAATGCAATGGGATTTTATGGCATTAAGAAGGCATAAAAGAGAAGGAATTGTGAACCATGGGTTCGGCCATGGTGCATGGCCGAACCCTAGGTTGTTATGAGAATATGATTTAAATGCATGATGTAAACCTCTCATGGGAAGACTTGTGATAGATTTAAAATGTGCCAAAAGATTCAAGGAAAATGGGGAACAAGACATCATGGGTTGGGACATGGTGTGTGGCCAAACCCATGACCCATTTTGTAGGTCATTGTATGAGTTAAGGTTGGGTCCATGTTTGTGTTTAGATGATGGAGAATCTTATTAAATGAGATGGCTGATTGTGTTTCATGTTGAGTCATGATTAGTGAATCCTTAATGGATATAAGTTATGGATGAATTTTAGACTTAAAATATACATGAATAGAGGAGATATTAAACCATGGAAGTTTAGTGGCATAACCGTAATTATGGGCCACAATGAAGAACCATGGCCGAACCCCATGTATGTTGGACATGAACTTGGGTGCATTAAGATGACCTTATGAATGATTAAATTAAGCTTGGGGTTGATGCATTTTAGTTTCATAAATTAGAATGCTTAAAGGGCTAAAATTTGGAATTATCATGTGTGTAAATCAATGGAAATGAGGCTAAGTTAAGGGCTGATTTTTAATGATCTTGTAACGTGGTTAGGGATCATTAATGGACCTAGGTTGTGGATCAATTTTTGGACTTAATCATTCATGGATAAATGGGTGATTAACCATGGAAAATGAGGTAGTGGCAAATCCGTAATTAAATGCCAAATTCAAGAATTCAATGGAGATTGATCATGGAATGAGGGGCTCTAATGAAATAACCTTACAAGTGGTTGATCAAGCCTAGGGTGGCCTAATTTTAAGACTTATGGGAGTAAAAGTTTTAATAGATGACATGGGACCGGACTCACAAAACCTAAATAGTGACCGGTTTTTCATATGGGCTTAGAAATGGTTAAAACATGGACTAATGATAAATGTGTAATAAGGTACTGGACATCGCAGGCGGTACGCGATCGGCGACCGGGTTTATCGAACGGAAAACGTAAAAGGACGCGAGTCGGTATTCGGTAGGATTCCTACATTTTTGTAAGCCATGGATTGGGTGATGTTTTCTTTAATTTATTTTGGAAAGCATGTGGTTGTCTTTAAGATGAGTTTTGGATTATGCATCTTGTGATGTTTTCCTTTAAATTATTTTGGAAATTATGTGAATGCTTATGATGGGTTTGGATTAAATATTGTGGGATGGTTTCCCTTTGATTTAGTTGATAATCTTGTAATTGTTTTAAGATGGGTTTTATTACTATTGAATTTCATATATTACATGGCATATGGCATCTACATCTCATGCATGGCATGGGAGGCATATGACAGGGGAAGGATGAAATGAAATCGGAGTCCATGCTCCGTCGGGGCGACCGATAAACAGCATGGGGACATTTCACATATGTATTATTATACCTTGATGAGGCTTTGCCATCAAGGGGGGACTCTTGTAATTATGATACCTTGATGATGGTTTTTCCATCAAGGGGGGATGCCTAGTGTGGACCGCATCTTGATGAGGCTTTTCCATCAAGAGGGTCATAGCACGATGATGGGATGGATTTTATTTGGGACACTATGGATGATTGAAAAAGGGACATTGTAGAATGAGGATGAGATTGATGGGTGGGATTCATGACATAGAACACCCATTGCATGACATTGCCCAAAGTGCATGGTTTTTCTATAATATTATATGCATGCTGTTATTACTAATCCATGTGCTAGCCCTACTCGGAGTCCTACTGGGCGCGTGTTCTAACGCCCTACTTCTACCCTAGCTGACGATGTAGGAGATGGCGGAACGGAAGGACAGGACGGGAGTCAAGCTTAGGAGTTTGGGAAGGCGGACTAATTATTTTGTTTAAGTTTATTTTGGGAAAATGTGTATTTGTATAATTTAGCTTGTCGGAAATGTAATAACTTAGATGTCTTGCTATGTTTTATAAATTATTTTGGACAGTACAGTATGAGGGCATTTTAGTAATTTAATGGATATCTCTTCCCTGCTATCTAAAAATTGGTAGAATAGTGTCTATTATCATCCGCATTGATTTCTATGTGTTGCGAGCATTCTTTCTACGCGTGAACCGTACTCGTGGATTTATGTTCCATGCACGCGTAGGGTTGGCCAGTTAAGGGCCGGGCTTTAGAATTTCGGACTTAACTCGCGTCGTGACGTCCGCGCCCTTTGTCACTTTTCTTTTTTTTTTTAAAAAAAAAATAGACTCTGATATTTCGGTGAAAAGGGCGGGCGTTACATTATCCATCAAGGTAACTCCTTTGGGACTTAAAATATCATTAAAGTCTTTGAGATTCTCAAAACTTCACTTCACTCTAAATCTTTCTTAATGACAAATTCGAGAACTCTATCATTTTCCAAAATCAAATAAATATCCAATCAACAACACTATTATTAATCTTGAGGATCAACTTAAATCAAGTCCATACTTGACTAAGGGAATTTAGCTTACCCATAGTTCAATCTACCCAATCCAAGGAGTTGTCTACGCCTTGGTTTCCTCTTCCAGCCATTTTAGTAAAACTAAACTTAATCAGTCTCATACTTAGGAGCAAATCCAAACACCAACAAAACCTAAACTTAGTCAAACCACATCTCCTCAAAACACTCCTAGCTTATTCGAATCAAATGTTAATTTGTTTTTTTTTTTAACGTCACATTCGAAGACTACACAATTGCTACCCCTCTTAAAATATTTCTACCCCACACAGCCGAGGGAAAAGGGGGCTAACTTGTTTCTAATCTTGGACCCTACCTTGTACTCATAGTTCGTGGATGGAACCCAACCTTTGATTGTAACGCCCGCCCTTTTCTCACTCACCATAAAATCAGAGTATTTTTTTTTTTATAAAAAAAGTGAGAGAGAACGAAGACGTCACGACGCGAGTTAAACCCGAGTTTCCAAAAGCCGACCCTTAAATGACCACCTTTACGTGTGTGTGGATTACGTCTAGTAAAACATTGCACACGTTCTAAGAATATTTGCGGAATTAACATATGAATAAAATACAATTCATATACATGACATTAATAAGCAAGGAAGCCAATCACCATAAAAATTTAACTGAAATGTAAATATCATCAAACCATAGCAAAATATTACTAAGTTATTACCATCCAAAATATCAATTCTCCCAATAGATCATTCCAAAATCATTGTAAATAACATAAGCATAAATCTACCCAAGCTCTTACGCTTGGCTCCCTTCATGTCACATGTCCTTGTCATTCCCTGTTTCATCATCTATAGGGTAGAAGTAGGGCGTTAGTCAACACGCCCAGTAGGAATTCCAAGTAGGGTTAAGTGCACAGAGGATCAATATAAAATCATGATAGAAAATATCATATCATATTTGTAAACCATCTCATAAGTAATAAAATACAATGCATGATATCCAAAATATTATCATGCTTACTTATGCATCATGTCACGGGTGTCAATGCCAAATGATCACTCACCCACTTCCATAGTGCAATCAATCACATATAGATAGTTTCCTTGATAAATTACCATATCAAGGTGTTCCCTTGGCCAATTATGTCCGCAGTGTTTTGTGACGGCAACACCAGGTCACTGTTATACCTCCCCACATATGTTAATCGGAATTATCGATGGAGTGTGGACTCCTCCCTCTGCGCAGGGTTTCAGGACTGTTTACCTAGGAGCTCCTTGGCCCAGACTACGCTGTACCCATTACTAGCGATCCTAGACAAGGCCAAAATATCAATAGTTCACATAGCTTTATACAAGCTAGTCGCAAGCCCAAGTCATGTCCGGACAGCTCATAACTTGGCTTGTTGTCCCATGTATTCCCTCCCATGCCATGCATGAGATAATGAATGCGTGAATGCCATTTCATATCCAAATATATAATACCATTGAAAATCAATTCATAGACATATATCATTTGATTAACCAAAGTAAATCATCATGTTTGGAACTAAAAACCAGTAACATATATATAATCCACAGTGTCTCAATAAGGTAGGAATCCTATCAACGTTCGATATGTTGTCCTTGCTATTTTGCGATGATAACGTTCAACGATCACATCGAAACGAATCGCAAACCCCTTCGCGAATCTCCTTTCCTTATTAAATTCAATCGCATACATAAATCAATTTGATTATCTATTTAATTTTAATCATCCCTTAGATCCTTCCAGATAGACTGAAACATCTGGAAAATTATTTAAAATTTAAACTTTTCAATTAAGTTGACTGAATCAGGGATTCAGTCTACTGAATCTGGCCCAAAAATTATTCTCTGTCTTACCCGCAGATGTTTAGTGGATTGAATACAATATTCAATCGGCTGAAACCCAACTCAGTACTGTTTACACTTGACCCATCACCTTTCAGTCGGCTGAATCATGGATTCAGTCGGCTGACTTGAGGTCAAACCCTTCTGTGTTCTCAGTCTTTGTCCTTTCAGTCGACTAAATTACAGATCCAGTCGGCTGACTTTGGATCAAATTATTTGTGTCTTCGGCCAGTTCACATTCAGTCGTCAGAATAAAAAATTTAGTCGGCTGAATTTCCAACCAACCCTTTTACGTCTTTGATAAGCATGCCTTCAATCGACTGAATCATAAATTCAGTTGGCTGAAACTCACCAGATCCCTTTCTTATTTGATACATCAATGTTCGGTTGAGTGAATCCTAGATTCAGTTGTCTAAAACACCAATAAATCCCATATATTTAATCCAGTCCATGTTCAATCGATTGAATCACAAGATTCAGTCGGCTGAAACTCCCAGAAACTCTTTTCTGTTTCGGCCAACACTAGTTCAGTCGACTGAATCTGTTTGTCAGTCCCTTTTGTTTGCTTATTTGGCTAGACCCTTCTTCATGGAATCCATTCCTTATCATTTTAAATCATAGTTATCATATCCATATAACTCTTAGCGAGTTTACTCTACCCTCTAGCCAAAGCTAGAGTCTTTTCCTTTATTATTTCGATCCTTGGTTTATTGTATGTATTCGGATATCACCTTTCTTTTTGTTTCAAACCATTACCAATCCTTGAATGGATTTTCAACTTTCATGACCTATAACAGTTTGGTCATCCCTTTCAACAAAATATGGAACCCATAGGTTCGGCCACACTATGGCCAAATCTTTGGTTTCCCTTAGTCTTAATCCCTTATTGTTAAACTTATACATACTTTCTTTCCCCGTCTCCTTCTTTTTCTTTTGGTCTGTTCTTTCTTCCTTAAGCCTTCTTTTTCCTTTGCTCTTCACAAATTCTCTAAGTCCAGAGGTGTAGGTGGAGTGAGAGATAAAGAAGAATGCTTGTGAAATGAAGGGGAGTCGGCCAACAGTTTGGTGTGTCCCTTGGGTTATGTCCCTTTGTATACCAGCCTAAGTCCTTTCACTCTCTCTAATTAAAGTTTTGTCTAACCAAGGTGTCTCTTGGCTTAACCAAGGAGACCCTTGGTTTAAGCCAAGACAACTCTTTGTTTTCCAACGTGTGTATTGATTTCTTAGCCATTGAGATGGAAACCTTCTATCTCCCTACTTCAACTCACCTTGAGATGGGAGCCTCCTCAACTTCCCATTCAACTCAACTCAACTCAAGCATTAACTTAATTCCTTTAAACTTACTCATGGTTGACCAAGTCAACCATGACTTAGCCGACCTTGCATGTACATGGCACGTGGGCCCCATTTTAGCCATATCATTTGATGATGTGGCACCTTGCCTAGTTGGCTTCCATGCGTGCCACATGGCAATGCCACCTCACCCATTTACTTTAAAATCAGCTCATCTATGACCCATTGGGTCCCAATTGGGTAATTGACCCAACTCCTTACCCATTTAAGGTCCATTTCAACTATTTAAATCTTAAATTCCATTAAATCACAATTTAAATGAACCATTCCAATATATATATATATAAGTGATGAAAATCTGAGGTGTTACAATATTATCTTCTTTTGAAATTTTCATCCCGAAAATCGAGTGGCTTCTTCATTACCATGTAGATCCCATACCACTTTGATAAATGAAATTGCTCGGTTCCGTAACACCCTTTGTTCTGTCTCAATCACTCTGACAAACCTTTCGACGTAAGATACGTCGCTTTGCACCTCTATGTCTTGTACATTCAGCACGTACGAAGGGTCAGGATTGTACTTCCTTAACATAGAGACATGGAACACATCGCGTAGTGATGACAACTGTGGAGGGAGTATCAAATGATAGGCTACTTCCCCCACCCTCTCATGGATTGGAAAGGGTCAAACAAATCTAGGTGACAGCTTCCCTTTTTTTCCAAATCTCATGTGTCCCTTTCGTGGCGACACTTTCAAGAACACTAAGTCTCCCACTTCAAACTCAAGAAATCTTTTTCTTTTGTTAGCGTAGCTCAGCTGACGACTCTGCGTTGTAAGCAGATGTTGTCGTATCACCTTAATATGTTCCATGGTCTCTGCAACTAGCTTAGGTCCAATAAGTGCAGGCTCTTCGGTCTCTGTCCAATACACTGGTGATCTACAGGGTCTACCATACAATGCCTCGAATTGAACCATTTTGAGGCCTGCCTGGTAACTATTGTTGTATTGGAACTTAACCAGTGGTAAATGATCTTCCCAACCACCCTTGAAGTCTAGCATGCAAGCTCTGAGCATATCCTCCAACGTCTGTATTGTTCTTTCTGACTGACCGTCGGTCTGTGGATGAAAAGTTGTGCTGATTAACAAGTTGGTTCCCATAACTGACTGCATGCTCTACTACACCCTGCCAGTGAATCTGCCATCTCTATCAGACATAATAGTCCCGGGAATACTATGTAGCCTGATGATATCCTTGATATACTGCCGTCCCAGAGTCTCAGACGAATCTGTCATCTTGATTGGGAGATAAAGCGCAGACATGGTCAGACGGTCCACCAACCCATATTGCATCATTACCTTTTGATGACCTTGGCAGTCCTGTCACAAAGTCCATGGAGATATGCTCCCATTTCCATTTCGGCACTGGTAGAGGTTTGAGCAATCCTGGCGGCTTCTGATGTTTTGTTTTGACATGTTGACAAGTAAGGCAATGAGAAACAAAGTCAGCCACGTCTCTTTTGAGTCCATGCCACCAATAATGTATTTTTAAATCATGGTACATTTTGGTGCTACCCGGATGAATAGAGAGTTTTGTCTAATGAGATTCGATCAATAACTCTCTTCTACAGCTTTGAAACACATATGTCCTGCCTCGGAATGAGAGACCTTGTCCAGGTCGTAATTCCCATTCTGGAACGACCTCACAAGTAGACATCTTGGCCCATATTTTTTCCACTTCCAGATATGTCCACTATTCTTGCTCAATCTTGGAAACCATGCTGGACCGTTCCATCAGATTTTACATGCTCCCGCAGTCCTTGATGTACAAATTAGATTCTTGGATGGTTGTCAACATTTCCCATTCTTTCATAACCAAACTGGCCACTGTTGCATGTGATATGCAACTGAGGGCATCTGCCACTTTGTTCGCCTTGCCAGGATGATATCGTAGTGCAAACTCATAATCTTGTAGATATTTAATTCATCTGCGCTACCTCATATTGAGTTCCTTCTGATCAAACAGATACTTTAAACTCTTATGGTCAGAAAATACTTCAAATTTCTCACCATATAGATAGTGTCTGCAGCTTTTGAGAGCGAAGACCAATGCAGCTACTTCCAGATCATGAGTGGGTTAGGTACGTTCATGAATTTTCAGTTGCCTTGAACCGTATGCCACTATATGATGACTTTGAGTGAGAGAGCACCCAAGTCCTTCTCCTGAAGCATCACAATATACTTCATATCCGTTGCCTCTTTCCGGCAAAATTAGAATAGAAGCAGTCGTAAGCTTTTGTTTCAGATCCTCAAATCTTCGGTTGCATACATCTGACCATTCGAATTTGACCCCTTTCTGAGTGAGTCAGGTGAGTGGAGCTGCAATCTTGAAGAAATCCATAATAAACTTCCAATAGTAGCCAGTCTCTAACCGCTGCCACTTTAGCTGGGTCCACGACTATTCCTTCTACTGATATGAAATGTCCTAAAAAATTGACCTCAGATAGCCAGAACTCACACTTGCTTGCTTTGGCATATAATTGATTCTTCTTCAGAGTGTCCAGGACTATCCGCAGGTGCTTACTATGCTCCTCCCGGCTGATGGAATAAATCAGGATATCGTCAATGAAAACAATTACGAACTTATCTAGATAAGATCGGAATATTTTGTTCATCAAATCCATGAACACGACTGGTGCATTTGTGAGTCCAAAAGGCATGACCACATATTCATACAGTCCATACCGAGTTTTGAAAGTCGTCTTCTTTATGTCTTCAATCCTGACACGGATTTGATGGTAGCGTACATCAGATCAATTTTGGAGAAATAGCTGGAACCTCTGAGTTGATCGAACAGGTCATCAATTCTGGGTAGAGGGTACTTGTTCCTGACTGTCAACTGATTCAGTTTCCTGTAGTCCACACATCCGAAGAGTACCATCTTTCTACTTTACAAATAATACCAGTGCTCCCTAGGATGAAGTGTTGTTCCGGATGCATCCTAGTCTGAGCAACTCATCAATTTGTTTCTTCAGCTCAGACATACCTGCTAGGGCCATCTGGTAATTCGGCAATGATACAGGAGTAGTGCCGGGATATAGTTTGATCTCGAAGTCAATCTCCTTTTTTGGAGGCAAACCAGGGAGTTCTGTCGGAAATACCTCTGCGTAGTCTTTCACTGCCGCAGGTAGTTTAGCCATTGGCGCCTTGTCTAATCTGATGATGTTCAATACTAGATGGTTCATTTCTTCATGCAATCTCCTGGTCGTTGGAATGCGCTGTCTGCCGGCATGTATTACATATCGTTTTCCCTCAAGTGACCAAAATATCACTCTGCAGAGATGACAATCAATGCTAGCCTGGAAGTTAGCCAATCAATCCATGCCAAATATAATGCCGTATTCCTTCATCTCGAGTACCAGATACTTGAACTTAAATCTAAACCCAGCAAGTTTAGTGTCTACGGAAGTGCAGATCAGACCTAGTGATGTGTCTCCAATAGGGGATACAATAATAAGTACAGTGGACAATTGTTGTACTAGAGTACAAGTAGCAGATTTGAAGGTAGCAGATATAAACGAGTGGGATGCTCCTGAATCAAATAATGCAAAGGCATAAGAACTACCAACTACTACCATACCTTGAATCACCGAGTGATCCATTGTCTCTAGAGGAGGAACAAAAGTATATAGCCGTCTAGATCCTGTCGGAATAGGTGCCCGTCCTATCTGGTTATGTGCTCTGAATGCTTGTGACTGAGCTGGTCGAGCTGGAGGACGGAAGGAACCCCTGGAGTGAGAAGGTTTATTGTTCTGTGGACACTCCGTATTGAAATGGCCCTACTGGCACACTGGAAACAGGTGCTAACACCTCGAGGAATTTGAAAGACTGGTCCTGATGTGGAGGGCTAATTGGGACGAAAACCTCCAATAGAACCAGTAGAGGCTGAGAGTCTCCCAAAGTTGGGTCTGAACCTCTTGTTTAGGAGGAAAGTATTTCCCCCGCTTTGACCTCGTCGGTTATTGACAAGCCTGACTGTCTCTGCCAACTCTTGTTTGGCTATGCTAGCTTGACTAACCACTTCTGCCAAAGTAGCTGATTTGAATATTTTGACTTTGGCTCTTAGGTTAGGTCGCAGGCCTCGTTCAAACTTCCGAGCCTTCTTGTATTCTGTATCTACCATGTACAAAGTAGAACACGATAAACGGAGAAATTCTTGATAATAATCTGCAACAGTTATGGTGCCTTGGACGAAAGATATTAACGCTTGTGTCTGGCGCTCCTTCTCCTCCTTTGGAAAATAATGATCCAGAAACATTCCAGCGAACTGGTCCCATGCATCTTAGTCCTTTCTGCAACACCCCGGATTTTCAATTTATGAATATATATGGAAATTGTCCATTTAATTTGTGAATTAATGGAGATGGATCTTAGATGGGTAAGGAGTTGGGTCAATTGCCCAATTAAGACCTAACGGATTATGGATAAGGTTCAATTGAAATAAATGGGTAAGATTTATTTAATTGGGTCAAGGTTGGCAATTGGGTCAAATGCCCAATTGGGACCCAATGGGTCATGGTTGACTTGGTCGACCACCAAATGAGTTCAAGTTCAATTAAGGTATGGCTAAATTAAATTTGAAATGGAATCAAGGAGTTGAGTTGATTTTAAGTGAGTTAAATAGAGTTGAATTAAAGATATGAGTTAAGTTAAAGAGATGAGTTGAATAAGGAGATGGAGAGTTCCATCTCAAGGGACACCATCATGTACACACGTTGGGGAGGTGGGAGTTTCATCTCATGGGATGAAACTCCAAAGGGATCATTAATGAGGGAGGTGAAGGGTTTTGTTGTTACACAATCCATATCCAAGAGCACACGTTGGGGAGATGGAGGGTTTCCATCTCATGATGGAAACCCAAGGGGCACACGGTTGGGAGTTTCATCTCATGGGATGAAACCCCCAAAGGAAGTATTAATGAGGGAGGTGAAGAGTCATAGTTGTTACAAAGGGGCATCACTCAAAAGACACCACCCTTGGCAGAATTACATTGGACAACAAAGAGAGCTCTTTGCTTCATCTCACTCGCTCCCTCTCATTCTTGGCCGATCCCCCTCTCAAGACAAGAAACACTTAGAGTACTTTCTATCTCAAGCTCCTCTCCCTCTCACTCAAGGCCGACTCTCTCTCAAAGACAAAGGAGAAAGGACTTAGAGTTTTCCATCTCAAGCTCCTCTCCCTCTCACAAGAACCTAGGGTCGACCCTCTCACAAGATCAAGGAGGAAGATAGAAGAAAGACTAAGGAAGGAAAAGAGCGGAGGAGCAAGTCGGAACGAAAGAAACCGGAGGAGTCGCGGAATCGGTAAGTACTTGATGAGATTTTATTAAGTAAGAAAATATGGTCAAGGAACATGGTTCGGCCATTGCATGGCCGAACCCTAATCTTGTTATGGCTAAAGGACTTTATGCATGTCCCATGTAGGAAATGGTGGATGATCAAAAATCATGGTTTGGCCCTTGTATGGCCAAACCCTAAGTTTTATGTATGAGAACACCAAGGACAGAAAGGGGTGGATGAGGTTCGGCCATGATGTATGGCCGAACCCCATCAAAGGATGACATGGATGTATGATTTTTTGTAAGAAAATGATGAACCATAAGGTTCGCCCATGTTATATGGCCGAACCCCATGGAGAAATATTGAATTGTTTACACGTAATTAGGCCATGAAAATGATGGAGAAATATTGAATTATTTACATGTATTTAGGCCATGAAAATGATGGAAGGATATTAGTGATTTTTAGGGGGTTTAAAGGATGAAAATCATAGATGTATGTGAGTCATTTTAAAAGGTTTTAAAGGATGATAATGATGGGAGATTATTGTGATTCTAAGTAGGTCTTAAATATTGCAAAGCATGATCTAAAATGTTGTAAATGGTAAAGAACCATGGACCATGGGTTCGGCCATGTTGTATGGCCGAACCCCATGGAGAAATATTAACGGATTTATTATGGATCTTTGGGTTTTAAATGATGAATCTAAGAGTATGATTAAACCCTCCATGGAGGGACTTTGTTTATGGACCTAAGATTGTAAATGATTTAAAGGAGAAGATGGAAATGAGACATCATGGGTTCGGCCATGGTGTATGGCCGAACCCCATGGACCATTTTAATGGGTCATTTAGAGATCTATGCATGTTTAAATAAATGAATGATTAAGCTAGGAAATGGAGGGATTTAATTATGGATCTATGTTTTGGACCTAAGCATGGGTAAATAAATTAGGTGATGGAAATATTGGCTAAGATGTAAATGGGGTGAACATGAAGGACCATGGGTTCGGCCATACACCATGGAGAATATTTTGTGGACTTAAAGTTTTATTAATTTTAAATGATTAACTTATGTGTGATTGGTTAAATCAAAAGAGAGACCCAAAAACCAAGTGAGTGAGGTTCGGCCATGTTGTATGGCCGAACCCCACTAAGGCATGTTTATGGACTTAAACATGGTTGGAAATCAAAAGGAACATGGGTTTGATTTATTGATATGTAATAATGTAACGGGATCTCACAAGCGGTGTACGATCGGCTTGACGCGATCGGTGAGTGATTTTCGGACAAAAACGCAAGGACACATTAGTTGGTCATTGGTAGGATTCCTACCTTATTGAAAACCATGGATTATGTATATGTGAATATTTTACTTGAATTATTTTGGTATCAAATGATATGTCTTTATGATGGGATTTTAATGCTATGATTTGTATTATTACATAGCATGTCTACACTTACATCTCATGCATGGAATGAGAGGGATGAAATGTAACTGGAGACCCACGCTCCGTCGGGGCATGCGTAAGGCATTCGTGAGGGGTACCATGATGTGCATTATCCATCAGGAGGGTTGTATGATTGATTTGAAATAGGAGATCCACGCTCCGTCGAGGCGTCTGTAAGGCATTCGTGAGGGGTACCTTGATGTGCATTGTCCATCATGAGGGTTGTATGATTGATTTTTAACTGGAGATCCACGCTCCGTCGGGGAGTCTGTAAGGCATTCATGGGGATACTTTGATGTATGTGATTGTGATATGGCTGATGGGTGGGACTCATAGCATATGACATGTAACACTTCGGAATTCCATGTTATCAATATTTACAGAATTTTCCATTTTAATTGTGAATTAGAGGATATGAACCTTAGATGGGTAAGGTGTTGGGTCAATGGCCCAATTACGACCCAACGGTTATGGTATATGGTTCAATTTAAAGTAAATGGGTAATGCGCACTTAATTGGGTCAATGTTGCTAAAAGGCTCAAAATGCTCAATTGGGACCCAATCGGTCGCGGTTAACTTAGTTGACCACCAACTGAGTTCAAGCCTAATTAAATGGGGCTGAATTAAAATGGTAATGCAATATATCTACAAATAAGGATCTGGATTAAGTCGCATGCGCATAGAGGGAACTTGGAAGATTGCATACAATTGTAGAGACTTGGAGTGGAAGCCAAGGTAAGGATATGCGTATGAGGTGCATGAGGATAAGGTGTCAACGGATGGAAAGTATGGATGGAAAGATTTTAGCAATGGGATATTGTGCATACGGATGTGAGGTTTTAGGATGACGTGGAAACGTATATTGACTAGCTTTTAGGAGTTGAAATGTTGAATGTGTATGCGCATCCACGATGATGTGCTAGAGTTTCTTTAAAAGGTGTCCTTTCCTTTGTTAAGAGCGATACTAGGGATTTGCTAAATTGAAGGGTCTCGGCATCTTCTAAAGATAGGACCGAGTGGAAGTTTTATAAAAGAGAGGCAGCATAAGACAAGAGGGGCGCACGGCATACACAATCAAGGGAAGGCTTGACGCTGTATGCTCTGTCAATAAGGAGTTCTCGACAGTGTGCAGAGAAGGAGAGGGTAGCCAGCTGTGTGAAAGATCAAGAATAAAGAGGAATACATACAAAAGAGGCTAAGGAAGGAAAGGATCGGAAGAACAAGTCAGAGTGAAGGAAAATAGGCGGAGTCACGGAACCGGTAAGTATTTTGATAATTTTGTTTAAAGAAAGGAACCATAGGGTTAGGCCATGGTGTATGGCCGAACCCCATGGAAAGACATTGGTTATTTTATGGATTTTTGAGGGATGAAAACCATGGTATGTTATAAATGTTTTAAAAGAGTTTAAAATGGATATGTGGTTAAGGACATGAGCAAGAACCATGAATGGAATGGGTGGAAGATCAAGGATTAAAAGGGGGACCAAAGTCAAATGAGTGAGGTTCGGCCATGGTGTATGGCCGAACCCCACTAGGGTTTATTTTATGGACTTGAAAATGGTAATGGATGCAATGGAGAAATTGGAAAGTTAGACATCATAGGGTTCGGCCATGGTGTATGGCCGAACCCCATGAACCAATTTTATGGGTCAATTATGGATCTAATATGTCTATGTATATTTTTAATGAATGGTTCACCAAACCAAGGGATGAAGGGAATTATTAGGGTTTTATTTTATGAATTATGAATCAATCATGAATCTATGTAATGGATCAATTTTGGACTTAAACATGAGGTGATGGAAACCATGGCAAAATTGTAAATAAGAGTAAAAATGATAGACCATGGATTCAGCCATGGTGTATGGCCGAACCCCATGGGAAATGATTTATGGATTTAATGTATGAATGGTTAGATTAATGGAATGTTAGCCATGGATAGAAGAATGGCAATATTGTAATTAAGTGGAAATAATGGACCATGGGTTCGGCCATGGTGTATGGCCGAACCCCATGGGGAAGGTTTGATGGACTTAGGGTTTATGTATGTTGGATTAAATGAATGGGAAGTGATATGATCTTGGACTTAAGTTAAATGAGCAAAAAGGGAACTAAAACCAAAGGGGTGAGGTTTCGGCCATAGTGTATGGCCAAACTCCACAAAGTTGGGTTTATGGACTTAGATATAAATAGAAATCAAATTGAACATGGTATGATTGATTGTTGTGTAATAAGGTGACGGGACCTCACAAACGGTGTACGATCATGAGCGGCTACCAGATTAAGAAGCAAGGACATTTAGTGGTCTTTGGTAGGATTCTACCTCTTTGAAACCATGGGTTTATGTACAACATTTTTATCTTATTTTGATGAATTTACGTTGTAAAAGATATGTTTCAAATTTGAGTTTTAA
This sequence comes from Chimonanthus salicifolius, assembly GCA_013350335.1. Lineage (NCBI taxonomy): Eukaryota > Viridiplantae > Streptophyta > Magnoliopsida > Laurales > Calycanthaceae > Chimonanthus > Chimonanthus salicifolius. The sequence continues at coordinate 60,520,825 of CM023533.1, read as the reverse complement.
TGCTATGTTATAATATAAAATAGCATGTGTTTCATTAACATCTCATATAAGGCATGGGGTGAAGGATATGTAACCGGAGGGGCCACACTTCGTCGGGGCATCCGAAAGACCAATGTGGGGATACCTTGATGTGCATTTCCCATCAAGAAGATACCGGAGGGGCCACACTTAGTCGGGGCGTCCGAAAGACCTATGTGGGGGTACCTTGATGATGAGAATTCCATCAAGAGATTATCTGTACTTGTGATGGGTGGGACTCATTGCATTTGACATCATGACATGGCATTGTTTTATATGGTTTTGACTTTATGTTATTATATATGATTCGTACTAACCATGTGTAGACCCTAAATGGAATACCTACTGGGCGCGTTGTTCTAACGCCCTACTTCTACCCTAGTGGATGATATAGGAAATGAGGGGAACGATGAACGCGAAAAGGGCCAAGCATAGGAGCTTGGATGCATTTAGTTTTTAATTCTGTTTAAGATACTCATGAACTTGTAATTTGAGTAGCTAGAATTCGGCATGTAATACCTTAGATAACTTTGCTATGGTCTGAATGGTTTGTTGGATATTTTAAGTTAACTTTAATTATGATTAAAGACTTTAAGTACTTTTGCTATCTAAAATGGAATAGAATTAGGTTCTATTATAATTCTGCAATTATGAATTTAATTAGCATGTTTATATTGTTATGTGTGAACCGTTTTCATGGACTTAGTCCATGCACACATAGGGTTGGCCAGTTAAGGGTTGGACTTTAGAAGTTCGGACTTAGCTCGCGTCGTGACGTCTCGCTCTCTATCACTCTTTTAAAATATATATATATATATATATATATATATATATATACTCTGATTTTCGGAAAGCGAGGGAAAAAGGGCGGGGTGTTATAGTTGGTATCAGAGTGAAACAGAAAGATTGAATCTTTCAAAGTAACATTAAGACGGTATCATGTCTCACTGACAGATAAGAATCCGAACTGACCGACTCTTCGGAGTTCGCTGCACGGGGGCCTGATTAATTTACTTCGTTAGACTCAGACTGAACATTCAATCTGAGAACAACAATGGATGATAGCAATGGAAGTACAATAAAAATAAATGGATTTATCAAACAAAAATAGGATAAATTTCCCCAATATACCCGAATTGAGAAACAAACAATAGATACTTGGGGAATTCCCAAAAAAAAAGAAAAAAAGAAAAATCAAGAGTGCTTATTTGGAAATTTCCCCAAAATTGGAAAATACAAACTTTACGATGAAAACTAAGTCATGATATTTTTTGAATGGCTTAGGGAAAAATGCCTCCAAAGACAAATACCCTGACAAAACTAGAAAGATAAGGAAAAAGAGGTAGAAAACTCTCAACATGAAAAGGAGGTAGAGAAATCTCAACATGGAGAGGAGGAACGACGACAATCTCGACATGAAGAGGAAGAACAACCATCCCACTAGGAGAGGACGAGTAAAGCAGCGTGAATATACCGGTGGTGCCTCCTGAACTACAAAGCTTTGTTAAAGCAGTAGTCACTTTGGTGCTTTAACAACACTTGAACTGAAATGGAACCACGAATGAGACCAATGACAAGAGCATGGTCAGGGACTTCCAACAACAACGCCTCCTTATTTCAAAGGGAAAGAAGGGGCTATCAGAGAGGAAAATTGGCTGAAGAAGATCACTCAGATCCTGACCCTACTCAAGATTTCGAGACATGCTGACGAGATTTTACTCGCCACATCACAACTGATCGATGATGCCTGTAAATGGTGGGAGGTGATAGTGAAGCAATGAACACTTCTTCTGGAAGGAGAGAGGACTGCAATGACTTGGGATCAGTTCTCAGCTACCTTCTTGGACCATTATTTTCCTGAGGAGGAGAAGGAACGCCAGACTCAAGCTTTTCTATCTTTGTTACAAGGCACCATGACGGTGGCAGAGTACCACCAGGAGTTTCTCAGTTTGTCTTGCTATGCCTTCTATATGGTGGATACAGTGTATCGAAGGGCACGCAAGTTTGAGCGGGTCCTTCGGCCAAGCATTAGGACCAAGTAACCATATTTAAGGTAGCTACATTGGCAGAGGTGGTCAGCAGAGCCACTATAGTAGAGCAAGAGATGGTTGAGTTGGTATGTTTTGACAATCCCCGAGCTCAGAGTGGAAGGGGTACATTTTAGCCCAACAAGAGGTTCCGACCGAACTTTAGCAGACCCTCACCATCCACTGGGTCAACGGGGGGCTTTCGTCCCAATCATCCCTCCCCATCTACATTAGTCACTCAGGCTCCCAGAGGGGTGAACAACTACTTCCATTGTGATCAGCCGAGGCATTTTAAGAGGGAATGCCCACAACTCAACAAACCCTCTTATTCCTAGAGGTTCATCTCGCCCACCAATTAGACCAGCTAACTCACGAGGAGGCAGGACATATAACCAGGCGGGACGGGCGCCTACAGGATCTGGACGGTTGTTTACCTTAGCTCCTCCAACAGCAGAGGATCATTCTGTGATTCAAGGTATGGAGGTAGTCAGTAGTTCCTACGCCTTTGCTTTATTTGATTCTGGAGCATCCCACTCTTTCATATCTGCTGCATTCATATCTACAACTGGAACTTTAATACAAAAACTGTCCACATCACTCACCATTGTATCCCCCGTCGGAGACACATCATTGGGGCTTATATGCACAGCAGTGAATACTGAACTCACTTCATTCAGATTTGAGTTCAACTATTTGGTACTCGATATGACAGAGTACAAATATTATCTTCGGCATGGACTGGTTGGCTAGTTTTCAGGCCAACATTGATTACTATCGCCGCGGGTGACATTTTGGTCAGCCGAGGGAAAACAACATGAGGTGTAATACCCCGGCCTTTTTCACTCGCTTTCTGAAAATCAGAGTCTATATTTTTTTTTTAAAAAAAAAGTGATAAAGAGCGGGACATCACGACGCGAGTTAAGTCCGAGCTTCTAAAGCCCGACCCTTAACTGGCCAACCATACGTGTACGTGGACTAAGTCCATTGAGATGGTTCACACGTATTAGGTTTATAATGACGGAATGTAACATAAACTAATTGCAGATTATAATAGAACCTAAGGCTACTCCATTTTAGTTAGCAAAGTGCTTAGTCACTTAACCAAATTAACTCTAATTAAATATCCATACCAAACCATTCACAAACGATAGCAAATATCTAATTATTACATGCTGAAGTCTAACTACTCAAATTACATGTCCTTGAGTAACTCAATAAAATAATAAATAACATTCCAAAGTCCTTATGCTTGACTCCGTTCATGATCATCATTTCTTTCATTTCCTGTTTCATTCACTAGGGTAGAAGTAGGGCGTTAGAACAACGCGCCCAGTGGAATTCTAAGTATGGCTAACACATGATTGGTATAAGACATGCATATAAATAATATAACATTAAAACCTTGTAAAATCATGCCATGCCATGTATGCAATGAGTCCCACCCATCACAATCAAACATGTACTCTTGATGGAATTCTCATCATCAAGGTACCCCCACATAGGTCTCTCGGACGCCTTGATGGAGTGTGGCCCCTCTAGTTATCTTTTGATGGGATTCTCATCATCAAGTTTCCCCCACATAGGTTTTTCGGACGCCTCGACGGAGTGTGGCCCCTCCGGTCACTCAACCTTCACCACATGCCATGCATGAGATGCTAATGAATTCCATGTTATTTTATATGATAAATCTAGCATTAAATCCTCATATTTACAGCATATCATTTTAAAACATAACTCATTAAAATAAGATAAAACCAACATACATAACCATGGTTTCAAAGAAGGTAGAATCATACCCAAGACAACTAAGGTGTTCTTGAGCTTTAAACCAGCAACCAGTCACGATCGTGCCCCGTCTGTGTGGTCCCGTTACCTTGTTACACATCAACCAGTCAATCCATATTCCATTTGATTTTCCATTTGATCTTAAGTCCATAAACACACCTTTGTGGGGTTCGGCCATTACACCATGGCTGAACCTAACCTATTTTGATTTTTGCCCCTCTTTTATTTATTAGTCAATCATCACTAAACAAAGTACTTAACCCTTAATCCATCAAAATCCACTTTAGTGGGGTTCGGCCATATTCACCATCTTAATTTTGGTCCGTTAGTCCTTTTTAATTAAGTCTAATTGCCAATCCATTCATCCATTCATTCCCACATTATCCATCTAACACTTAATCATCCACCATTGGTAACCACCTAGTCCATAAAAATACTTGGTGGGGTTTGGCCATACACCATGGCCGAACATCACCCTTCGGTTTTGGTGCTCTTCTTTTCCATTCTTTTTAATCCAACATCCCAACACCTTTCTAGATTATTAACCATCTTAAAAATTAATTACACATGACTACATTATCCATCATTGTCTCTTCATGGCTAATCATTTAGCTTAATCCTCCATTCATTTAAACATGCATAATATTCCAAATAACCTTTCCAAATAATCCATCAAATAATTCATGGGGTTCGGCCATACACTATGGCCGAACCCATGTCCATCATTTTATTTAATCATGCATAGTATAAAACCTTAATAAATCCCTCCATATTTAATTTGATCCTTCATTCATTTTTGACATATTAAATCCATAATTGACCCATAATTTTGATTCATGGGGTTCGGCCACACACCATGGCCGAACCCTATGATGTCTATATTCCATCTTTAAAATCCATTAGAAATATATACCCCATGTAACACCCTGGAATTTCAAAGTTAGCAATTTATATGAAATTATTCATATTTACAGAATTGCCATTGATATATTTGAGTTGAATTTAAATGGGTCAGTTGTTCAAATAAGACCCAATGGTTAGTAGTTTTAATTACAAAACAAATAAATGGATAAGATGAACTTAAACGGGTCAAGAATCATATTTGGGTCAAATTTTGTTAAATGGGTCAAAATAGCCAAATGGGACCCAATGGGTCGAAATGAGCATCATTAATCATGAGTGAGCTCAAAGCTTAATTGGTTTGAGTTTATTAAATATTTGAGTTGGGTCTGAGTTGAAATAAATGATGGAGTTTAGTTGAGTGGAATTTATTAGTTGAGTTACATTAAATGAATGAGTTGAGTTTGAGTGAGTTAAATAAATGAGGTAGATGGAATAATTATTTTAATGAGTGAAGTGTGTGTAAAATGGTGGCGTGGGCTTGTTGTAAGTTTTAACTCAATAAAAACGTTGGCTGCATGGGAGGCTTTACCATGCATGTAACTCTCATTTAGGTGATGAATGAAATGAGAGTTACATTTTGAAATTACATGGGAGTTACTTGGATGAAAGTTATATTTCAAATTCAAGTAGGAAACACGTTGGAGTTGCATGGGATTGTTATCCCATGCATGTAACTCCTACAAAAAAAGAGATGAATGGGATGACCGTTTGAGGGTTACAAACATAAAGTGGTTGAAGAAAGGTGGCTGTTATGGAGTACCCATTCCAAACAAAGGACGTTGGAGCATGGAAGAGTTTCATGTCAAAAAAATGAAACCCCCACTTTGGCGTTGATGAGCATCAAAAGGATGGAAGTTATACAAGGGCATGAGGGTTTATTCCATGCTTAGGTATTCAAAGAGACAACCAATGGAGGGTGAAGCACATGGGAGTTTTCATTTACATGTGAAACTCTCACATGCAATATTAATGCAAGATGGATAGTGTGAGGAATGCACACAGCAAAACCGTTGGGTACCCTTGGTGTTTCATCTCAAGATGAAACCCCCATTTGGTTTATTAATAAGAGAAGGAGCAAAGGAGGGGGGTTACACAAAATTCAATCCAAAAGGGACGTTGGATGCTTGGGGAGGTTTCATTGCATAGATGAAAACCCCAAGTAAGCATAAAGGACTTGGGGTTAATGTGGGAGTTACATGTGAGGTAAACCTTGGGCAGGTTTTGGTTAAGCAAAGGGCTCCCATTTTACTCTCTCTATCTCTCTCTTCCTTGGCCTGTTATCATGTAATGGCCCGGAATTTTTAAATTAATATAAATGTGGATATTATTTATTTTAGTGATGGAAATTAGAAAATTTGTGGATTAGATGGTAAATGGGCCAAAGTTTGGGCAAAGGCCCAAGTATGGCCCAATGGATTATGGAGTTGATTTAAATTCATCTAAAGGGGCAATGAGGGTTAAATGGGTCAAGAATGGTCAAATTGGGTCAAATACCCATTTGGGACCCAATGGGTCAAGATGGTTAAGTTCTAAGGTAAATGGGTAAGATGGAAGTGTAATTGGGCCATGGGCCCAATGGTGATTCATTTAGAATGAATGGAATGAAATTTAAATTACCTAAGTTATTTGGAATTAAACCAAGGTGATGTGGCCAAGTGGGACCCACCTCCACCTCACCAATTGAGGTGGCGTGTGGACCCAAGGTTTGGTGGGGCCGACCACCATGGTTGAATTGGTCAACCATGCGTGGATGTATAAGGTAATTTAAGTAAATGAGAATTAAAGTAACCAAAATATCTAAATATTAAATGATTAAAATTATCCAAATGAGGTGGTCAAAGTGGGGTCAAAAGGTGAAAACCAAATCACCTCATCCTAAACTCAAAAAAATAAAACACGTTGGGACTTAGGGGGGTGGAGTCATAAGCCATAAAGCAAGATAAATATCTTGTGGGTGGGTGGAGAGAGTTAATGTAAAGTGAAGGTTAAATAACCAAAGAGATAAAGATGGGTTTACACCTTATCCTTTTCATTTTACCCTCAACTCACTCTCTCCATCTCTCCCATTGTTCCATTGCCATCTCACATTAGCAAGGAAAAGAGGAGAAGAAAATTAAGAAAGAAAAGAGAAGAGCTCAAGGAGAGGAAGAAAAGGTTGGACCACCATCTCAAGGTAAAGATCTTGAGACATTTTTCCCATCTCCATCCTCTTCCCTCTCTCAATTCAAACCCTACCTTGGCCGATCCTAAGGTTGGGGGTTGTCACCATTGATTAAGTATCTTGACCTATCAAAGATCAAGAAGAAGGAGAGAGGAGGCTAAGGGAACCGACGGGAGCGGCGGAAGTCGGAGGAGACAACGGATTGTGAGTATTTCTTAAACAAGAAATTTTTGGATTTTTAGGGTTTAAGATTTGGGATTTATTTTTGTAGAATTTAATGGTGGTTACATAAATTTATGCCATGGATGTTAAACCCATCAAATGAGAGGGTGGAAGATGGAGGAAACCCTAAATGGGTAAATTAGGGTTAGGGTAAGAAAATAAATAAATGGATTATGTGCATTGGGTAAGTTTTTAAAATGGTTTTATGATGAAAATGTAAATGGATTTTATGGAATTGGAAGGTATAAAAGAGAATGAATTATGAACCATGGGTTCGGCCATGGTGTATGGCCGAACCCTAGGTTGTTGTGTGTGAAATTAATTAGGGTTTTAGGGGATGAAGCCATGGAAAAAAAATGGGAAGATTGATGAAATTAATATTTTGGTGAATGTAGGTATTTTGGAGCAATGATGGTGGATCATAAACCATGGGTTCGGCCATGGTAAATGGCCGAACCCTATGGTCATGTAATGGTGATCAAATGATGGGTTTAAAGGATGGAAAAGATGGATTAATGTGTTAATGAGTTAGGGTTTCAAATGAACAAATGTAGTGATCCAAATGGGGCTAAGAGTGGTGGTTTAAAAGTGTGATTTAAACCACCTCAAGGAAGGATTTATTTTGGATCTAAATGGTGTAAATAGATCCAAGAAAAATGGGGAAGGGACACCATGGGTTCGGCCATGGTGGATGGCCGAACCTATGGCCCAATTGTGATCCATTTTGGTGGGTTAAATTGGATGATGAATGGTGTGTGTGTGTGGCCTCCAAAGGAAATGAATGAGTAATGGACTCATTGAAGTTAAATACATGAGGTAAATCCCATGGGAAGAGTTGATGAATTAAGTATTTTGAACCCATGGCCATTAGGTGAACCATTTAAAGGGTTAAGTATGGGGTTATGGATGGGTTTAAATGAATAATGGTGAAATTAATAAAAAAGACTAATTTTAATGATGTTATGACATGGTTCAATGGGTCATTAATGGACCTAAGTTAGGGATCTAAGTCTATGATCAATTATGGATTAAATCATGCATGGATAAACGAGTGTTTAATCATGGAAAATGAGGTAGTGGCAAAACCGTAATTAGTGGCCAAATTCAAGAATTCCATGGAAATTGATCATGGACTTAGCGGATCTAATGTAATAACCTTATAAGTGATTAATAAAGCCTAGGGTGGCCGAATTTTAAGACTTATGGGATTAAAAGGTTTAATAGATGACATGGGACCCACAAAACCTAAATAGTGACCGGTTTTTCATATGGGCTTAGAAATGGTTAAAACTTGAACTGATTTGGAAATTTAATAAGGTATTGGATATCGCGGGCAGTACGCGTGACGGCAGCCGGACTATCGGACGAAAACGAAACGAAGACGCTAGTCGGTATTCGGTAGGATTCTAACCTTTTTGTAAGCCATGGATTGAGTGATGGTTGCTTTGAATTATCTTGGAAATTATATGGGTTGTTTTAATATTGGTTTTGAATTATGTATTATGTAGGGGTTTTTACTTGATTTACTCTGGTAAGCATATAATTGGTTTAAAATGGGTTTTTAAAGCTATGATGTGTTTATTGAGGCTTTACTTGATCTACTTTTGATAATCAAGTCATATGTTTGATTGATGGGATTTTTTAAATGTCATGGTTGTTATTATATTCATTACATGGCATATGGCACCTACATCTCATGCATGGCATGGGAGGGATATGGCAGGCGAAGGATGAAATGAAACCGGAGTCCATGCTCCGTCGGGGCGACCGAGAACAGGCATGGGGACACCTTGATGAGGCTTTGCCGCCAAGGGGGATATTTTATGATTGGATCATATCTGGATGAGGTTTTTCCATCAAGAGGGTCACGGCACGATGATGGTATGGATTATATTTTGAACATTATATATGGATGAAAAAGGGGCATTGTACAATTATGATGAGATTGATGGGTGGGATTCATGACATAAAACACCCATTGCATTACATTGTACCAAATGGCATGATTTTGATATAATATTTTTATATGCTTTGTTATCACTAATCCATGTGTTAGCCCTACTCGGAGTCCTTCTGGGCACGTTGTCTAACGCCCTACTTCTACCCTAGCTGATGACGCAGGAGGTGGCGAAGCGGAAGGACGAGACGGGAGCCAAGCTAAGGAGCTTGGAAAGGAGTGCTAGATAGTTACTAATGTTTATTTTGGATAATGTAATTTGAGATAGTTTAGCTTGTCGGAAATGTAATATGTTAGACTTATTGCTACGTTTTGAATTTAGTGGTAAACATATGAAGTTATGGCATTTTGGTAATTAAATGATGAAATCTTCCCTGCTATCTAGAAAAGAAAATTTGGTAGGATAGTCTGTAATGTCTTTCTGCATTTAATGTAACTTTTGTGAGCTTTCTTCTACGGGTAAACTATTCTCTGTGGACTCCGTTCCACGTACCCGTAGGGTTGGCCAGTTAAGGACCGGGCTTTAGAAGCTCGGACTTAACTCGCGTCGTGACGTCCGCGCCCTTTGTCACTATTTATAAAAAAAAAAATTAGACTCTGATTTCGGTGAAAAGGGGCGGGCGTTACATATCATCTCTCTAAGATCAAGAACAGCAGCTGGTTATTGATACGAAATCAGTCCTTGATTGATTTATTTCACCAAGACAAAAACATACTTTGAGCAAAAGAGTTGGCATCAAGGTGTTCCATCCAAAGTCAAAATCCTATCTCTTTCTCTCTTTGCCGTTTTCTACCAAGAGCAGTAGCTGGTTGCTTAATCAGTCCTTCACCGATCTCTCCATCAAGGAATCAAGAAGAATGAGAGGCTAAGAAAGGGAAAGAAGCAAGCCGGAGTGAAGATCAATTGGAGGAATCGCGGAAACGGTAGGTTTTCGATAAACAATTTTTAATAAAGAATCATGATCCGGCCATTGGATGGCTGAATCTAACAAGGGTTAGATATTGGTTGGAAGTGCATGATTAAGATAAAAAAATGGATTATAGGGTTCGGCCACTTAGGATGGCCGAAGATTGGGTTAAGTTGGATGGTCTTTTTGAACCAAAATCATGGACTGTTTTTGGATGCTAAATTAGATTGATTACGTGCTTTGAAAAGTTCTAAAATTATGGTTATAAGTGTCATGTGTTGGGCTATGGATTGGCCGAACACATCAAGTAATTTAATCTTGAATAAGATAGTTTAAAAAGGGAAGAAAATACATCATAGGGTTCGGCCATTTTGGTTGGCCGAACCCCATGATAAGAGTGCATATGTTTGATGTTTTAAAGGTCAAAAATCATGTCAAAACATGGTAAATTTTATGGGTCATCTTGTGGTAAAAAATAAGTAAGTATGATGAGAAGATTTACATCAAGGAAACCTTGGGGTTCGGCCATGTGTATGGCCTAACCCCATGGACTGTTTTGTATAGTTATTTGGGTTAAGTGTAGGATGGATTTTAAGTAATCATTATGTGCTTTGATTTAAGAATAAGTTAGGTTTATCTATGGACTTAGTGCTAAGTTTATAATTGGATAAATGGATCTAAACAATAGGCCATGAGGTTCAGCCAATTGGGTTGGCCGAACCCCATGAAATGGTATGACATTTCCATAAAAATATTTGATGGTTTTGTGAGATAAAAACCATACAAAATTATGGTGTACTTATGTCAATTATGGACTTAGTATTAAGTTGATGAAACATGAAGGATGATGGAACATAGGAGTAAAAAATCTCTAGGGTGAGGTTCGGCCATGTTGTATGGCGGAACCCCACCAATTGTTATTTGATGGATTTTGGTTTTTAAACAAAAATTAGATTAAAGGGTTAGTATAGTGGCAATATCGTAAATATGGATGAAAAGATGAAATGATCAAAAGAATGGACTAATGAGCCAAAACCTAAGGTGGTAAGGTTCGGCCATGTAGTATGGCCGAACCCTACCAAGGTTCATTTGAAAGTTTGGGACAGTTAGAGGGTTTTAATTAAATAAAAGAGTGACCAAGATTTAAATGGGTGAGGTTCGGCCATGGGGTATGGCCGAACCCCACAAAGTGGATTTTAGGGACTTAGATTAAGATGAAATCACATGAATGAATGTTTTAACTTGCTGTTATGTAAATAAGGTATTGGGATTGCTAGAATGGTGAACAAGCCGTAAACGGAAGACGGTTCACAAGAGCGGGCAATCTAAGTGACTTAGTGTAGGTTTCCTACCTTTACTGTAACCACAATTTCATATGCTGTTTTATGTTGATTTCGATAACTTATTTGATTGTAAAGTTATGTTTCTAAATGACATGTTGCATAGACATCTCATGCATGGCATGGGATGATGGTGTTGTAACCGGAGGCTACACTCCGTCAGGGCGTCCGAAAGACCACTGTGGGGTACCCTGATGATGAGAATCCCATCAGGAGGAATCCGGAGCCCACACTCCGTCGGGGCGTCCGAAAGACCACTGTGGGTTACCTTGATGATGAGAATCCCGTCAAGTGATGTTTATGTTGGGTGGTGATGGGTGGGACTCATTACATGTCCATTTCATACATAGCATGTTTTCATGGAATTTTGTCTCACACGTATTATTATTATACTATGTGCATGCTTTTGACTAACCATGTGGTAGCCCTATTCGGAAACACTACTGGGCGCGTTGATCTAACGCCCTATCTATATCCTTAGTGGATGATGCAGGAAAGTCAAAGATTGAGGATCAAGAAGGGGACCAAGTACGGAAACTTGGGCGGTTTGAATGACTTTGAATGGACTTGAATGGACTATTCATGGATGTGTTATTTGAATTATTTGGACAATGTAATTTGGTAACTAGATTTGTTGGCATGTAATAAGTAGATACGTAGATGTTGTGGATTGGTTTATATTAGATGGTTGGATTGAATGGTAGATTAATATTATTTAGTAATTTTGGAGAATAAGATAATGTACTTTGCTATCTAAGAATGGAAAATTGGAATAGTCATAGGTTCTATTATAACCTCAGTTAGATTAAGACTAAGTTAATTCCGCAAGTTATATATGTACCATGTGCGGATCATTTTTATGGACTTAGTTCATATGCACATGGGCTTGGCCAGTTAAGGGTCGGATTTAGAGATCCGAACTTAAGTCGCGTCGTGACACTCCGCCCCGATCACATGATTATTATATTTAAAAAAAAAAATAAACTCTGAAAATTAGAGTGAAAAGGGCGGGGTGTTACAGTTGGTATCAGAGCGAAACAGGAAGTTGAATCTTCCGAAGTAAGATTAAGACGGTTTCATGTCTCACTGACGGATAAGATTCCCAACTGACCGACTCTTCGAAGTCCGCTGACTGGGGGCCGGATTAATTTACTTCGTGGACTCAGACTGAACAAATCAATCTGCGAACAACAGTGAAAGATAGCAAAAGTACAGCATTATAATTGATCTATCAATCGTAGCAAAATAGGATATACATCCCCCAATATTCCCCAAATTGAGAAAAAATAAACAAATAGGGATTTAGAAACTTCCCGAAAAACAAAAGAAAACCAAGATTGCTTATTTGGAAATGTCCCCAAAATAGTGAAAACACAAACTGTATGAAGAAACTAAGTCAATTATGTTTTCATGACTTAGGGAAAATGGCACCAAAAAGAAAGATCCCACAAAGCAAGAAAGGGAAAGAAAAAGAGATACCACTTATTCAGTATGAGGAAGGAAGGGAAAGATCTCCACCAGAGGAAGAGCACTCTCAGCCTAAAGAAGGGGCTGGAAAAACACATAATGAGGAAGAGTCACACCATTCTAAAAGGTCACATCACTCTGAAAAGTCACACCATTCTGAAGAGTCACATCATTCTCGGCGAGAAAGGAGGGAGCGGGAACACTCATCTCGGAAGGAGGAAGAAGGGAACAGTGGTGTACATACACCACATGTGTCGCCTGAACTTCTGGGCTTAGTTCAAGCAGTGGTAACCTCTGTACTCCAGCAACATATGAATGGGAGTAAAAGTTCCAAGGATGCCAATGACCGGAGTATGGCTCGAGAATTCCAGCAACAGCGTCCTCCCTATTTCAAAGGGAATGAAGGGGCTGTCAGAGCTGAGCACTAACTGAAGAAGATCACTCAGATCTTAAATTTACTTAAGATCTCGAGTCATGCTAACAGGATTCTACTGGCTACTTCACAACTGATAGAAGATGCCGGTAAATGGTGGGAGGTGGTTGAGAAGCAGAGGGCACTCAAACCAGTTAGGGAGAGGACGGCCATGACATGGAATGAGTTTTCAGCAACCTTTCTGGAACACTACTTTCCGGAGGAGGAGAAGGAGCGACAGACGCAACTTCTTCTGTCCTTGGTACAGGGCTCTATGACGGTGGCAGAGTATCACGAGGAATTTCTCAGTTTATCCATCTATGCATTCTATATGGTGGACACAGAACATCGCAGAGCAAGGAAGTTTGAGAGGGGTTTACGGCCAAATATCGGGCCAAAGTGACCATATTCAAGTGCACCACATTGGCTGAGGTGGTCAGCAAGGCCACAATAGCAGAACAGGAGTTGAATGCAATGGTACGGTTTGACAACCGCCGAGCTCCAAGTGGGAGGGGTGGGTTTCAGCCCAACAAGAGGTTCCGTCCGAACTTCAGTAGACCCGCACCATCTACTGGGTCCACGGGGGGCTTTCGTCCCAATCAGCCCTCCCCATCTGCATCAGTCACCCAGTCATTCAGAGGGGTGAACAACTGTTTCCATTGTGATCAGCCGGGTCACTTCAAGAGAGATTGTCCTAAGCTCAATAAGCTCTCATATTCCAGAGGATCTTTCCGTCCACCAGCTAGGCCAGCTAACTCCCGAGGAGGCAGGACTTATAATCAGGTGGGTCGGGCGCCTAATCCTACCTGATCTGGACGACTATTTGCTCTAGAACCTCTTGAGGATGTGGATCATTCTGTGATTCAAGGTATGGCCGTTGTCAATAGTTCTTATGCTTATGCATTGTTTGATTCTGGAGCATCACACTCTTTTATATCTGCATCCTTTATAACTGCTAGTGGTATATTAGTTCAAAAGCTGTCCACCACACTCACAGTAGTATCCCTTGTCGGAGATACGTCTTTTGGACTCATATGCACGGCCGTAAATACCGAACTCGCTGGACTCAGATTTGAGTTCAATTATCTGGTACTCGACATGACTGAGTACGATATTATATTCGGCATGGACTGGTTGGCTAGTTATGAAGCCAATATTGATTGTTATCGCCGAAGAGTGACATTTTGGTCACCCGAGGGAAAGCAATATATAGTTCGTGCCGACAAGCAAAGCAGACTACAGGAAGGGTTGCACCATTTGGTGTTGAACAATATTGTCATCAACAAAGCACCAGACACTGAGCTTCCAGCAATTATGAAAGAATTTGTTGACGTCTTTCCAAAAGAACTCCCTGGTATACCACCTATGAGGGAGCTCAATTTCGAGATCAAGTTGTATCCTGGTACTTCACCAGTGTCCTTACCCCATTATCGGATGGCACCAGCAGAAATGTCCTGAGTTGAAAAAGCAGCTTGATGAGTTATTCAGACTAGTTTGCATTCGGAACAGCACATCATCATGGGGAGCTCCAGTGTTGTTTGTGAAAAAGAAGGACGGTTCACTCAGAATGTGTGTGGACTACCGGAAATTGAATCAGCTAACTGTCCGGAATAAGTATCCTCTACCTAGGATCGATGACTTATTCGATCAGTTGAGGGAATCCAGTCACTTTTCCAAGATTGACCTGATGTCCGGTTATCATCAAATTCGGGTCAGGGAGGAAGATATAGAGAAGACAGCTTTCAGGACACGGTATGGACTATTTGAATTTGTAGTCATGCCTCTTGTGTTTACCAACGCACCGGCTGTGTTCATGGACTTAATGAACAGAATCTTCCGTCCATATCTGGATCAGTTTGTTATAGTGTTCATTGATGATATCCTGATCTATTCCAAGAGTCAGAAGGATCATGCTGAGCATCTACGAATAGTATTGAACACCTTGAGACAGAGCAAGTTGTATGCCAAAGCAAGCAAATGCGAATTTTGGCTACCTGAGGTCAAATTCTTAGGGCTATGTTATAACAGCTGATGGTATAGCCGTTGATCCGGCAAAGGTGGCAGCAGTGAAAAAGTGGAAAGCACCGAAGAATGTCACTAAGATCCGTAGCTTCCTGGGTTTGGCTGGATTTTATAGGAAGTTCATCATGGATTTCTCTAAAATAACATCTCCATTGACTTGACTCACTCAGAAAGGGGTCAAATATGAGTGGTCAGAGTTGTGCAATCAGAGGTTTGAGGAGCTGAAAGAGAGACTTACAACTGCTCCTATTTTAGTTTTGCTGGAAAGAGGCAAAGGTTATGAAGTACAATGTGATGCATTAGGAGAGGGATTGGGATGTTCACTCATGCAACGTGAACGTGTGGTGGCATATGGTTCTAGACAACTAAAGATACATGAACGCCTCTACCCCACACATGATCTGGAATTAGCTGAGGTGGTCTTCGCTCTCAAAAGCTGGAGACATTATCTATATGGTGAGAAGTTTGAAGTATTTTCAGATCACAAGAGCTTGAAGTATTTATTTGATCAGAAAGAGCTCAACTTGAGGCAGCGCAGATGGATGGAATACTTGGCAGATTATGAATTTGCGCTCCGGTATCATCCGGGGAAGGCCAACAAGGTGGCGGATGCTCTTAGCCGCATGTCTCATGCATCAGTGGCATGTTTGATCAGGATGGGAGATGTTGAATACCATTCGTGAGTTCAATCTATACATCACAAACCATGGGAGTATGTACAATTTGATCATACAATCCAACATGGTTACAAAGATTGAACAGGAGCAGCGAGCAGATCCGGAAATGGCAGAGACATGGGCCAAGATGTCTATTGGCGAGGTTGTACCGGATTGGGAATTACGACCAAGACAGGGTCTTATGTTCCGGGGTAGAATTTATGTGCCAAGAAGCTGCAGAAAAGATTTACTTATAGAGGTACATCAGAGCAAGCTCTCCATTCATCCGGGTAGCACAAAAATGTATCATGACTTAAAAAGACATTATTGGTGGCATGGACTCAAGAAGGATGTTGCAGAGTTTGTGGCTTATTGTTTAACTTGTCAGCAAGTTAAGACGGAGCACCAGAAGCCACCAGGGTTACTCAAACCCTTCTCTGTGCTAGAATGGAAATGGGAGCACATTTCCATGGACTTTGTGACGGGGTTGTCGAGGTCCTCGAAGGGCAATGACGCTATATGGGTTGTGGTAGACCGACTGACCAAGTCCACGCATTTTATTCCTATCAAGATGACGGATTCATCAGAGACATTGGGTCGGAGATATATCAAAGACATCATCAGATTACATGGTATTCCTCAGACAATCGTATCTGATAGAGATGGCCGATTCACCGGCTGGGTATGGCAGAGTATGCAATCAGCCATGGGAACAGATTTACTGACTAGCACAGCGTTTCATCCATAGACAGATGGACAGTCGGAAAGAACAATACAAACATTGGAGGACATGCTGAGTGCGTGCATGCTAGACTTCAAAGGTGGATGGGAGGATCATTTGCCATTGGTGGAGTTTTCTTATAACAATAGCTACCAAGAAAGTCTTCAGATGGCACCATTCGAAGCTTTGTATGGTAGACCATGCAGGTCACCAGTGTGCTGGACCGAGGTCGGCGAGCCTGCGTTGATAGGACCCGAGTTGGTTGCCGAAACTACTGCACAGATCCAGTTGATACATCAACATTTGTTGACCGCACAGAGTCGGCAAAAGGGCTATGCTGATAAAAGGAGGAGGTTCCTCGAATTTGAAGTGGGAGACATGGTATTCTTGAAGGTCTCGCCACGAAAAGGGCACATGAGATTTGGGAAGAAAGGAAAATTGTCGCCAAGATATGTGGGACCATTTTCAATTATCAGAAGGATGGGAGATGTAGCCTATCAGTTGGCACTTCCTTCGCAATTGGCGTCTCTACATGATGTATTCCATGTGTCGATGCTAAGGAAGTACAACCCTGATCCGTCTCATGTTTTGAATGTGCAAAATATAGATGTACAAAGCGACGTCACTTATGTCGAGAAGCCGGTCAGAATATTAGAGAGTGAGCAAAGGGTGTTGCGTAACCGAGCGATTCAGCTCGTCAAAGTGGTATGGGATCGACATGGTGTTGAGGAAGCCACTTGGGAACTGGAATCAGAGATGAGAACATCTCACCCTGAATTGTTTGTATGATTTACTTTGAAATCCTACTTCGTTCGATTTTCGGGACGAAAATTATAAAAAGAGTATTGTATTGTAACACCCTGGAATTTCAAAGTTAGCAATTTATATGAAATTATTCATATTTACGGAATTGCCATTGATATATTTGAGTTGAATTTAAATGGGTCAGTGGTTCAAATAAGACTCAATGGTTAGTAGTTTTAATTACAAAACAAATAAATGGATAAGATGAACTTAAACGGGTCAAGAATCATATTTGGGTCAAATTTTGTTAAATGGGTCAAAATGGCCAAATGGGACCCAATGGGTCGAAATGAGCATGATTAATCAAAAGTGAGCTCAAAGCTTAATTGGTTTGAGTTTATTAAATATTTGAGTTGGGTTTGAGTTGAAATAAATGATGGAGTTTAGTTGAGTGGAATTTATTAGTTGAGTTACATTAAATGAATGAGTTGAGTTTGAGTGAGTTAAATAAATGAGGTAGATGGAATAATTATTTTAATGAGTGAAGTGTGTGTAAGATGGTGGTGTGGGCTGGTTGTAAGTTTTAACTCAATAAAAACGTTGGCTGCATGGGAGGCTTTACCATGCATGTAACTCCCATTTAGGTGATGAATGAAATGAGAGTTACATTTTGAAATTACATGGGAGTTACTTGGATGAAAGTTATATTTCAAATTCAAGTAGGAAACACGTTGGAGTTGCATGGGATTGTTATCCCATGCATGTAACTCCTACAAAAAAAGAGATGAT
The DNA here is from genome assembly GCA_013350335.1 of Chimonanthus salicifolius. Classification (NCBI taxonomy): domain Eukaryota; kingdom Viridiplantae; phylum Streptophyta; class Magnoliopsida; order Laurales; family Calycanthaceae; genus Chimonanthus; species Chimonanthus salicifolius. The sequence continues at coordinate 60,502,693 of CM023533.1, read as the reverse complement.
TGGGATGACCGTTTGAGGGTTACAAACATAAAGTGGTTGAAGAAAGGTGGCTGTTATGGAGTACCCATTTCAAACAAAGGACGTTGGAGCATGGAAGAGTTTCATGTCAAAAAAATGAAACCCCCACTTTGGCGTTGATGAGCATCAAAAGGATGGAAGTTACACAAGGGCATGAGGGTTTATTCCATGCTTAGGTATTCAAAGAGACAACCAATGGAGGGTGAAGCACATGGGAGTTTTCATTTACATGTGAAACTCTCACATGCAATATTAATGCAAGATGGATAGTGTGAGGAATGCACACAGCAAAACCGTTGGGTACCCTTGGTGTTTCATCTCAAGATGAAACCCCATTTGGTTTATTATTAAGAGAAGGAGCAAAGGAGGGGGGTTACACAAAATTCAATCCAAAAGGGATGTTGGATGCTTGGGGAGGTTTCATTGCATAGATGAAACCCCCAAGTAAGCATAAAGGACTTGGGGTTAATGTGGGAGTTACATGTGAGGTAAACCTTGGGCAGGCTTTGGTTAAGCAAAGGGCTCTCATTTTACTCTCTCTATCTCTCTCTTCCTTGGCCTGTTATCATCTCTCTAAGATCAAGAATAGCAGCTGGTTATTGATATGAAATCAGTCCTTGATTGATTTATTTCACCAAGACAAAAGCATACTTTGAGCAAAAGAGTTGGCATCAAGGTGTTCCATCCAAAGTCAAAATCCTATCTCTTTCTCTCTTTGCCGCTTTCTACAAGAGCAGTAGCTGGTTGCTTAATCAGTCCATCACCGATCTCTCCATCAAGGAATCAAGAAGAAGGAGAGGCTAAGAAAGGGAAAGAAGCAAGCCGGAGTGAAGATCAATTGGAGGAGTCGCGGAAACGGTAGGTTTTCGATAAACAATTTTTAATAAAGAATCATGATCCGGCCATTGGATGGCCGAATCTAACAAGGGTTAGATATTGGTTGGAAGTGCATGATTAAGATAAAAAAATGGATTATAGGGTTCGGCCACTTAGGATGGCCGAAGATTGGGTTAAGTTGGATGGTCTTTTTGAACCAAAATCATGGACTGTTTTTGGATGCTAAATTAGATTGATTACATGCTTTGAAAAGTTCTAAAATTATGGTTATAAGTGTCATGTGTTGGGCTATGGATTGGCCGAACACATCAAGTAATTTAATCTTGAATAAGATAGTTTAAAAAGGGAAGAAAATACATCATAGGGTTCGGCCATTTTGGTTGGCCGAACCCCATGATAAGAGTGCATATGTTTGATGTTTTAAAGGTCAAAAATCATGTCAAAACATGGTAAATTTTATGGGTCATCTTGTGGCCAAAAATAAGTAAGTATGATGAGAAGATTTACATCAAGGAAACCTTGGGGTTCGACCATGTGTATGGCCTAACCCCATGGACTGTTTTGTATAGTTATTTGGGTTAAGTGTAGGATGGATTTTAAGTAATCATTATGTGCTTTGATTTAAGAATAAGTTAGGTTTATCTATGGACTTAGTGCTAAGTTTATAATTGGATAAATGGATCTAAACCATAGGCCATGAGGTTCAGCCAATTGGGTTGGCCGAACCCCATGAAATGGTATGACATTTCCATAAAAATATTTGATGGTTTTGTGAGATAAAAACCATACAAAATTATGGTGTACTTATGTCAATTATGGACTTAGTATTAAGTTGATGAAACATGAAGGATGATGGAACATAGGAGTAAAAAATCTCTAGAATGAGGTTCGGCCATGTTGTATGGCCGAACCCCACCAATTGTTATTTGATGGATTTTGGTTTTTAAACAAAAATTAGATAAAGGGTTAGTATAGTGGCAATATCGTAAATATGGATGAAAAGATGAAATGATCAAAAGAATGGACTTAATGAGCCAAAACCTAAGGTGGTAAGGTTCGGCCATGTAGTATGGCCGAACCCTACCAAGGTTCATTTGAAAGTTTGGGACAGTTAGAGGGTTTTAATTAAATAAAAAAGTGACCAAGGTTTAAATGGGTGAGGTTCGGCCATGGGGTATGGCCGAACCCCACAAAGTGGGTTTTAGGGACTTAGATTAAGATGAAATCACATGAATGAATGTTTTAACTTGCTGCTATGTAAATAAGGTATTGGGATTACTAGAACGGTGAACAAGCTGCAAACGGAAGACGGTTCACAAGAGCGGGCAATCTAAGTGACTTAGTGTAGGTTTCCTACCTTTATTGTAACCACAATTTCATATGCTGTTTTATGTTGATTTCGATAACTTATATGATTGTAAAGTTATGTTTCTAAATGACATGTTGCATAGACATCTCATGCATGGCATGGGATGATGGTGTTGTAACCGGAGCCCACACTCCGTCGGGGCGTCCGAAAGACCATTGTGGGGTACCCTGATGATGAGAATCCCATCAGGAGGAATCCGGAGGCCACACTCTGTCGGGGCGTCCGAAAGACCACTGTGGGTTACCTTGACGATGAGAATCCCGTCAAGTGATGGCTATGTTGGGTGGTGATGGGTGGGACTCATTACATGTCCATTTCATACATAGCATATTTTTATGGAATTTTGTCTCACACGTATTATTATTACACTATTTGCATGTTTTTGACTAACCATGTGGTAGCCCTATTCGGAAACACTACTGGGCGCGTTGATCTAACGCCCTATCTATATCCTTAGTGGATGATGCAGGAAAGTCAAAGATTGAGGATCAAGAAGGGGACCAAGTACGGAAACTTGGGCGGTTTGAATGATTTTGAATGGACTTGAATGGACTATTCATGGATGTGTTATTTGAATTATTTGGACAATGTAATTTGGAAACTAGATTTGTTGGCATGTAATAAGTAGATAAGTAGATGCTGTGGATTGGTTTATATTGGATGGTTGGATTGAATGGTAGATTAATATTATTTAGTAATTTTGGAGAATAAGATAATGTACTTTGCTATCTAAGAATGGAAAATTGGAATAGTCATAGGTTCTATTATAACCTCAGTTAGATTAAGACTAAGTTAGTTCCGCAAGTTATATATGTACCATGTGCGGATCAGTTTTATGGACTTAGTTCATACGCACATGGGCTTGGCCAGTTAAGGGTCGGATTTAGAGATCCGAACTTAACTCGCGTCGTGACAATCTGCCCCGATCACATGATTGTTATATTTAAAAAATAAAAAATAAACTCTGAAAATTAGAGTGAAAAGGGCGGGGTGCTACACCCCATGTCCTTCCATGGTTACCATCTTTCACCAATTTATTAATCACCAATGTTCCTTCATGGGGTTCGGCCATGCACTATGGCGGAACCCTATGATTCCTCCTTTCATTTTAAAAATAACAAGATTATGCTCCTATTTCCTTCCATAATAAAAATTAGGGTTCGCCATGCAATGGCCGAACCATATCCTTGACCTTTGACCCTCTTTTCTAATTTATAAAATTTGTCGAGCACTTACCGTTTCCGCGACTCCTCCAATTTGTTCTTTGGTCTGGCTTGTCTTTCCGTTCTTTAGCCTTTTTCCTCCTTCCTCTTGATTCTTTGGCCGAAGATGATCTTGATAATTCTCTTAGAGTGGTTCAGCCAAAAGGTATGGATTGAAAGAGAGAGATAAAATCCGGCCTTGAGTGAGAGTGAGAAGACTTGGAGTTGAAGCTCTAAAACTTTGGTCCTCTTTCTCTTAGAGAGATGATCAGCCAAGAGATGGTTTGAGGGAGAGAAAACAGCCAAGGTTTTCTTATTTTGAGAGGTGAGAACGGCCAAGGGAGAGAGAGAGAGAGAGAGGCAGAGAATGAATGGAAACAAAGTCCTTCGCTATGTTAGTGAGGGTTGACCAAAGGTGGTGTCCCTTGATGGCACCCCTTTGTAACTCCCCACTCCATTCATCTTCCTCATTTAAATTCCATTTGGGGGTTTCATCCATGAGATGAAACCACAAGGGTCCAACGGTGCAATGGTGTGCCTTCGTGTAACCTCTACCAAGCTTTCCTCTTCCCATGCGTTTCCCATTAATCCTCCAAGTGGGGGTTTCATCTATGACATGAAACTTCCCCACCCCATTCATCTCCCTTCCCTCCAATGTGTATACTTGTATTTGAATTTGAAATAAAAAACTTCCCACCTCTTCATTATCCATTTTGGGGGTTTCATCCATGAGATGAAACTCCCATGTTTGAAAATATGAAACCGTCCCCTCCCATTGGTTCTCCATTTGGAGTTACATGCTCCATGCATTCCAACGTGTACATGCCTTGTGTTGATATTTGAAATAGCCACAACCCCTTTGTAACTCCACAAGAACGCCACCTCTCATTAATGATTCAAATGGAAGTTTCATGCATGAGATAAAACTTCCATGCATTCCAACGTGTACATTGTTTGAATTTTGAAACAACCCAAACATCTTTCATCTACACACTTCACATATAATTTAATTCAAATCTCTTTAACTCACTTAATCTCAACTCATTAATTTAACTCAACTCAACCATTAAACTCAACTCATCCATTTAACTCAACTCCACCATTAAACTCAACTCATCCATTTAATTCACTTGAATCAACTCAAACACTTGTTTGCATTCCCATTTAATTCAGCCTTAACCTAATTAGGCTTGAGCTCACCTAATGGTCAACCAAGTCAACTGCGACCCATTGGGTCCCAATTGAGCCTTTTGACCCAAATAGCCACCTTGACGCAATTGAGTGTAACTTACCCATTTACCCTACATTGAACACTCATTCGATACCTGTTGGGTCTTAATTGAGCCATTGCCCAACATCTTACCCATCTAAGGTCCATGTCCATTAATTCATAATTTAAATAGACAAAATTCATGTAAATTGATATCTTAAAAATCCAGGATGTTACATGTGGTGCAACTGACAAACAAAGCAGACTGCATGAAGTGTTAAACCACCTGGTATTGAACAGTATCAGAATCAACAAGGCACCGGTGGCTGAACTTCCGGCAATAGTAAAGGACTATGCATGTAACGCCCGGCCCTCTCCTAGAAATTAGAGTCTAATTTTTTTTTTTTAAAAATAATAATAGAAACGCCGGAAGAGAGCGGACGGCGTCACAACGCGAGGTAAGTTCGGACTTCCTAAGTCCGACCCTTAACTGGCCACCCATGTGTGCATGGACTAAACCCATGATAACAATCCACACATGGAACTGAACAAGTTATACGGAATAAACTAGACTAACTGCGGAATTAGACTGAGTAGATAGCAAGTACAAGTCTCATCTATTAAATAACTTAATCCAAACATCCATTATCAATACCATAAAAAAACCATAGCAACTTTTACTAGCTGTTACATGTCCATAAAATATAACTCAAAAGACAGCAATAAAGACATCCCAATCATCAATCAAGCGCTTAAGCTTGGCTCCCAGGTCCACAACCTTCTCTTTCCCTTTTCCATTTCCTGCATTATCCTCTATGGATAGAATTAGGGCGTTAGATCAACGCGCCCAGTAGGATTTCCGATTAGGGCTACCACATGGTTAGTATATAAAAACATGCATATATCACAATATATATGGTCATCAAAACAGGTAAATCAATGCTATGTAAATATGCACATGTAATGAGTCCTGTAACGCCCGCCCCTTTTCAGACTAAAATCAGAGTCTATTTTTTTTCTTTTTAAAAAAAATGAAAGTGACAAAGGGCGCGGACGCCACGACGCGAGTTAAGTCCGAGCTTCTGAAGCCCGGCCCTTAACTGGCCAACCCTACGTGCGCGTGGGACGGAGTCCACGGAGAATGGTTCACACGTAGAAGTAAGCTCGAGGAATATTAAATTAAATGCGGAATGATAATAGAGACTAACCTACAAATTTTAGATAGCAGGGAAGAACATCATTAAATTACTAAAATAGCTCATAATCATAATGTCCAAAATAAAATCCAAAACCATAGTAAGAAATCTAAAATTTTTACATGCCGACAAGCTAAGTTACTTAAATTACATTTCCAAAATAAAACTTAAATAACTAAGTAGCCGCTTTCCCAAGCTCCTAAGCTTGGCTCCCGTTGCGTCTACTGTTTCCGCCGTCTCCTGCATCATCAGCTAGGGTAGAAGTAGGGTGTTAGACAACGCGCCCAGTAGGACTCCGAGTAGGGCTGGCACATGGATTAGTGATAACAAACATACCGATAACAATATAATAAAACCCATAAAATGAATGCCATGCCATGGGTGCCTATGTCATGTGTTCCACCCATCATCCATACCATCATACAATGTCATATCCCCCTTGACGGCAAGGCCTCGTCAAGGTATCCCCATGTTTGCTTCTCGGTCGCCCCGACGGAGCATGGACTCCGATTATAGCATATCAAACTATCCCATGTCTGTTTCTCGGTCGCCCCGACGGAGCATGGACTCCGGTTATAGCACATCAGGCTATCCCCATGTTTGCTTCTCGGTCGCCCCGACGGAGCATGGACTCCGGTTTCATTATTTTCCCACCCATGCCATGCATGAGATGTAAGTGCATTATGCTATGTAATATATATAATTCATATCCTTAATTCATAATTCATAGCATTAAAATATAATCCATAGCATTAAAATATAATCCATAGCATTAACATATAATCAATAGCATTAAAACCCATCTTAAAATAAATCATATAATTACCGAAATAAATCATGGAAACCATCACCTACACATAATCCACGGCTTACAAAAAGGTAGGAATCCTACCGAATACCGACTAGCGTCCTTTTTCGCTTTCGCCTGATAAATCAGGTCGCCGATCGCGTACCGTTTGCGATGTCCCGATACTTTATTATAGATTTACCAAATTAGTCCATATTTTATCCATGATTAAGTCCCTAACTGATCACAAACTTAGATCCATTAATGATCCCTAACTTAGATCCGTTAATGTCCCATTAACCATGTCATATGATCATTAAAATTAGCCATTTAATTAACCTAATCCTTATTCACTTAAACACATACAAAACCCCGTACTTAGCCCATAATTGATCCATAATCTTGGATCCATTAACGTTCCATCAACCATATCATAGAATTTATTAAAATCAGCCACTTAATTGACTTAATCCCCATTTATTTAATCATCTACATAGACCCTAATCTTGGCCCATAAAATGGCTCTCATATGAGTCATGGGTTCGGCCATGGTGTCTTTTCCTTATCTTTCCTTGGACCTATTTACACTATTTAGATAAAAAATGAACCCTCCCATGAGGGATTTTACATCATGCCTTTAAATCATCACTTTGATCATTATTTGGTACATTTTTTAGTCCATTAATGACTCCTTTAATCATACCACATTCCCCATTCTTTTCATGGTTTCAAACATACTTAAACCATCAAATTTCCCCATGGGGTTCTGCCATGCAACATGGTCGAACTCATGGTCCATGCTTTCCCTTTAATTCCATCCCTTTAAAACATTATTTACTCTACTTAAAGTCCATTTAAAACTATCAATCTTCTCCATCCATTTACATTTTTGTCCACAATTAACGCATACTCTTAGACCCATTAATGATTCATTAACCATGACATAACATCCCTAAAAGTCAGCCACTTAATTTGATCAAATTTCCAATCATCTAATCCCATACATAGACCTTGATCTTAGCCTAAAATGACTCACAATTGGGCCATGGGTTCGGCCATGGTGCATGGCTGAACCCATGATACCTCTTTCCCATTTTTCTTAGGCCTATTTACCACATTTTGATTTAAAATCAGTCCCTCCATGAGGGGGTTTAAATCCTACCTTTAAATCATCATTTTAAATCATCATTAATTATATTTTTGGGTCCATCAACTTAGTCATAATTCCCTTTTATTTTCATGGTCCTAAAATATTCAAGTTCACCAAAATCTCTCCATGGTTTTCCTCATTTAAAAACCCCTTTTTTAAAAATCACCACATTCATTCATTTTAAACTTTTTAAACCTCCAAAACATTAACACATTAATCCATCTTTTCTATCCTTTAAACCCATTTAACAACCACCATTTGATCACCATAGGGTTCGGCCATACACCATGGCCGAACCCATGGTTCATGGTCCATCATTTTCTATGCCTCTTGAGGCCACAAAAATCATTCACATACCCATGAATTTCCTCATTTAAACCCCTTTAAAAATCACTCACATTTATTCATTTAAAACCCTAAAATCATTAGTCACCCTCATTGTCTTCCATTCTTTAAAACCCTAAAAATTATACATCACTTACCATGGTTTTTCTCATAAAAACCCCTTTTAATCTTCCAACATTTAATCATAAAAACCTCAAAATCATAAACCATTCTCCATGCTTAATTAATTTAATTTCATAATATCCTTAATCCATTTAATTTGTTCTTAACCTTAATTTACCCATTAGGGGTTTTGTCCATTTTCATCCTTCCATTGGATGGATTTGAGATCCAAGGCCATGATGTTTTGGCCACCTCTAAATCCAAGAAATGGATTTCATAACCTCTTAAACCCTTAAAAAAAAATCTAATCTCTTGTTTAGAAAATACTTACGATCCGACGCCTCTTCCGGCTTTTCTTTCTCCTCTTGATCTTCTTAGCCTTCTCTTCTCTTCTTCTCCTTGATTGATCGGCCAAGATGAGCTTGATCAAGATGAAATCCTCAAAGCTTGAATTCGGCCAAGATAGGGTTAGATTTGAGAGAGGGTAGAGAGGAGAGGATGGGGAAAAACACCTAGCCTCCTTGGTCTTGGGTGGTGGTTTTTGCTTGTACTTCTCTGCTCTAAGTCTTCTTCTCCTTTCCTCCTTAGTTTTTCTTCTTCTTTCTCTTGTTGGATGTAGGGGACGGTTTTGAGAGTGCAAAGGAGGGAGAACATGTGAAATGGGAGTGGCATTGGAAGATGAGATGAAAACTATCTCATCTTTGGTTTCTACCCTCAATCATTAGGTCCCCCACCTACCATACATGGATTTATGTGCTTAATGGTGGTGGTTGGGATAAAACCACCACTTAAACCAATGGTTTTGTTTTGTGTTTCTTAAGAGTGGTTTGTGTTTGTTTGGGTGGTTTTGACCATTTGACCATGATTAGATTAGCTTAATTAATTTAATTAATTTGATCAGTAGGTTAAGTTAATTAATTCCCACTTAATTTAATTCCATCAAATCCACCCATGGTTGACCAAGTCAACCATGGTGGCCGGCCCCACCAATTCTTGGTCCACACGCCACCTCACTTGGTGAGGTGGAGGTGGGTCCCAATTGGCCATGTCACCTTGATCTAATTAAAATTAACTTAGGTGATTTTTCACATTAATTTATTCAATCCCTTCCAACTAATTGGATCTCCATTGGGTCCATGGCCCAATTACATTCCCTCCTATCCATTTACCTTAAAGCTTAAATCCTCTTGGCCCATTGGGTCCCAAATGGGTATTGGGCCCAATTTGACCATCCTTGGCCCAATTGACCATTATTGACCCTCTAAATGACTTTAAATCCAATCCACGGTCCATTGGGCCATACTTGGGCCTTTGTCCATATTTTGATCCATTCACCATTTATTCCATCAAAGTTCCAATTTCTACCATTAAAATAAATAAATAACCACATATATATTGATTTACAAATTCCGGGCCATTACAAGTCCCTCCCATCATGCATATACATAGCCATCACTTGACGAGACTATCATCGTCAAGGTAAATCACAATACACTTTCATTTCTTCTTGATGATATTCCTCCTGGCGAGACCCTCATCGTCTAAGGAGGCCGATGTGGCTCTCATCATCATAATATTTCTCCTGGCGGGACCCTCATCACCTAAGGAGACCAATGTGATTCTCATCATTATAACGTTTCTCCTGGCGGGACCTGCATCGCCTAAGGAGACCAATGTATTTCTCATCATTATAACATTTCTCCTGGCGGGACCTGCATCGCTTAAGGAGACCAATGTATTATCATCATCATGATACTACTCCTGGCGGGACCCTCATCGCCTAAGGAGGTTTCACAGTTGCATCACAGCATATCACCGGAGTGTGGGCTCCGGGTTCCATAATCATCATCCCATGTCCATGCATGAGATGCTAATGAATAGATGCAACATGTAAATAAATCTCATCATTCAAAATATGATAAATAATAGTATAACAATGTCTCATAAAAACCATCATGAAAACAGGTGTAAATGTGGTTACAAGTAGGTAAGAAACCTACTGAAGATTAGCTTTGGTGTTTGTTCTTTTTCACTTGATCACAACTCGTATGCCGTTCAAGAGATTCGTCACCTTGTTCACATAAACCATGAATCAACTTTAATCCCAAGCATTTATTTTGATGGGGTTCGGCCATACAACATGGCCGAACCACATCATCTAAGTTTGGTCCCTCATTTCATCTCTTGATTGTTACCCTTATTCACAAAACTGCCATTGTTACCAATACTTAGTTATATCATGCTTTTAACTTTTAAAACCACCGATTATTTCCATGAAATGTATTCATAAAACCCATAGTCATGGTCCATGGGGTTCGGCCATACATATGGCCGAACCACCTTTGAACCTTCATGTCACAACTTAGCCATAGTAACCCCCATGACTTATCCAAATGTTCACTCGGAACCCTTTTTAAACACATCATATTGTTCCATGATCTTCAAGTTGAAACCCTTTAATTCAACAAAACAGTCCATATGAACTGATCCATGGGGTTCGGCCATTCACATGGCCGAACCTTATGGTTCTTTTGATGCAATTCTTCCAATAATTCTACATAATTTATCCACAACATCTTAGCCATAAAAACAGTAGGATTCAGCCATCCATAGCCGATCACATAATAATAACTTAATTCTATTTTACAATCCTTTAAAATCTTCACACATGGTATGGTTTTTATCCCCCAAGAACCATACCATTTATCAAATTACTTTCTTGGGATTCGGCCATCCAAAGTGGCCAAACCCTATGCTCTAAGTTTCTATCATTTTAAACCTCATCATCATAATTTAACCATTGATAAATTCGGCCATAACATGACCCAATGAAAACATGTAAACACCTCCACCATCGGTATGGTTTGTAGACTTCAAAACCATAAACCTAACCAAATGAATTTCATGGGGTTCGGCCAACCAAGGTGGCCGAACCCAATGATATATTTTTTTCTTTCCATTTACACAACCTTTATCCAAGGTTAATTTCTTTGAAACATTCGGCCATTCCATGGGCCAAAACATGACACTCAATTCTATGATTTAAACCTTTTCAAAACATGCATCTTAAGTCTAATTAAACATCTAAACAGTCCATTATTTGCATGGTTTTATCTTACAAAAACCATCAACATGATCATAACATTTCATGGGGTTCAGCCAGCCAAGGTGGCCAAACCCTATGATCCATGTTTCCTATCTTTTAAACATCAATTTATGTACTTCATACCCTTGGTAGATTCGGCCAACCCATGGCCAAATCATGTTCCATTAACCCCATTTTATTAAATAAAAATCCATGGAAATACTTACCAAATTTTTCCAAGCTTTTCCTCTTGCCTTTGCTCTTTACTTCCTATCTTTCTTAGCCTCCCTTCCTTTGCTGGTTTATGCTTGATCAATGGTGAAAATACCAAGTATAATTCGGCCAAGAGAGTGTGTTCTTGAGAGAGGGAGAGAGATGAGCAATCCAAGGTTTTTGGCAATGTCCATTCGGCCAAGTGATGGTGTTTTTCCTTTTGTTAAACAACCCCATATGCATTCATTTAATCCTCATCAAATCTTGCTCATACCAATGAGACACTTGCTGCCAACCAATGCACCCATTGGCATCCCAACGTTGGAGGCTTGGGTTTCCATATGAGATGGAAACCCCTTCATATTCCCATGAGATCTTTATCTCACTCCCATCAATTCCATTTAAAACTTAGCATGGAAGCTCACACCACAAGTCCCCAACGTGTGGGACTTGTCTTGTGTGGCTTAAGACCCAAGTAACTCTTCATCTCCCCCTTTAACTCACTGAATTTACAGCCCCTTTGATTTCCATTTTAACTCATCCTAACTCAATGGCTTAACTCACCACATTAATTGCCATTCATTTATTATACTTGAGTCAACCCAACCATTTAATTTAAATGCAACTCATTCCAATCCAACTCAACCTGATTTGACTCACAATTGAGCTCACTCAAGGGTCCACACGGTCAGCCATGGTCAACATGGTCAGTCCGACCCATTGGGTCCCCATTTAGCCCATTGACCTAATTGGCGCCATAACCCAATTATGGGTGATTTAGCCATCTTAAGTGTGGTTGTCATGTGTGTATCTAGCCTACCCATTTATGCTCCACTTAATCTCAAATCAAATCAGCTTAACCCTATTAAATTTGGGCTCACCCAATGGTCTAATAAGTCCATTATGACTCATTGGATCCAATTGGGTCCTTTGACCCAATTAACCATATTGACCCAAATTGATGTTCATTACCCATTCAATCAAATTTGACACTTATAATATGCTCATGGGGTCTTAATTTGAGCAATGGACCCCACCATTTCCTTATTTATAAACACATTTATTAAATTCACCAATCCAGTGGCATTTTCATAAATATTCTATTATTGAGAAATTGGGGTGTTACAATGCAGACATATTTCCAACAGAACTCCCTAGCTTGCCTTCCATGAGGGAGATTAATTTTGAAATCAAGTTGTACCCTGGCACTGCACCATTGTCATTACCACACTATCAGATGGCACCAGCAGAGATGTCCGAGCTAAAGAAGCAGATTGATGAACTGCTCAGACTGGGTTGCATCCGGAACAGTACATCGGCTTGGGGAGCTCCAGTTTTATTTGTAAAGAAGAAGGATGGTTCACTCCGTATATGTGTGGATTACCGAAAACTGAACCAGCTGACGGTCAGAAACAAGTACCCTCTACCCAGGATCGATGATTTATTTGATCAACTTAGAGGTTCTAGTCATTTCTCTAAGATTGACCTGATGTCCGGATACCATCAAATCCGGGTTAGAGAGGAGGACATAGAAAAGACAGCCTTCAGAACGCGGTATGGACTATATGAGTTTGTAGTCATGCCGTTTGGACTCACCAATGCACCGGCTGTGTTCATGGATCTAATGAACAGGATTTTCCGTCCTTACTTGGACCAATTTGTCATTGTATTTATTGATGACATTTTGATTTATTCCAAAACTCAGGAAGAACAGGCTGACTACCATACGAGAGTTCAATTTATATATCAATAATCATGGGAGTATGTACAATTTGATCATACGGTCCAACATGGTTACTAAGATTGAACAGGAACAACGGATAGGCCCGAAAGTGTAGGAGATATGGGCCAAGATGTCTACTGGTGAAGTCATACTGGAATGGGAGTTACGACCAGGACAGGGTCTTGTATTTCGAGGAAGGATATATGTGCCTAAGAGCTGCAGAAAAGAGTTACTGATCGAGGCACATCAGACCAAACTCTCTATTCATCCGGGCAGCACCAAGATGTATCACGACCTGAAGAGACATTACTGGTGGCACGGACTCAAGAAATATGTGGCAGAATTTGTGGCTCATTGCTTAACGTGTCAGCAGGTTAAGATGGAACATCAAAAACCACCAAGGTTACTCAAAACCTTACCAGTGCCGGAATGGAAATGGGAGCACATCTCCATGGATTTTGTTACAGGGTTGCCAAGGTCTTCAAAGGGCAACGATGCGATATGGGTCGTGGTAGACCGACTGACCAAGTCTGCACATTTCATTCCCATCAGGATGACGACTCATCTGAGACTTTAGGTCGGCGGTATATCAGGGATATCATCAGATTGCATGGTATTCCTCGGACTATTGTGTCTGACAGAGATGGTAAATTCACCAGTAGATTATGGCAGAGCATGCAGTCGGCCATGGGAACAGACCTACTGACTAGTACAACATTCCATCCACAGATTGATGGGTAGTCTGAGAGGACAATACAAACATTGGAGGATATGCTGAGAGCCTGCATGCTAGACTTCAAGGGTGAATGGGAGGATCACTTACCGTTGGTAGAATTCTCATACAACAATAGTTACCAGGCAAGCCTCCAGATGGCTCCATTTGAGGCATTATATGGTAAACCATGTAGATCACCTATGTGTTGGACAGAGGCCGGTGAGCCTGCACTGATTGGACCTGAGTTGGTTGCGGAGACTACAGCGCAGATACGGGTAATACAGCAGCATCTATTGACTGTGCAAAGTCGTCAGAAAAGCTATGCTAACAAAAGGAGGAGGTTCCTTGAATTCGAAGTGGGGGACATGGTGTTCCTGAAAGTCTCGCCACGAAAGGGACACATGAGATTTGGAAAGAAGGGGAAATTGTGGCCAAGATATGTGGGACCGTTTTCAATCATAAGAAGGATGGGGGACGTGGCTTATCAATTGGCACTCCCTTCATAGTTGGCATCTTTGCACGATGTGTTCCATATATCGATGTTGAGGAAGTACAATCCTGATCCCTCTCATGTACTGAACATACAAGATATAGAGGTCCAAAGCGATGTGACATACGTCGAAAAGCCTGTCCGAGTGGTGGACAAAGAACAAAGGGTATTGCGGAACCGAGCAATCCAGTTTGTCAAGGTGGTATGGGATCGACATGGCATTGAGGAAGCCACATGGGAACTCGAGTCGGAAATGAGGACAGCTCATCCTGAGCTATTTATGTAAATGTTTAAAACCCTACTTCACTCGATTTTCGGGACGAAAATTTTAAAAAGAGGTTTTATTGTAACACCCTAGATTTTCTAGCTATTAATATATATATATATATATATATGAAAATTACACATTTAATTTGTGAATTATTAGATATGGACCTTAGATGGGTAAAGTGTTGGGTCATTGCCCAATTAAGACCCAACGGATTGTGGAAATGGTTTCAATAGAATTAAATGGGGATTAATTAAAGTGGTAATGTAATATATCTATCTAGATTAATCCGCATGAGGTGTATGAGGATGACACACA
This sequence comes from Chimonanthus salicifolius, assembly GCA_013350335.1. Classification (NCBI taxonomy): domain Eukaryota; kingdom Viridiplantae; phylum Streptophyta; class Magnoliopsida; order Laurales; family Calycanthaceae; genus Chimonanthus; species Chimonanthus salicifolius. Next base: position 60,487,665 of record CM023533.1, on the reverse strand, counting down.
CACGCATGGATGAGATGGGATTAGGCAATGACATCCAATTGCCTAATCCAAATAAAGAAGATATCTTAGATTAAATTGAAAGGTTGCTTGGCCTGTGTATAGAAGATTTGCACATCCAAGATGATGCGCTGGGATCTCTTTAAGAGGGGTCTTTCCTTGGTTAAAAACGTCATTAGGGAATTGTCTAAACTTAAATAAAGATGCTTGGCCGTGTGTGTGGGATTTGCACATCCATGAGGATGCGCATAAGATCATTTAAAAAGGGAGTCCTTTCCTTGATTAAAAATGGTACAAGGCAAGTGCTAAATTGGAGGGTCGGCATCTTCTAATTAAGATACAAGGGGCGCATGGCACCTTCTAAATAGAGGACCAATTGGAGATTATTAAAGGAGAGGCAGCAAGGGGCGCACGGCAATACACACACTAAGGCTGAACTCTTCCTCTCTCTAAAGTCACAATGTCGACTAAAGATCAAGAAGAAGGAAGGAACGGATCAGAAGAACAAGTCGGGGCGAAGGAAAACCAGAAAAGTCGCGGAACTGGTAAGTAATTTTGATAGTTTTGTTTAAAGAAATGAACCATAGGGTTCGACCATGGTGTATCGCCGAACCCCATGGAAGGAAATTGAGGGAATGATTATGGTAATTTAATGGAATAATGAACCATAGGGTTCGGCCATAGTGCATGGCCGAACCCCATGAAAGAACATTGGTTAATTTTTATGGGTTGGAAACCATGGAAGTCATGGATGATTTTATGGGCTCGGCCATGGTGTATGGCCGAACACCATGGAAGGAATATCAATGTTTTTGAAGGGATTAAATGGAGACCATGGAAAAATATAGATGGATTTAATATGGTGATTGATTAAATGGAAGATCAAGGATTAATGATTTTTAGAAAGAAGATTATGAACCATAGGGTTCGGCCATGGTGTATGGCCGAACCCCATGGAAGATGGTTAATAATTTAGAAAGTGATGTGAACTGGTTGGATTGTCTCTATGAGTGAGGTTCGGCCCTGGTGTATGGCCGAACCCCGCTAGGGTTTATTTTATGGATTCAAAAATGGTAATGGATGCAATGTAGAAATTGGAAGGTTAGACATCATAGGGTTCGGCCATGGTGTATGGCCGAACCCCATGAATCAATTTTTATGGGTCATGTATGGACCTAATATGATTAAAGGAATGGAGGGCTTTATTTATGGTTCTATGGTTGTGGATCATTGGTGGATCCATGTATGTAATGTCTAAATTTATGGACCTATGTTTATGGACCTAAGATTATAAGTCATGTAAATGGTGAATGAATTATGTATGGATCACTCTTGGACTTGGGGTAGTAAAAAAATGAATGGACCTATGTTTTGGAACCCAAACGTAAGTTGATGGAGGTAATGGCAATTTTGTAATATCGGCTAAAAATGAAAGATCATGGGTTCGGCCATGGTGTATGGCCGAACCCCATGAACTTGTTAATGGGCCATTTTTGGGTCTTTATATAATTTAAATGAATGGTTTACCAAACCAAGGGATGAAGGGAATGATTAGTGTTTTATTTTATATGAATCAATCATGAATTTATGTAATGGATCAATTTTGGACCTAAACATGAGGTGATGGAAACAATGGCAAGGATGTAAATATGTAACGCCCGCCCCTTTTCACCGAAATCAGAGTCTATTTTTTTTTTATAAGAAGTGACAAAGGGCGCGGACGTCACGACGCGAGTTAAGTCCGAGCTTCTAAAGCCCGGCCCTTAACTGGCCAACCCTACGGGTGTGTGGAAAGGAGTCCACGGAGAATGATTCACCCGTAGAAGTAAGCTCGAGGAATAATACATTAAATGCAGAATGACAATTAGATACCATCCTACCAATTTTTCTAGATAGCAGGGAAGATTTCATCATTTAATTACCAAAATGCCATAACATCATACGTCTACCACAAAATCGAAAACATAGCAATAAGTCTAAAATATTACATTTCCGACAAGCTAAATTATTTCAAATTACATTATCCAAAATAAACATTAGTAAACTATCTAGCACGCCTTTCCAAGCTCCTCAGCTTGGCTCCCGTCTCGTCCTTCCGCTTCGCCACCTCCTACATCATCAGCTAGGGTAGAAGTAGGGTGTTAGACAACGCGCCCAGTAGGAATCCGAGTAGGGCTAACACATGGATTAGTGATAACAAAGCATATAGATAATATTATAATAAAACCATGCACTTTGGGTAATGTCATGTAATGGGTGTTCTATGTCATGAATCCCACCCATCAATCTCATCATCATTGTACAATGTCCCTTTTTCAACCATACATAGTGTTCCAAATAAAATCCACATCATCATCGTGCCATGACCCTCTTGATGAAAAAGCCTCATCAAGATGCAGTCCACACTAGGCATCCCCCTTGATGGAAGAACCATCATCAAGGTATAACAATAAATACAACATCCCCCTTGATGGAAAAACCATCATCAAGGTATAATAACACATAGTAACATTCTTGTTTGAATAACCTTATCAACATATCATAGAGCCTATAGTAACCTCCCTGATGAATCAAACACATCAAAATATCCCCATGGTTGTTTATCGGTCGCCCCGACGGAGCATGGACTCCGGTTTCATTTCATCCTTCCCCTGTCATATCCCTCCCATGCCATGCATGAGATGTAGATGCCATATGCCATGTAATGAATATAATAACAAACCATGACATTTAAAAATCCCATCAGTAAAACATATAACTTGATTATCAAAAGTAGATCAAACAAAGCCTCAATAATCACATCATAGCCTTAAAACCCATTTTAAACCACTCATATGCTTACCAGAATAAATCAAGTAAAAACCCCTACATAATACATAATTCAAAACCAATCTTAAAACAAACCATATAATTTCCAAAATAATTCAAAGAAACCATCACTCAATCCATGGCTTACAAAAAGGTTAGAATCCTACCAAATACCGACTAGCGTTCTTTCTTTCGTTTCAGCCCGATAGACCCAGTCGCCGATCTGCGTACCGCTTGCGATGTCCGGTACCTTATTACATATTAACAATTAGTCCATGTTTTACCCATTTCTAAGCCCATACATCATGTTTTAGTGGGTTTTCCTCATTTTGGCCAATATTTACGGTTTTGCCATTACCCTTCCATGGATAATTCATTCTCTCTTCCACATACATTATGGTCTATAATGGATCCATAACTTAGACCCATTAATGATCCATAACTTAGGTCCGTTAATGACCCAGCAATCATATCATGTGATCATAAAATTAGTCCTTTTATTGACCTAATCCTTATTCCTGTGAACCCATACAAAACCCCATACTTAACCCTTTAAATGGCTAATGGATCATGGGTTCAAAATACCCAATTCATCAAATCTTTCCATGGGGTTTACATCATGCATTTAAACCACAATGAGTCCATTATCCACTCATTCCCTTTATTCATAATTGATCCATACACTTACCAATCATGAGATACAACCATATCTTAACCTAATTCCTATTAGCTAAAGCATATCCATAGACTTTAATCTTAGCCTATCCATTGGTTCACAAAAATGGGTCCATTGATGTCTCATTAACCATGGCATAAGAACATTAGCAATTAACCACTTAATTAACCTAACTTACAAATACACATTAATCTTAGGCCTTAATTGGTTCACAAATGGGTCCATTGATGTATTATTACCCATAACATAACTACACTAGAAAAATTAGGTTTTAAATACTCTAACTCTCATTCATTTCTCCCACACATAATACCAAATTTTAATCCATAATTTTACCCACAAATGGGTCATGGGTTCGGCCATACACCATGGCCGAACCCATGATGTCTTTACCCCATTCTTTCTTTGGCCTATTTACACATTTGAATCATCACCCTTAATCACATTAAAGTCTATTAACTTAGCCACACTTAAGTCCAAAATTGATCCATAACTTAGATCTATTAGTGACCCATCAACCATAACATGAACTCATTAAAAATGAGTCCTTAACTTAACCTAATCCCAATCAATTTAAACACATTCATACTCCAATCTAACCCATCAAAAGGCTCACAAATGAGCCATGGGTTCGGCCATACACCATGACCGAACCCATGGTGTCCTTTTCCCATTTTTCTTAGATCCATTGTTACACATTTGAATTTATCACAAGTCCCTCCATGAAGGGGTTTAATTCACACACTTAAATCCTCATCTTTTACTACATTGGGGTCCATTACAAATATCAACACTAGGTGCATTTTGGTACATTCCAAAACCACCAACATTAAATATATTTTGAGTCCATCAACTTAGTTACATTCCCCATTTGTTTTCCATGGTTCCAAAATACTTAGTCCATCCCAATTTCTCATTATTTTCTTAGGCCTATTTACCACATTTGCACCCATCACAAGCCCTTCCATGAAGGGTTTAATTTATACATTTAAATCATCATTCTTAATCACCAACTTAGCCATATTCCCATTACAACTAATAACATTGGGTCCCTTTTTATCCATCAACACCACCCACATTTGCCATTTATTTTTCCATAATTCGTAACCATTAATCTACCATTGGATTGCCATAGGGTTCATGGTCCAATCTTCATTCATTCATTTCTTTTAAGGCCACAACATTATTCATATCTCCCATAAATTCCTCATTTACAATCCCTTTAAAAAAATTACCAACATTTGATCATTAAACACTTAAAACCCTAAACCATTCTTTTTGAGGTCATTAAAATTATCTTCCATCTCCTATGATTCTCTCCTTTAAAACCTCTTTACAAAATTCACCACATTCAATTATTTACAACCCTAGAAATTATAAACATTCTCCATGCTTCCATTTTTTTTTTCTTTCCCTAACCCTAATTTATCCATTAGGGTTTCCTCCACTTTCCACCTTTCAAATTGATGGATTTAAAATCCATGGCATAAAATCATTTGGCCACCATTAAATTTACAAAATGAATCCCAAATCGTAAACCCTAAAAATCCAAAATTTCTTGGTTAAGAAAATACTTACAATCCGACGCCTCCTCCGACTTCCGCCACTCCTGTCGGCTTCCTTAGCCTTCTACCTTCTTTTTCTCCTTATTTGATCGGCCAAGATGGGCTTGATTAAGATGAAAAAGCTCCAAGTTTGGGTCGGCCAATGATGGAGATAGATTGAGAGAGAGAGAGATGGGGGAGGGAAGGTCTCAAGTTTTGATCTTGAGATGGAGGCTTATACTTATACTTCTCCTCTATTTTCTTCTTTTCTTTTCTTCTTCTCTTCTCTTTGTCTTTCTTCTCCTTTCTTTCCTTGGAGGTGAGGGACGGTGGTGAAGAGAACAAGAGAGGAAAAGAGTGAAAGGGCACAGATGGAAAAGGTGAGGATGGGATAAGATGAAAACCCATCTTATCTCCTTTGGTTGCTTATGTTACATTCTATCATTAATTCTTCCCACCTAACACATAGGATATTTTTCTTGCTTTATGGTGGTGGTTGGGATAACCACCACCAAGCCAACGTTGGTGTGTTTCTTTGGGTTGTTTGTGTTTGTTAAAAACCACCATTTGATTTATTTGACCAACTTAACTAATGTGATTAATTAAATCCCTAGCCTAGGTTAATTATTTCTTATTTAATCTAATTACCTTTCCTTAAATTCCCTCCATGTATCCACCCATGGCTGACCAAGTCAACCATGGTGGCCGGCCCCACCAACTCTTGGTCCACACGCCACCTCACTTGGTGAGGTGGAGGTGGGTCCCAATTGGCCACATCACCTTGGTCTAATTCCATCACCAACTTAGGTGATTTAGCTTTAACTAAGTCCATTCCAACCAATTGGATCCTCATTGGGCCCATGGCCCAATTACATTTATCCATACCCATTTATCTTAGGGCTTACATTATCTTAATCCATTGGGTCCCTAGTGGGTATTGGGCCCAATTTGACCATCCTTGGCCCAATTGACCATCATTGACCCCTTAAATGAATTTAAATCCAATCCATAATCCATTGGGCTCGAGTTGGGCCTTTGTCCAAATTTTGGTCCATTTACCATTTATTCCATCAAATTTCTCATTTTCACCATTAAAATAAATAATAACCACATATTTATTGATTTAAAAATTTCGGGCCATTACAAAATAAGTGTGAAAATGATAGACTACCATGGCCGAACCCCATGGGGAATGATTTATGGTTTTAATGTATGAAGGGTTAGGTTAATGGAATGATAGCCATGGATGGCAATATGGTAATTAAGTAGAAATAATGGACCATGGGTTCGTCCATGGTGTATGGCTGAACCCCATGGGGCTGGTTTTGTGGACTTTGTTGTTAACAAGGTTGTGATTATGGACTTAGACCTAATGGTAAATCAAATGGGACATGATTTTAATTAATTGATATATTATAAGGTAACGGGACCTCACAAGGTGTGTACGATCGTGAGCGGTTACCGACGAAAGCACAAGGACACGTTAGTGGTCTTTGGTAGGAATCCGCCTCTTTGAAACCATGGGTTAAATGTACAATGTTTTTATCTTATTTTGATGGATTATGTTGTAAAAGATATTGTTTCAAAATGTGAGTTTTAGTGCTATGTTTATATGATAAAATAGCATGTGATTCATTAGCATCTCATGCATAACATGGGGTAAAGGATATGTAACCGGAGGGGCCACACTCCGTCGAGGCTTCCGAAAAAACCTATGTGGGATACCTTGATGTGTTTTTCCATCAAAAAGAAACCGGAGAGGCCACACTCCGTCGGGGTGTCCAAAAGACCTATGTGGGGGTACTTATATGTACTTGTGATGGGTGGGACTTATTGCATTTGACATCATGAAATGGCATGGTTTTTATGGTTTTTGACATTATGATATTATTATATTTGTTTTGTACTAACCATATGTTAGCCCTAATTGGAATACCTATTGGGCGCGTTGTTCTAATGCCCTACTTCTACCATAGTGGATGATACAGGAAACAAGGGAAACGATGAACGCGATGAGGGCCAAGCATAAGAGCTTGGATGCTTTTAGTTTATATTTTGATTAAGTTACTTATGGACTTGTAATTTGAGTAACTAGACTTCGGACATGTAATAGTTTAGATAATTTGCTATGGTTGGATGTTTATGTGGATAATTATGTTATGTTAATTATGATTAAAGACTTGACGTACTTTGCTATCTAAAATGGAATAGAATTAAGTTCTATTATAATTCCGTAGTTATGATTTTAATTCCGCATGTTTATATTGTTATGTGTGAATCGTGTTCAGTGGACTTAGTCCATGCACACATAGGGTTGGCCAGTTAAGGGTCGGGCTTTAGAAGTTCGGACTTAACTTGCGTCATGACGTCCCGCTCTTGCTCACTCTGTTATTTAAAAAAAAAAAAATGGACTCTGATTTACGGAAAGCTGGAGTGGCAAAAGGGCGGGGAGTTACACATCATGTCATGGGTGTCAATGCCGAATGATCACTCACCCACTTCCAAACCCAATCAATCACAAATAGATAGTTTCCTTGATAAATTACATATCAAGGTGTTCCCTTGGCCAATTATGTCCGCAGTGTTTTGTGACGGCACCACCAGGTCACTGTTATACCTCCCCACATATGTTAATCAGAATTAACGATGGAGTGTGGACTCCTGCCTCTGCCGGTCAGGATAGTGGAGATTGAACAAAGGGTGTTACGGAATAGAGCGATTCAGTTCGTCAAGGTGGTATGGGATCGACATGGTGTTGAAGAAGCCACTTGGGAACTTGAGTCGGAGATGAGAACAGCTCACCCCGAATTATTTGTGTAGTTAATTTGAAAACCCTACTTTGTTCGATTTTCGGGACGAAAATTTTAAAAGAAGGTTATATTGTAACACCTCAATTTTTCAATAAAAAGGGATAATTACGAAAATGCCCCTGAGTTGGAAAATTTAATGTTTTCGATATTAAATGAGGAAATTGTTGGGCCCATTGCTCAAATTAAGATCCTATGAACACATTATAAATGTCAAATTTGATTGGATGGGTAATGTACATCAATTGGGTCAAAATGGCTAAATGGGTCGAAGGGCCCAAATGGGACCCAACGGGTCTTAATGGATTATTTGACCGTTGTGTGAGCTTAAATTAAATGGGGTTAAGCTGCTTTGATTGGAAATCAAGTGGAGTAAAAATGGGTAGTCCTGATGCACATGTGAAAACCAATTACAAATGACCAAAATACCCATAATTGGGTCATGGAGTCAAAAACGGGTCAAGGAGCTAAAGGGGGACCCAACGGGTCGGGTTGACTTTATTGACCACAGCATACCGTGTGGACCCACAAATGAGTTCAATGGTGAGTTAAATCAGGTTAAGTGGAACTGATTTTATTTAATTTGAATTAAGAATGAGTTGACTCAAATGCATTAAATGATTGTCAATTAATGAGGTGAGTTGGACATGTGAGTTGGGTGAGTCAAAATGGAAATCAATGGGACTGTAAATCAGTGAGTTTAGAGGGAATATGAGTAGGATGGCTCAGTCATAACCACCAAAACAAGTCCCACACGTTGGGGACTTGTTGGGGTGATTTTCATAATGGATTTTAAATGAAATACATGGGAAATGGGAGGTGATGCTTGGGGAGTTGGGAGGCCGCAATGGCAGGTGCCAAGGGGTGCATTGGATAGCACCCAAGGCCCATTGTTTTTTATAAGAATTGATGAGGGAATGGAGGGGTCTTGGGGGCTGAAGTACTAAAGGGAATGACCACCATGGTTAGCCGATTTTTACATTAAAAATCTAAGATTTCCCATCTCTCTCTCCCTCTCTCCAATTCGTTTTCCCTGGCTGGAACAGCAAGAGGTGTTTGCACCAGTAGATCAAGCATAAACCAGCAAAGGAAGGAAGGCAAAGAAGGATAGGAAGTAAAGAGCAAAGGCAAGACAAGAAGCTTCAGAAATTTGGTAAGAATTCTTATGGATTTTGGTTTTAAACATGAGTTTTAAGTTATGAATTTGGGTGACACAATTTGGTCATGTATGGCCGAATTTGTCATAGGTTAAACCATGGAAGATGGTGTCAAAGAATGATGGAAATGGACCATAGGGTTCGGCCACTTTGGATGGCCGAACCCCATGAAGATAATTGGTGGATTTTGATGGTTTTTGGAATTTAAAACCATACAAGTTTGGGACTGTTATTATATGTTTTATTAGATTTAAAACGCATGTTTTAAGAAGGTTAAAACATGGATTTGGATGTTTAATTCGGACCTAAGATGAAGGGTTAAGTGGTTCAAAACCAAAGGTCATAGTGTTCTGCCAATGAGCATGGCCGAACCCCATGAAATTGGGTTGGTTATTGGATGATTTTTAAATGGTAAAACTCGGTAATATGTTACTGTTTTATTACATGATTATTGAAACATAAAAATATGTTTATGAGGACCAAGTCATGGACATAGGGTTCGGTCACCTTGGAGGGCCGAACTCCATGAAAGAATTTGATGAAATGTATGGTTTTGGAGAGTTGGAAATCATGTGAAATTATGGGGTTTTTATGTGATTTAAATGGAGGTATAAATTACTGTTTTTGGTCGGCCAATACATGGCTGAACCATGTTAAGGTTGAGGTTAAGATATTGATTTAAATCAAGGTTAGTTGATTACATAATTAAATCAAGAGAACCATTAGGTTCGGCCATGTGTATGGCCGAACCCCATGGGCTGCCTTATGGGTTGTTTGTATGGGTTTTACTTGGGTTTATGGTTACTGATTTGGCTCAGCCTATGGATGGCTGAACCATGTAATAGCCTTGGAAAAAGGGTGTAGCCTAAGTTAAATACCTAGGTTAAAGTTATTGGACAAAAGGAGCCATTAGATTCGGCCATGTATAGGGCCGAACCCCATGGACCACTTCATATGATTATTTTATGTGGAATGTTTTTATTGAATTAAAAGGTTTCAATGTAAAGATCATGGACCATGACAATAGGTTTTCGTGTGGATCCATTCCATGGAATTGATCGGTAGTTTTAAAGGTTAAAATGGGATATAATTGAGTATTGGAACCAATGGCATAATGGTAAATATGGGTGAAATGATCAAAGGTGGAATGACCACAGGTATGGTTGTATGGACCCAAATCAAGGGGTATGGTTCGGCCATGCTGTATGGCCGAACCCTACCAAGGTATTTTTGTAGAACTTGATGTTTAATAAAGATTAAACGAATGAGAAACCAAAGGATAAATAGGTGAGGTTCGGCTATGCCCACATAGTGCATTTTTGGGACATTGACTAAGTTGGAATTACATGATGAATATTTGGTCTGTTGCTATTTAAATAGGGTATCCAGACTTGCGTATACGGCGTACGAGTCGTGAACGGGTGACGATTAAGAAAGATCGAACACTGAAGTGAATCTTTAGTAGGTTTTCCTACCTACTTGTAACCACAACTATGATTTGGTTTTCTTATGTTTTTATGAGATATGTTGTAATTGATTTATGTTAAAAATGTGGTTTCGAATGATAATTTATGTGTTTACAAATGACATACAAGGCATTGACATCTCATGCATGGCATGGGATGATGATTGTGGAAACCGGAGCCCACACTCCGTCGGAATGCCCGAGATGCAACTGTGGGGCCTCCTTAGGCGGTGAAAGTCCTGCCAGGAAAATTATCTGATGGTTATGAAACACCGGAGCCCACACTCCGTCGAAATGCCCGAGATACAACTGTGGGGCCTCCTTAGGCGGTGAAAGTCCTGCCAGGAGAACTAATAGGTTGATATGAGACACGTCAAGTGATGGCTATGTATATGCATGTTAGGAGGGACTCATTACATGTGCATATCTCATAGCATTGGTTTACCTGTTTTTGATAATCATATATTTGATATATGCATGTTTTACAAACTAACCATGTGGTAGCCCTGATCGGGAACCAACTGGGCGCGTTGATCTAACACCCTAATTCTATCCCCAGAGGAGAATGCAGGTACAAGGACAGGAAAAGAGAAGGTTGATGATATGGAGGGGAGCCATGCATAAATGCTTGAATGCTGGAATGAATTTATAATCACAGTTATTTGATACTTTATTATGGTCATGTAATAATGTAGTTAGTTGCTATGGTTTGTTTAGGATATTAACAATGGATGGTTGATTTATGTTAATTATTAATTGAGACTAGTACTTGCTATCTATTCAAGTTATTTCGGCAGTTAGTCTACTTTATTCCGCAAGTCATTGTATAGTTCCATGTGTGGTTTGCTATCGTGGGTTTAGTCCACGTACACATGTGTGGCCAGTTAAGGGTCGGACTTAGGTAGTCCGAACTTAGCTAGCGACGTGACGCTGCCCACTCTCTGCCGTTATTATTTTATTATTATTTAAAAAAAAAATAGACTCTGATTTCTCGGAGAGGGCGGGGCGTTACAGTATTCCCTCCCATGCCATGCATGAGATAATGAATGCATGAATGCCATTTCATATCCAAATATATAATACCATTGAAAATCAATTCATAGACATACACCATTTGATTAACCAAAGTAAATCATCATGTTTGGAACTGAAAACCAGTAACATATATATAATCCACAGTGTCTCAATAAGGTAGGAATCCTACCAACGTTCGATATGCTGTCCTTGTTGTTTTGTGATGATAATGTTCAGCGATCACGTCGAAACGAATCGCAAACCCCTTTGCAAATCTCCTTTCCTTATTAAATTTAATTGCATACATAAATCAATTTGATTATCCATTTAATTTTAATCATCCCTTACATCCTTCCAAATAGACTGAAACATCTGGAAAATTATTTAAAATTTAAACTTTTCAATTAAGTCGACTGAATCTGGCCCAATAACTATTATCTGCCTTACCCGCAGATGTTGAGTCGACAGAATACATTATTCAGTCAGCTAAAACCCAACTCAGTATTGTTTACCCTTGACCCGTAACTTTTTAGTCGGCTGACTTTAGGTCAAACCCTTCTGTGTTCTCGGTCATCGTCCTTTCAGTCGACTGAATTACAGATTCAATCAGCTGACTTTGGACCAGATTATTTGTGTCTTCGGCCAGTTCACATTCAGTCAACTGAATCAAACATTCAGTTGGCTGAATTATCAACCAACCCTTTTACGTGTTAGATAAGCATGCCTTCAGTCGATTGAATCTATGATTCAGTCGGCTGAAACTCACCAGATCCCTTTCTTATTTTATACATCTATGTTCAGTCGATTGAATCCTAGATTCAGTCGGTTGAACCACCAATAAATCCCATATATTTAATCCAGTCCATGTTCAGTTGACTAAATCACAAGATTCAGTCGGCTGAAACTCCCAGAAACTCTTCTCTGTTTCTACCAACACCAGTTCAGTCGACTGAATCTGTTTGTCAGTCCCTTTTGTTTTCTTATTTGGCTAGACCCTTCCTCATGGAATCCATTCCTTATCATTTTAAAACATAGTTATCATCATCCATATAACTCTTAGTGAGTTTACTCTACCCTCTAGCTAAAGCTAGAGTCTTTTCCCTCATTCTTTCGATTCTCAGTTTATAATATGTATTCGGATATCACCTTTCTTTTTGTTTCAAACCATTACCAATCATTGAATGAATTTTCAACTTTCATGACCTTATAACAGTTTGGTCATCCCTTTCAACAAAATATGGAACCCATAGGTTCAGCCACACCATGGCCAAATCTATGGTTTTCCTTAGTCTTAGTCCCTTATTGTTAAACTTATACATACCTTCCTTCCTCGTCTCCTTCTTCTTCTTTTGGTCTATCCTTTCTTCCTTAAGCCTTCTTCTTCCTTTGCTCTTCACAAATTCTCTAAGTCCAGAGGCGTAGGTGGAGTGAGAGATAGAGAAGAATCCTTGTGAAATGAAGGGGAGTCGGCCAAGAGTTTAGTGTGTCCCTTGGGTTATGTCCTTTTGTATACCAGCCTAAGTCCTTTCACTCTGTCTCATTTAAGTTTTGCCTAACCAAGGTGTCTCTTGGCTTAACCAAGGAGACCCTTGGTTTAAGCCAAGACAACTCTTTGTCTTCCAACGTGTGTATTGATTTCTTAGCCATTGAGATGGAAACCTTCCATCTTCCCACTTCAACTCCCTTTGAGATGGGATTCTCCTCAACGTCCCATTCAACTCAACTCAACTCAAGCATTAACTTAATTCCTTTGAACTTACTCATGTTTGACCAAGTCAACCATGACTTAGCAGAGCTTGCATGTACATGGCACGTGGGTCCCATTTTAGCCATATCATTTGATGATGGGGCACCTTGCCTAGTTGGCTTCCATGTGTGCCACATGGCAATGCCACCTCATCCATTTACTTTAAAATCAGCTCATCTATGACCCATTGGGTCCCAATTGGGTAATTGACCCAACTCCTTACCCATCTAAGGTCCATTTCAACTATTGAAATCTCAAATTCCATTAAATCACAATTTAAATGAACCATTCCAATATATATATATATATATATATATATATATATATATATAAGTGATGAAAATCCGGGGTGTTACACTGATACCTCCTGTAATGCCTCGCTATTTTTACAACTTAAACGGGGATTGCTCCAAAGCATCGACACAACTAACAGGTCTTACATCACAGATTTGTGGCTGGGGCAGATAAGTATATATATTTTTTAAAAGATTATAGACAAAATAAATAAAGCCATCAAATCCTTCATGCCCAATCTTAATGCACTACATAAATTGCAATGTCATCCAAAAAAATAATAAAAGGAACAACATCTTCTATCAATATCAAGTCTAATCTCACAAGTTTGCTCACAACCCATTCCATAAAAATAAAACCTTCTAATATTCTCAATGTTCTCAAAGTACTTGAATAAACTAATTGAGTCCCAAAGAATGAATAACATTAACCAATAAAATCCAATCACATAATATCAACATCTAGCTAAGAATTTAAATGTTCATCCATAGCAATTTCTACTTTTCAGCATTCTTCTCCAAGCCTAAATCCAGAGGAGTACCTGTAATGTAAGTGATATATGCTCCAAGCCCAGTGAAAGAATACAATAACACATATCCAAAACATGATATCTCCAATATCCTCAATGTACCACAATAAAAGCAATATTAAAAGTAGAAGTAATTGAATATGCATTTAATGTCCAACTTTATGCGATACAATGCACAATGCTCAATGCACATGCTTAGTGCCACATCCATCCGCAACAATACCTTTTGTATTTGGTGTCCTTATCAATATCCCTCTACTTGTCATGGCCCGACCCAACGGATACGTGAGAAATAATAATAAATTAATTTTTTTTGAAGCATACACAACTCATAGTACAAACACGTGACACCTACATGTGTTACGAGATTCCTACGGATCACAGGACTTATTGGACCCTTGAGTTGATCGAACTGAATTATCAGTTGCCTGCGTACTCCAATGGAAATCAAATCCTGCGTAGTTCTCAATTCATTTATTTCATGGTACTAACCCCGTGCTATTCATGATGTTACATCAAGACATTCTAATTATCCTATCGTGGGCCTCATCAATAGAATAGATCTCATCTATCATGGGTCTAGCCAATCACGGGTCTATACCAACCATGGGAACACCGTCAACCATGGGGTTGATGTCGCACATGGGATAAACCACAACCATGGGACCTATGCCCGAACATAAATGCATCCCTCCTCAGGGACAATACTCTAAATATGGGTCCAATCCTCTATGGAATCAATGCCCTCTGTGGGAATATCTATCCACAGTATATAATACTCATCCATGGTCACAGAGGCCTCCATGGGAATAACCATCTATGGGAAAATAATATCTACCCATATAACCGTCACGTCCACCATGAGACCAATACGTCTACCATGGGACCACTATATCTATCATGGGGTCAATATGCCTACCATATAATCAATATATAGGCATGAATCCATTATGTCTACCATGGAACAACATCCATGAGATTCATCATCCATCCCTAGTAACATAAGTGAGTGTCATCTATCCATGGGTAATAACCATCCATGAATATAATTACTCCATGGGTATAATCCATCTATGGGCATAACTCATACATTCGTAGAACCAATATGTCTATCACTGGACCAATAGGTCTAACATAAGACCAATACGTCTACTATGGAACCAACATGTCCACTATAATACCAATACATCTACCATGGGACCAACATGTCCACCATAATGCCAATACGTCTACCACGGGACTAACACGTCTAACATAAGACCAATACGTTTAGTATAGGACCAACATATCCACCATAATACCAATATATCTACCATGGAACCAAAATGTCCACCATAATGCTAATACGTCTACCACGGGATTAAACATGTCTAACATAAGACCAATACGTCTACTATGAGACCAACTTGTCTGCTATAATACCAATATGTCTACCATGGGACCAACATCCAAGCACCACCATGGGAACCATCATCCATGGGTATACACATCCATCCCTAGTAACACTCTATCAGTGAGTATCATCTTGTAATAGCCCGGATTTTTAATACAATCTATATTGGCTATTATTTGATTTAATTGTGAAAAATTAAGAATTATAGACAGAGTGGATGTTAGATGGATCAAAATTGAGACAATGGCCCAAGTATGGTCCAATGGACCATGGGTAGGCTTAATTGTATTTAATTGGGTCAATGATGGTCAATTGGGTCAAATGCCCAATTGAGACCCAATGGGTCAAGATGGATTGAGCATTAGAGAAAAATTGGGTCATGGATCCAATTGTGATCAAAGGCATGGGGTCCATCTTAATTGCAAGTGTAGGAGTGGAATTATCCAAGTGGCATGGCCAAGTGGGGCCCAACTCCACCTCATCAAGTGAGGTGGCGTGTGGACCAAGACAATGTGGGGCTGACCCCCATGGTTGGTCAACCATGGGTAAGTTAGAGATGAATTAATGAGGAATGGAATTATCCAAGTGGCATGACCAAGTGGCATGGCCAAGTGGGGTCCAACTTCACCTCATCAAGTGAGGTGGCGTGTGGACCAAGGCACTTGTGGGGCGACCACTATGGTTGACTTGGTCAACCATGGGTGGGTCAAAGATAAATTAAAGGATTAAATGTGGTAAGTGGAATTAGATTAATTAAATTATTTGATGACCTAAGTTAGATATCAATTTAAATGATTGAGTTGGGAGATGAGTTGCATTACATGGGGTGAGTTACCTAGAAAATGAGTGAGTCAAGTGGGTGGTTTCATCTCATGGAAACCACCAAACCACCAAGATAAAACTAGCCAACCAAAACTGTTGGGATAAGGTGGGTGTGCCATGTGGAGGGCATGCTCCCCCCTTGGCTAAACCAAAAGCTTAGGTGGAGGGCATGCATTGGCCAAAAGTGAGGTGGTGGTTCCACCTCACCCAAACCACCAAACCACCCATGGAGAAGCAAACAAAACCGTTGGCCATGGGGGGCTTGGGTGTGCCATGTGGAGGGCATGCACCCTCCATGGCTAGACAAGGAGCTTAAAAGGTGGACATGCTAGGGCATGCATTGGCCCATGGAGAGGTGGTGGTTCCACCTCACTCAAACCACCAAACCACCAAGGAAACCCAAACCCAAAACCGTGTACATGGGGTGGTATACTAGAAAAGAAGCCTAAAATGAAGGGCATGCAAGACCATACATTGGTCAAAGGAGAGGTGGTGGACTCTTGTAACACTTCGGAATTCAATGTTATCAATATTTACAGAATTTGCCATTTTAATTATGAATTAATGGATATGAACCTTAGATGGGTAAGGTGTTGGGTCAATGGCCCAATTAGGACCCAACGGTTTTGGTATAAGGTTCAATTTAAAGTAAATGGGTAAGCACATTTAATTGGGTCAATGTTGCTATTTGGGTCAAAATGCCCAATTGGGACCCAATGGGTGATGATTAACTTAGTTAACCACCAAGTGAGTCCAATTTAAATTAAATGGGGCTGAATTAAAATGGTAATGTAATATATCTATCTGGATTAAGTGGCATGCGCATGGAGTGGAAGCCAAGGTAAGGATATGCGTGTGAGGTGTATGGGGATATTGTGCATACGAATGGAAGGTATGGATTGAAAGATTTTAGGATTTGCTTGGCCGAATATTAGATATCCATATCCATGATTATGCGCAAGGTTCTTTTTAAAAAGTGGTCTTTTTCTTTGTTAAGAGTGATACTAGGGGATTACTAAATAAAGAAGATGACTAAAGATAATTATAGATTGCATGGCCGCATAGGAGATATGCGCATCCATGATTAATACGCTAGAGTATCTCTAAAAAAGGGTCCTTTCCCTTGATTAAGAACGGCACAAGGCAATTGCTAATTTGAAGGGATCTTGGCATCTTCGAAGGATAGTAACGTGTGGAATTTTTATAAAGGAGATACACAAGGGGCGCACGACATATCAAGAGAAGGAGAGGGCAGCCAGCAAGTGTGAAAGATCAAGGAGGAGAGGAGACTAAAGAAGGAGAAGATTGGAAGTGTAATAGCCCGGAATTTTTAAATCAATATATATGTGGCTATTATTTATTTTAATGATGGAAATTAGGAATTTTGATGGAATAGATGTTAAGTGGATCAAAATTTGGGGCAAAGGCCCAAGTATGGTCCAATGGACCATGGGTTGGATGAAACTCATTTAAATGGTCAATGATAGTTAATTGGACCAAGGATGGTCAAATTGGGCCCAATACCCATTTGGGACCCAATGGGTCAAGATAATTTAAGATCTAAGGTAAATGGATAGGAGGGAATTTAATTGGGCCATGGGCCCAATGGTGATCCAATAAGAGGAATGGATTGAATTAAATTTAAATCACCTAAGTTAGAATTTATTAAACATAGGTGACATGGCCGAATGGGACCCACCTCCACCTCACCAAGTGAGGTGGCATGTGGACCAAGGATTGGTGGGGCCGGCCACCATGGTTGAATTGGTCAACCATGGGTGGATACATGGAGGGAATTTAAGGAAATGTAATTAGATTAAATAAGAAATAATTAACCTAAGTCAATGATCTAATTAATCAAATGATTAAGTTAATCAAATGCGGTCAAATGGTCAAAGATGGAAGACCAAACCACCTCATCTCCAAGCTCAAAACCGTTGGCTTAAGTGGTGGTTTATCCCAACCACCACCACTAAGCACATTAGCCCATGTTGGTTGGTGGGAGGAATTAATGATGGAGTGTAGTATAAGCAACCAAGGGGATGAGATGGGTTTTCATCTCATCTCTCCATTCCACTCTCATTTCACTCTCTCCCACTCTTGCTCCCTCTCATTGCCGTCCCTCACTCAAGGAGAAAAGAAAAAAGAAGAAAAACTAAGAAGAGAAGAAGAGAAGAAAAGAGAGGAAAAGTGCAAGCATAAGCCACCACTTCAAGATCAAAACTTAGGGTATTCTTTCTCATCCTCTCCTCCTTTCCCTCTCTCAAACACACCCATGTTGGCCGAACCCAAGCTTTGATGTTTTCATCTTGATCAAGCATCTTGGTTGACCAACAAAGGAGAAAAAGAAGAAAGAAGACCAAGGAATCCAAGAGGAGGAAGAAAAGTCGGAGGAGCCATCAGATC
Organism: Chimonanthus salicifolius; assembly: GCA_013350335.1. Taxonomy (NCBI): domain Eukaryota; kingdom Viridiplantae; phylum Streptophyta; class Magnoliopsida; order Laurales; family Calycanthaceae; genus Chimonanthus; species Chimonanthus salicifolius. The sequence goes on along the minus strand of CM023533.1, from coordinate 60,469,006 downwards.
TGTAAGTATTTCTAAACAAGAGGTTAGATTTTTTTAAGGTTTAAGATTTGGGGTCCATTTCTTGGATTTAATGGTGGCCAAAACATCATGGTCCTTGGATCTCAAATCCATCCAAAGATGAAGTGAGAAATGGACAAAATGGGAAGGAGAGATTAAGAAAAATAAATAGATGCATTAAGGACCTTAAGTATTAAGATTATTAAAGCATGCATGTATGCAATGTTTGAAGGAATCATGGGCCATAGGGTTCGGCCATGTAGTATGGCCGAACCCCATGGTAGGTAATTAAGGAAAATTGAATGGGGTTTTTAGGATTAAAATCATGGGAAGATGGTTTATGATTTTAAGGTTTTAAGGATTAAATTTAGTGATTTTTTTAAAGGAATTGTAAATGAGGGAATCCATGGATGAAGGTTAATGTTTTTATGGTCTTAAATATCACGAATGAATGATGAACCACGAACCATGGGTTCAGCCATGGTGTATGGCCGAACCCTATGGTGATGTAATAGTGGTTTTAATGGGTGAAGAGATGGAAGAATGATTAAGAATATTGATAGTTTAAATGGATTTTTAAGTGTAGTAGATAATGTTTTAAAGGAGTGGAAGTATTGATAAACCATGAATTCCATGGGAAGATTTTGATGGTTTAGGTATTTTGGAAACCATGAAAAGAATGGGGAATAGGGCATGATTAAATGAGTCATTATGGACTAAAAAATGTACCAAATGATGATCAAAGTTGATGATGTAAAGTTATGATTTAAACCCCCTCATGGAGGGACTTATTTGAATCTAAATGTGGTAAATAGGCCTAAGAAAAAATGGGGAAAAAGACATCATGGGTTCGGCCATGGTGTATGGCCGAACCCATGACCCATTTTACAAGCCAATTGATGGGCTAAGTATGGAGCTAAGTATGTGATTAATGAATGGGGATTAGGGTAATTAAGTGGCTGATTTTTAATAATGATGTGTCATGGATAATGAATCATTAAGGGATCCAAGTTATGGATCAATTATGGGCCTAAGAAGGGAGGAATAAAATGAGAACTTAACCATGGAGGAAGAGAGGCAAAATGGTAAATAAGGGCCAAAAAGAAGAACCATGGGTTCAGCCATGGTACATGGCTGAATCCCATGGAGATTAATCATGGACTTAGGTATTTTAAAGATGACCTTATGTATGGCTAAATAAAGCCTAGGGTGACTGATTTTTAGAGTCATGTAATTAAAATAATTAATGGATTAAATGGGACCCACAAACCTAGTTAGTGAGGTTCAGCCATAGTGTATGGCCGAACCCTGCTAAGCTATGATTAATGGACTTAAATGGTTAAAAACATGGACTGATTATTCATATGTAATAAGGTACCGGACATCGCAAGCGGTGCGCGTTTGGGTAACCGGATTCGTGAACGAAAACGTAAAGGGACGCTAGTCGGTATTCGGTAGGATTCCTACCTTTTTGTAAGCCATGGATTATGTGTTGTGTGATGGGTTCTTGATTTATTTTTGATAATTATATGATTTATCTTATGATGGATTTTAAGGCTATGAATTATATGTTAATGCTATGAATTATATTTTAAGGTTATGCATTATATGTAAAGGCTATGAATTATATATTAAGGCTATGAGTTATATATATTACATAGCATAATGCATTTACATCTGATGCATGGCATGGGCGGGAAAATAAAGAAACCGAAGTCCATGCTCCATCGGGGCGACCGAGAAGCAAACATGGGGATAGCCTGATGTGCGATAACCGGAGTCCATGCTCCGTCGGGGCGACTGAGAAGCAAACATGGGGATATCTTGATGTGTTGAGATATAACCGGAGTCCATGCTCCGTCGGGGCGACCGAGTAGCAAACATGGGGATATCTTGATGTGTTGAGATATAACCGGAGTCCATGCTCCGTCGGGACGATAGAAAGCAAACATGGGGATATCTTAATGAGGTTTTTCCATCAAGGGGGATTTTATATATGATTGGAAAAAAAGACATTGTACAATGGTAAGGATGATGGGTGGGACTCATGACATAAGACACCCATGGCATGGCATTCATTTTATGGTTTTCATTATATTATTACCGATAGGCTTGTTATCACTAATCCATGTGTTAGCCCTACTCGGAGTCCTACTGGACCCGTTGTTTAACGCCCTACTTCCACCTTAGCTGATGACGCAGGAGATGGCGAAATTGAAGAACGAGACGGGAGCAAGGCGTAGGAGCTTGGGGAAGCGAGCTACTTAGTTTATTTAAGATTTATTTTGGAAATGTAATTTGAGTAGCGTAGCTCGTCGGAATGTAATAATTTAGATTACTTGCTATGTTTTGGATTTTATTTTGGACACTGTGATTTTGAGGTATTTAGTAATTAAATGAATATATCTTCCCTGCTATCTAAAAATCGGTAGGATAGACTCTATTATAATTTCTGCATTTAGTTTAATATTCCGCAAGCTTTCTTTTACGTGTGAACCGTTCTTCGTAGACTTAGTTCCACGCACACGTAGGTTTGGCCAGTTAAGGGCCGGGTTTTAGAAGCTCGAACTTAACTCGCGCGTGTTGTCCTGCGTCCTTTGTCACCTTTTATTTAAAATATATATATATATATATATAGACTCTGATTTTAGTAAAAGGGACGGGGCGTTACAGTTGGTATCAGAGCGAAATCGGAAGAATGAATCTCTCGAAGTAAGATTAAGACGGTTTCACGTCTCACTGACGGATAAGAATCCCAATTGACAGACTCTTCGGAGTCTGCTGCACGGGGGCCCTGTTAATTTACTTCGATTGACTCAAACTGAAGCATTCAATCTGAGAACAACATTCGACGGAAAGGAATGATAGCAAGGGAAGGACAATCACACTAAATTAGATCTATCAAATATAGCAAATAGGGTTATTTTCCCCAAAAATGAGAACACAATATTTTGGTATTTAGGAAATGTCCCCCCCAAATGAGAAATGATATTTAATACTTAGGAAGCTTTCCCCCAAACAAGGTATACTTACTTAGAAATTTTCCCCCAAATTGAACAACAAACAATAGGAAATTAGAGATTCCCCCCCTCCCCCCCAGAAACAAAGGAAAACAAAGAGTGATGATTTGACAATTTCCTCGACAAATCTACATTGTATTATACATGAAAAATCCCCCCACCCCAAAGAAACTAAGTATGCTTATTTGGTAATTTTCCCCCAAAATGAGAAACAATACTTAGGAAGTCTTTCCCCCAAAACAAAGTATGTTTACTTAGCAATTCTCCCCCGCCCAAATTTGAGAAGGAACTAAGTCAATAAATATTTTTTCGATGACTTAGGAAATGCCTCCGAAGAGAATGACTAGGCGCAACCCACGGGTAGACGACGAGGTGCCACCACCTCGTCAGGAAGAGGAGGTACAGCCACCCCACAGGAGGAGGGACATAATAGTGTGAACCTGCCGGTTGTGCCTCCCGAGTTGAAAGAATTGGTTCAAGCAGTGGTCACCTCTGTCCTGCAACAGCACTTGAATGGGAATGCGACCACCAGCGACTCCAACAACCGGAACATGGTTAGAGATTTCCAGCAACAGTGTAATAGCTTGAATTTTTAAATCAGTATATATATGGCATTTATTTATTTTTATAATGGAAAAATTGGAAATTTTGATATTATGGATGTTAAATGGATCAAATTTTGGGGCAAAGGCCCAAGTATGGTCCAATGGACCATGGGGTGAATAGAACTCATTTAAAAGGGGTCAATAATGGTCAAAGTGGCCCCGATAACCATGTGGGACCCAGTGGATCAAAATTTATTCAAAACTCTAAGGTAAATAGTAGAAAATAATTTAACTGGGCCGTCGGCCCAATGGTGGCCCAATTGATTTAAAAAGGGTGAATTGGAATTAAACCCTCTAAGTTAGTAATGAAATGAAATGGCATGACCAAGTGGGGCCCACCTCCACCTCACCAAGTGGGGTGGCGTGTGGACCAAGGCAAAGGTGGGGCCAACCATCATGGTTGACTTGGTCAACCATGGATAAATTGAGAGGACTAAGGTGGATTAAGGAGAATTAAATTGATTAAAATTATTGTAAAATTATCTAAGTTAAAATTAATGGAATTAAAGTGACATGGCCAAGTGGGGCCCACCTCCACCTCATCAAGTGAGGTGGCGAGTGGGGTAGGTATAGGTGGGGGCCGTCCACCATGGTTGACTTGGTCAACCATGGGTGGATTTCTTAAAGAGATAGATTAATGAAATTAAATTAGATGGGAAATTAATTAAATTGGTCAATTAGGGTCAACATGGCTAAGTTAAAGGGAACAAGTCAATGGTGGTTTCATCTCATTGAAACCACCTAAGAAAACACAAAATTACCATGGACTTAGGGTGGTGGTTTTATCTCAACCACCACCACTCCAAACATGGTGACCCATACCCAAATGATGTTGGTCAAGTAGTCAAAGGGGGGGAAGACCCAAACCACCCATTTTCAAACACCAAAACCATTGGCTAGTGGTGGTTTTGTCTCAACCACCACCACCAAAGTCAAGGTAGCCCATGCTTGGTTGGTGGAGCCATAATGGGGGAGTATGGTCCAAGTAAGACCAAAGAAATGAGATGAGTTTTACCTTAGCCTTTCCATTCCATCTCACTCTCTCCCTCACTCACCAAAACCGTCCCTCACTTCCATAGAGAAGAAAAAAAAAAAAAAAAACTTAGAGGAGAAGAAGAAAAGAAAGGAAAGAAACTAAGTGTTGGAAAACCACCACCAAGACCAAAGTTTGGGGTGATTTTCTCATCACCTTCCCCTCTCCCTCTCTCAAGAAAACCCACTCAATCTTGGCCGATCCTAAGCTTAGAGGGCCTCACCATTTGATCAATCTCATCTTGACCGTACATCAAGGAGAAGAAGAGAAGAGAAGGCTAAGGAGAGCAAAGAGGAAAGAAGGACCGGAGGAGTCGTCGGGTGGTAAGAATTCTTAAAACAAGAGTTTATGTATTTTTAAGATAGGATATGGAATCCATTTCTTAGACTAAATGTGGCCAAAAATGTTGTGGGCCATGGATCTAAGATCCATCCAACGGAAGGATAAGAAATGGATGAGATGGAAGAGATGGTTTAAGGAAAAATAAAATGACATGGATAAGATGGACTATGAACCATGGGTTCAGCCATGGTGTATGGCCGAACCCTATGGTGTTGAAAAGTGATTTTTTTAAATGGGTTTAAAGGATGGAAATGATGGATTAATATGTTAATATTTTGGAAGTTTTAAAAGGGCCAAAATGAATGAGGGTTATTGATTTTAAAAATGGATTTTTAGTGAAGAAAAACCATCGACAAACATGGGTGAGATAATGGCCTTAAAATGGCACCCATGAAAGTGAACCATGAACCATGGGTTCGGCCATGGTATATGGCGGAACCCTATGGTGAGGTTTGGTGATTTTGATGAAAGTAAAAAGAGTGGAAACTTATGGAGAGAGATGATAATTTTAATAGATTTATGAGTAAGGTATGTGTTGGCCTAAAAGTTAAATCTGCCTCTCCTGAGTCAGACTGAGTTGTCAATTCCGTGACGGTGTCCGACTGAGTCCTGAGTTGTAAGTTTCTTTGACTGAGTCATGACCGTCTACGTGTCTAAGACCTCATCTCTGGAAGACATGCACAGTCAAATCAAGCTTGAAGCTCCAGAAGACGCGTTGTTTTTGAAAGCTCGCACCAAAACCGGAAGAACTCCTTGAATGCCAACCATTACAGGTATATGGACCATAGGACTGACCTAGAAGCCTTAGAAGCTTTTTTGGTTAAAATTGGAATAATACAAACAGGGTTTCTAATCCCACTCTTTGCCCTGTGGAGAGCTCTCGCAATCTACCAAATATCTCTATATTTTGTGTGTCCTTGCAATCTAAAACGTTCATTATAGTTAAATCTAACTGATTGCATAGATCACTCATGAGCTCTCCACCATGTGCACGTTTTTCACAAAATCTCAAGTTTCCAACACTTAGTGAAAAATGATTTTTCTGGGAAGCTCGGATCTTCCGAGAATATTTCTCGGAACGTCCGAGGATATTATCAGTCGTTGGGACTATGAGCATCTCGGAACTTCCGAGCATATATCTCGGAACATCCGAGGATATTATCATGGCATCTCGGAACTTCCGAGAACATGGTCTCGGAACATCCGAGGATATTCTGAACCCAAGCATTCCTGGGAACTTCGGACGTTCCGAACAGAAACCTTCGGATGATCCGAAGTTATCCGTTGCTAGGTCAAAAGAGCTGTTGTAATATGACCGTTGGGAATCCGACCGTTGCAACCTCGGAAGATCCGAGACCTATCTTCGGAAGGTCCGAAGATAGATCCGTTGGAACTTTTCTAGCCTATAAATGTAAGGCTTTTTGGATAGAAAAAGATTGATGACTTGAGCCCAATTTATTCATACATTCTTCCAAGCTTTCCAACAACTTCCAAAGCTTACAAACTCCATAGTTACAATACTCTAAGCTTTGAATCTTAATCTCAAACACATTAAAAGCTCCCATAGGCATATCTTGAGCATCTTATGCTCTAAGTTGAATGTGTTAAGTAGAGATTCCTTCTAGGGTCTTAATCCTCATAGGAAAACCTTATTTACCCTAGACCTCCTTGCTATCATCTTGGTTGGACTTCATTGGAGCACTTACATCAACCCAAGAAGAGGAGGACATTCAAGAACAAGCCCAAGCTATTTCAAGTAACTCAAGGCTAAGTTCTTGGTATTTTTTTCGAAGCACAACCTCTTTCTATTAATTGTGAAATATTGTAAAGGGTTGGTGTAACCCTATTGGCTTTCAAGAGAGGTGTTCTCTTGGTGATTAGGTCAATCTACACCCGTGAAGTAGATTAAGCTTTGTAATTGGTTTCTTCTCCACCATTGAAGGAGAAGGTTAGTGAAATCCTCAAGTGGTGTACTTGAGGCGTGGATGTAGGCAAGGTTGCCGAACCACGTAAAAATCGTTGTGTCACAATTCTCCATCTCTTCTCATCTTCTTCACCTTATTTTGTGCACTTGCTTAGCTCATATCTTATTGCACACTTAATTTGCTTAAACTTAATATCGCTTGTAAATCACATTTAGAATATTAATTGAGCAAATTTGTATTAATAAATCATAAAAGTGCCCAATACTTAAATAGATTTTAAAATTCCCCAATAGTCCTATTCACCCCCCTCTAGGACTATTTTAGATATTTGGCTAGCTTGACCAACAAGTGGTATCAGAGCGAGGACTCTTGCTATTTGACTTAACCGTCTAAGAGTAGATCATTCAAGCTAAAAATGTCTAAGGGTGATTGCATGGCCTTGATGTGTCCTCCAATACTTGATGGGTCTAACTATGTTATTTGGAAAGCCAAAATGAAAATGCACTTAATGATAATGGATGGAGCTCTATGGGAAATAATCTTATGTGGATGGACTAAACCTTCTAAGATTTACTTCTCATACAATGATATTGAAAAGAGCATGTATTCGGCAAATGCCAATGCCCTCAATGCGATACTTTGTGCGGTTTCACCAAATATCTTAGAGAATATCATATCTTGTGAAACCGCAAAGGAAGCATGGGACATGTTGGAGAAAACTTATGAAAAATCTAGGAAAGAAGAGGCCTTAGAAGTGGTGTATTGTTTAGGACCCATTCAAACACTTGAACCTCAACAAGAACAAATTAATGAAGAAGATGTAGAAGATAATACACCTACTATAGAAGAATTAAGTGAGTCATTAAATGAAATGTATAAGCAACTTAAGAAAGTTGGTAAAGAAAATATAAAACTAACAAAAGAGCTAAATCAAGAAAAGTTGGAAAAAGAAAACATTTTAAAAGATTTAACATTGGCAAATCAAGTAAATCCAAAAGCTATTCAAGAAGAGTGCTTGAAACTCGAAGAATGCTTAAAAGTGGAAATAAATGAAAAAGGAAATCTTGAAAATGATATAAGAAAATTGAAGCATGAACTTCATTCATTAAAAGGAAATTACAAAGATTTGAAAATTGTGCTAAGTCGTGAAGAAGAAGAAAATGCTAAAATTAAAAATGAACTTAATGATGCTAAAGCTAATGTTCCTAAATCACAATCAAATTTAGAAATTGAAAATCAAAGATTATCAAAAGAAGTTAATGACTTAAAGAGATATAAAGAAAAATTTGAGATGAAGTTCACAAGTGGAGAAGAGAAGCTTGAAAAGCTTCTAAAACTAAGCAAACCATTTGGAGACAAAACGGGTCTTGGATATGATAGGAAAAATGATAAAGGACCCAAGAACCAAACTATCTTTATTAAGAGTAAGTCACCCTCAATTCTTCCAATGAAAATCATAAAATGCTTTCATTGTGGACAATCTGGGCATCTCATGTTTGAATGCAAAGTAAGAAAAGAAAATCAATACAAAAATGCAAATCAAATTAAGATGCAAAATCTAAAGGAAAATGTTCACAAAGAAAATGTGAAAAGGGTTAAGAGAAATAAAAATCAATGGAATTATGCACCAAGAGTTCAAAATCATGAACAAAGGCATAAGAACTTAAATGGAAATTTAAATCATACCTTAACTCATAAATTGATTGAAGCCTTAAATGAATTCACAAGATTTTGTCAATTGAATAAGAACACCAAGAAGAGAAAATCAAATGTTCATGTGTTTGACACCGGTGGACCTCAAAGGCCTTTTCAAAATGCCATATGGTTACCCAAGGCTAGGAGAGTGGATTAGTTCGGGTTATGATCTTGGGTGTGAACTTTTATTGATTTTATATGATTCCATCTTGCATATTCAAATTAGATTTGATCATGTATGAAATAGCATTTGATTGTCTTGTTTCATCCAAGCTTTTCATGCCTATATCATGTTGATAATGTGCATGTGTCAACCTTGTTCCACTATGGTCCAAAATTGGAGCAAATAGTAATATCATTGGACCTAAGTAGAATACTTTGCCTAGCATTATGATCATTGGTTCACCACTGCCGTTGGCAAGTTTGAGTAATTTATATGCTTTGGTATCAAATTCTTGACTCTTAATGCAATGATGACATCTTTCCTGGCTATGATGTACATCATACTTGTGGAGTCACAAATGCATGGACTTGATCTCATCAAAAGTTCAAAAGAATTGATTGTTGATTGCTTGGTTTAATCCTACTACCTCATAGTGATATGAACACAAATTGATGGATCATTGTTGATTTCACTATCTCTATCTCCAAGTATTGAATTTAAATCATTTGGAATGGACTTCTTGGTAGAAATTGATTAACCAAATATGTGCATGTTGCTTGATTGTATTGAAAATCATTGATATAGTGTTTCTTGCAACTTGGTATGTGCGAATCATGCTTGAGAGTGGTCATTGTTAAAATATTTAAATTGCATGATTCTGGATACTTTAAAACCTCAAATTAAGATCATCTCCATATTTCCCTTAGTGTTTTAGGAAATTTTCTCTGATCAAATGGACACCTCTGTAAGGCCCAAAAATAAAAATTCAAAATCTAAATTCCTTTTGGAATCTTGCCTATCTCGGACGATCCGAATTATCAGCTCGGACCGTCTGAAGTAAAATTCAGAAGTGTGGAAGTCATCCTCTGGAACATCGAAGGTGCTGATTGCGAACCTCGGAACGTCTGAACAGGAAAGAAACTTTCTTCGGAACGTCCGAAGATGCACAATATTCCCTTAATGCTGGATAACCTCGAAACGTCCGAAGAAGAGGCCCTTTCTTCGGAACTTCCGAAGATGCAGAAAAATGCAGATTAACTCGGTACATCCTCTGAACATCCGAGAAATGAGGAACTTACCTCGGAACGTTCCGAACATGCGGAAACTATAGAGTCTCGAGATTTATAAAACACGATCTGCAGCCCTCTTTTCTCATTCCCTTCTTCCGTGTTTTCCCTCCTCTCTCGACCCATCTCTCCCTCCGAGCCTTCTCAAGTCTCCTTCCGAGGTGAAGTTTCAAATCTCTCTTCTCCAGTCATGGTTTCCTTTCGCCAAAACTCATCTCCTTCTCGGGTAAGCATTCTTTCGAATCTCTCTTCGATTTTGGGGAGCTCCTAATAGTTATTTTTGATAAAATCAGCTCATAGTTTGGGATTTTCCTGAATCCATTGGTAAGCTTACTTCTCCCTTGTTTTAGAACTGATTTCTTGAGCCTTTGGATCAAGCTTATCCCAAGCTCTAGAGAAGAATCCCTAAGGAAGACTGATTTCCACTGATTTCACTGAAATTCAAGGGCCAAACAACCCAAAATCAGTCCTTAATTGGTAATCATCTTGTTTTGGGTGTTAATTAAGTTTGTTTCATTTCTGCTTAGGGTCCTTCTCCATCAGTCTTCCATTTGCAAATCTCCGTTAGTGTCTTAGGATTCCACCCTCAGCACCTTCTCTCGTTTTCCTTGATTTGTTTTTTCAAAATATGGATAAAGCTGCTCGCAACACTCAAACCTATAGGAGACGACCTCTATTTCTCACCAATCCTCCTGAAAGACTTCTCATGGATGTAGTTCCAGAGACTACTGAATACATCACAAGAACTGGAATTACTTTTGAACGACAAAGTGATATAGAATGTTTGGAACAATTTGATGTTCCACAAACTCTTGGGCATATCAACTGGCTAAACATCTTGAAATGGGGTGGTCTAACCTATCCTTCTCTTGCCAAAGGAATGTATGGTGCAATCTGTAGTGTGAACCGTGATCGTCCATCATTTACCATAAGCTTCACTGATGGATCCCAAGTACAGATTACACCAAGTCACATCTCCTCTCTTATCGGTGTGCCCCTATGTCCTGGCGGTCTCAAGTCTATTGACGACTCTGTCCCTGATAGTGAAAGATTATGGGTAACTGAAAAATTATGTGGAGTATTCGTTGAATGGATTGGAGGCAATGCTCTCCGTGCTTCCGAGCTTCTCCCTAAATTCCGTCTTCTGCACAATGTGTTCCTCTTCAATGTTTATCCACGAAAAGGTAATAGAGGAGACTTGACTCCTCTTATGATAAATACACTGATTGCTGTAGATGCTGAACAAAACATCTGTCTTCCCTCCATAATCTGTCGGACCATCATTGATCATTGGTCTTGCAAAGGTCATTCTGCTGCTCCTTTCGGATATCTCATGTCAGAACTGGCCAAGAAATTAGGCGTCCCAATTCCAGATGAGGAGACTGTGTATAACAACCCTCTCAACAGAACATCTTTGCAGAAAATGGGACTCATTGAGCGGTCTCGTTCTCGAAGAACCATTCGTCCTCGTCAAGCATCCCCTGTTGTAGACGAACAAGTACAGAATGCAGAACAAGCAGGAGGTGAAGTAGCCCATCAAGAGAGAGTACATAGTGAGCAGACACGAGAAGAACAAGCTCCTCAACCTCAACTTCTTCAATGTCTCGCTGCCTTAGAAAAGACATTGCAGAATTGCGTGAATCTCATGAGAGGAACATTGTCGAGATTCGCGGAACTCAAGCAAGGCACGACTCATGGTTGAAGCAGATTCTGGATATTGTAAGGTGCAGACGTTCCGATGCCGATACTCCTTCCACTTCTCGTCAGACCAGACCATGATGGACCACTTGGAGTAGTGGGATGGGTACACACACTTTGAGCTCGTTGACCTATTTGGTCAAATTTTGGGGATGTATTAAAGCTCCTCGGCATGTAATATTTTGCAAATATGGAAATGTTCAAACTCTAAAAGCCTATAGTTATATTTTTAAGAGTTGAATGTTTTTTTTATGGATGCCTTATAGTCTTGATGGTTGACGATTGGGTATTACTCTTATTCTTGGTCTCATGCATGTATGGACGGTTGGGTGAGCTCATTTGGTTTCATGGATGATGGTTGGAGTTTATTTTTCCCCAATTCCACATCCTTGCATTATATGATTCTTACATGATTTATAACTCCTTCATATAAGTCATTAAAAAGGGGGAATGGTTTATTCAAATATGAAAGATCTTATGGAGTTCAATTTTTTCATGGTCATAAGGTTGGCTTTCTCACATGCCTTCATGAAAAATGAAATAATTTATATATTCTTATTGCTTTCATGAATGCATTAAATGTGTGCATATGCATTTGGATGAATATTGATAGATTCTCAATTGTGCTCACATGGATTGTGATTATCCCTTATATGCGTTATAGTTATACTATTTTCATTTTGGCAATATATATCATTGTGTCTCAATTGATATCAAATACATCTGGCCTCAAAGTTAAATCTGTATAACGATGTGATATCATTTGAAATTGTCTTCAAATTACCATTGGTTTTCCCTCTCTCTCTTTCCTCCCCTTCCCCATGCTTATCGTCATATCACATACCTCTCCTGAGTCAGACTGAGTTGTCAATTCCGTGACTGTGTCCGACTGAGTCCTGAGTTGTAAATTTCTTTGACTGAGTCATGACCGTCTACGTGTCTAAGACCTCATCTCTGGAAGACATGCACAGTCAAATCAAGCTTGAAGCTCCAGAAGACACGTTGTTTTTGAAAGCTCGCACCAAAACCGGAAGAACTCCTTGAATGCCAACCATCATAGGTATATGGACCATAGGTCTGACCTAGAAGCCTTAGAAGCTTTTTTGGTTAAAATTGGAATAATACAAACAGGGTTTCTAATCCCACTCTTTGCCCTGTGGAGAGCTCTCGCAATCTACCAAATATCTCTATATTTTGTGTGTCCTTGCAATCTAAAACGTTCATTATAGTTAAATCTAACTGATTGCATAGATCACTCATGAGCTCTCCACCATGTGCACGTTTTTCACAAAATCTCAAGTTTCCAACACTTAGTGAAAAATGATTTTTCTGGGAAGCTCGGATCTTCTGAGAATGTTTCTCGGAACGTCCGAGGATATTATCAGTCGTTGGGACTATGAGCATCTCGGAACTTCCGAGCATATATCTCGGAACATCCGAGGATATTATCATGGCATCTCGGAACTTCCGACAACATGGTCTCGGAACGTCCGAGGATATTCTGAACCCAGGCATTCCTGGGAACTTCGGACGTTCCGAACAGAAACCTTCGGATGATCCGAAGTTATCCGTTGCTAGGTCAAAAGAGCTGTTGTAATATGACCGTTGGGAATCCGACCGTTGCAACCTCGGAAGATCCGAGACCTATCTTCGGAAGGTCCGAAGATAGATCCGTTGGAACTTTTCTAGCCTATAAATGTAAGGCTTTTTGGATAGAAAAAGATTGATGACTTGAGCCCAATTTATTCATACATTCTTCCAAGCTTTCCAACAACTTCCAAAGCTTACAAACTCCATAGTTACAATACTCTAAGCTTTGAATCTTAATCTCAAACACATTAAAAGCTCCCATAGGCATATCTTGAGCATCTTATGCTCTAAGTTGAATGTGTTAAGTAGAGATTCCTTCTAGGGTCTTAATCCTCATAGGAAAACCTTATTTACCCTAGACCTCCTTGCTATCATCTTGGTTGGACTTCATTGGAGCACTTACATCAACCCAAGAAGAGGAGGACATTCAAGAACAAGCCCAAGCTACTTCAAGTAACTCAAGGCTAAGTTCTTGGTATTTTTTTCAAAGCACAACCTCTTTCTATTAATTGTAAAATATTGTAAAGGGTTGGTGTAACCCTATTGGCTTTCAAGAGAGGTGTTCTCTTGGTGATTAGGTCAATCTACACCCGTGAAGTAGATTAAGCTTTGTAATTGGTTTCTTCTCCACCATTGAAAGAGAAGGTTAGTGAAATCCTCAAGTGGTGTACTTGAGGCGTGGATGTAGGCAAGGTTGCCGAACCACGTAAAAATCGTTGTGTCACAATTCTCCATCTCTTCTCATCTTCTTCACCTTATTTTGTGCACTTGTTTAGCTCATATCTTATTGCACACTTAATTTGCTTAAACTTAATATCGCTTGTAAATCACATTTAGAATATTAATTGAGCAAATTTGTATTAATAAATCATAAAAGTGCCCAATACTTAAATAGATTTTAAAATTCCCCAATAGTCCTATTCACCCCCCTCTAGGACTATTTTAGATATTTGGCTAGCTTGACCAACAGTATGTGATGTCTTAAATGGGATGAAAAATGGAGATTTAAATGGATGCTTTAATTTCATTAGAGATAGGATTAAAAGGGGATAAAATGAACCCAATAAAATGGAATTTAGGTATCATGGGTTCGGCCATGGTGTATGGCCAAACCCATGACCCCTTTATGGGCCACATTTTGGGCCAAATATGGGATGCCGTATGAGATTAAACGATTTCAAATTTTATTAAATTAGGTGGCTGATTTTGTTGCATGTTAGGTCATGGTTAATGAATCCTTAATGGATCTAAGTTATGGATGAATTTTAAACTTAAAATATACATGAATGGGTGAATGATTAAACATGGAAGAGAGAGTGGCAAAATGGTAATTATTAGCCACATTGAAGAACCATGGGTTCGACCATGGTACATGGCCGAACCCTATGTGGGTTGGACATGAAAATGGATATATTATGAATGAATAAATGAAACGGATAGTTGCTGCGTTTTAGGCTCGCAAATCAGAATATTTAAAATGGGCAAAATGGGAATTATGCATATGATTAAGCTAATGAGAAATGTGGCTAAGTTAAGAGTTAAGAGTTGATCTTGATAAACTTGTAATGTATTTAGGGATCATTAATGGATCTAAGGGTGTGATCAGTTAGGGATTTAATCATGAAATAAAATACGGACTAATTCGGTAAATATGTAATAAGGTATCGGGACGTCGCAAACGGTACGCGATCGGCGACCGGATTATCGAACGGAAACGTAACGGGACGCTAAGCGGTATTCGGTAGGATTCCTACCTCTTTGTAAGCCGTGGATATGTGACGGTGATTTTAAATTATTTTGATGATTATGTGATTTGGCTTATTATGGATTTTTTTTATTATGAATTATATGTTCATACTATGGTTTATATATTTTGATATTATGCATTATATGGCTATGTATGATATATATTAAGTTATGGTTTATATATATATATTACATAGCATAATGCACTTACATCTCATGCATGGCATGGGCGGGAAAATAATGAAACCGGAGTCCATGCTCTGTCGGGGCGACCGAGAATCAGACATGGGGGTAGCTCTTATGCTATAACTGGAGTCCATGCTCCGTCGGGGCGATCGAGAAGCAAACTTGGGGACACCTTGACGAGGCTTTGCCGTCAAGGGGGATACGATATTTTATGATCATACGGTGGATGGGTGGGACACATGACATAGGCACCCATGGCATGGCATTCATCATATGTTTATTATATTATTGTCGGTATGCATGTTATCACTAACCCATGTGCTAGCCCTACTCGGAATCCTACTGGGCGCGTTGACTAACGCCCTACTTCTACCCTAGCTGATGAAGCAGGAGATGGCGGAAACGGTGGATACGCCGGGAGCCAAGCTTAGGAGCTTGGGAAGTGGATATCTAGTTTTATTTAAGTTTCATTTTGGAGATGTAATTTAAAGTAGCTTAGCTCGTCGGACTGTATAATTTATATTTCTTGCTATGGTTTGGACTGCATTATGGACAATATCGTTTTGAGGCATAAATGTGAACATAGGGGTATTTTGTTAAGTTAATGTTGTATCTTCCCTTCTATTTAAAAACCGGTAGGATAGACTCTATTATCATGTTCCGCATTCAGTTAGTTTCCGCGAGCTTACTTTCTACTCGTGAACTGTTCTCGTGGACTTAGTTCCGTGCACCCGTGGGGTTGGCCAGTTAAGGATCGGGCTTTAGAAACTCGGACTTAACTCGCGTCGTGACGTCTGCGCCCGTTCTCACTTTCATTTCAAAAAAAAAAAAATATATACTCTGATTTCGGTGAAAATGGGCCGGGCGTTACAAACAACGCCCTTCCTACTTCAGGGAAAAAGAAGGGGCTGTCGGAGCAGAACATTGGCTGAAAAAGATCACACAAATCTTGAATCTGCTTCAGATTTCCAGTCATGCAGATAGGATTTTACTGGCTACATCTCAACTGATCGAGGATGTCGGTAATTGGTGGGAGGTTGTAGAAAAAGAGCAAGCACTGGTGCCAGATGGGGAAAGGATTACCATGACATGGGAAGGGTTCTCAGCGACCTTTCTAGAGCATTATTTTCCGGAGGAGGAAAGAGAGCACCAGACTCAAGCCTTCCTATCATTGGTTCAAGGCAATATGACGGTGGCAGAATATCACAGGGAATTCCTTAGGTTATCCATCTATGCATTTTATATGGTGGATACAGACCACCGGAGGGCCCGTAAGTTTGAACGGGGCCTTCGGCCGAGCATCAGAGCCAGGTGACCATCTTCAAGGCACCTACACTGGCAAAGGTGGTCAGTAGGGCCACTATAGCTGAGCGAGAGTTGAATGAGATAGTGCGGTTTAACAATAGCCGAGGGCAGAGTGGGCGGGGTGCATTTCAACCCAACAAGAAGTTCCGCCCGAATGTTAGCAGACCCTCACCCTCCACTGGATCTACAGGGGGCTTTCGCCCCAATTAGCCCCTCCATCAGCATCAGTCACTCAGGTTCCACGAGGTGGGAACACATGTTATCAGTGTGGCCAGCAGGGCCACTTCAAGAGGGAGTGTCCACAGATTAGCAAACCCTCTCACTTCAGGGGTCCCTTCCGCCCTCTAGGTAGACCAGCTCAGTCACGAGGAGGCAGGGCTTACAACCAAGCGAGGAGGGCGCCAAACCCTATAGGATCTGGACGGCTTTTTACCATAGCTCCTCCAGCAGTGGTGGATCACTCGGTCATTCAAGGTATGGCCGTAGTTGGTAGTTCCTATGCTGTTGCATTATTTGATTCTGGAGCTTCCCATTCATTTATATCTGCTGCATTCATATAGGCTACGGGCACATTAGTACAAAACCTGTCCACATCACTTACCATTGTATCCCCCGTCGGAGACACATCTTTGGGGCTCATATGCACGGCACCGAACACTGAACTCGCTGGATTCAGATTCGAGTTCAACTATTTGGACTCGATATGGCTGAGTACGATGTTATATTTGGCATGGACTGGTTGGCTACATTTCAGGCCAATATTGATTGCCATCTTCGTAGGGTGATATTTTGGTCACCCGAGGGAAAACGGTATATGGTGCACACTGACAGACAAGGCATCCCTAGAAGGCTGCATGAAGAACTGAACCACCTTGTCTTGAACAGCATCAGACTAGACAGGGCACCAGAGGCTAAACTTCCGGCGGTAGTAGCATATTTTGCTGAGGTATTCCCAACAGAGCTCCCTGGTTTGCCACCCAAGAGGGAGATAGACTTTGAGATCAAGTTATATCCCGGCGATGCTCTAGTGTCATTGCCCCATTACAGGATGGCACCAGTTGAGATGACCGAGTTGAAGAAGCAGATTGATGAACTGATCAGATTGGGTTTTATTCGGAACAACACATCAGCATGGGGAGCCCCAGTATTATTTGTGAAGAAGAAAGACGGTACCCTGCGGATGTGTGTGGACTACAGGAAATTGAACCAGCTGACTGTCAGGAACAAGTATCCCTACCCAAGATTGATGATCTGTTTGATCAACTTAGCGGTTCCTCTCACTTCTCCAAGATTGATCTGATGTTTGGGTACCATCAAATTCAGGGTTAGGGAGGAGGACATAGAGAAGACAGCCTTCAGGACACGGTATGGCTTATATGAGTATGTGGTCATGCCATTTAGAGTTACTAATGCACCGGCTGTGTTCATGGACCTGATGAATAGGATATTCCGTCCTTACTTGGACCAGTTTGTGATTGTATTCATTGATGATATTCTGGTCTATTCCAAGAGTCAGGAGGAACATGCTGAGCACCTGCGGATAGTCCTGGACACCTTGAGGAAGAACCAGTTGTATGCCAAAGCCAGTAAGTGTGAATTCTGGCTATCTGAGGTCAACTTCTTGGGGCACATTATATCGGAGGAAGGTATAGCCGTGGACCCGGCTAAGGTAGCGGCAGTGAGAGATTGGAAGGCACCGACGAATGTGACCGAGATCCGCAGTTTTCTGAGATTGGCCGGTTACTATAGGAAATTCATCACGGACTTCTACAAGATTGTAGCTCCACTTACCCGACTCACTCAGAAAGGAGTCAAATTTGAGTGGTCAGATCTGTGCAACCGAAGATTTGAGGAGCTAAAGGAGAGGCTTACAACCGCTCCTATTCTAATCTTGCCGGAAAGAGGCAGAAGTTATGAGGTATACTGTGATGCCTCTGGTGAGGGACTGGGGTGTACACTCAGTCAAGGTAATCGTGCGGTGGCGTACGGATCAAGACAGTTGAAAATTCATGAACGCCATTACCCACACATGATCTGGAGCTAGCAGCAGTGGTCTTCGCTCTCAAGAGCTGGAGACACTACCTTTATGGTGAGAAGTTTGAGGTGTTCTCAGATCACAAGATCCTGAAGTACTTATTTGATCAGAAGGAACTCAACATGAGACAATGCAGATGGATGGAATACCTGGCGGATTATGAGTTCGCACTTCGGGACCATTCAGGCAAGGCAAACAAGGTGGCAGATGCCCTCAGCCGCATGTCACATGCGACAGTAGCCAGCTTGATCAGGACGGAATGGGAGGTATTGAATACCATTAGAGAGTTTAAACTCTACCTCAATAATCATGGGACCATATATAACCTGATCATACGATCCCACATGGTCTCCGAGATTGAATGGGAGCAACGGACAGATCCAGAGGTGGAGGATATATGGGCTAAGATGTCTACCGGTGAGGTTGTACCGGAATGGGAATTACGACCAGGACAGGGTCTTGTGTTTCGAGGCAAGACATATGTGCCTAAGCGCTGCAGAAGAGAGTTGTTGATTGAAGCACACCAAACCAAGCTCTCTATCCATCCGGGCAAGCACCAAGATGTATCATGATCTGAAGAGGCAATATTGGTGGCGTGGACTCAAGAAAGATGTGGCAGAGTTTGTTGCTCGTCACCTAACTTGTCAGCAGGTTAATGCGGAACATTAGAAACCACCGGGTTTACTCGCGCCCTTGCTAGTGCCGGAATGGAAATGGGAGCACATATCCATGGATTTTGTAACAGGATTGCCAAGGTCACCAAAGGGCAACGATGCGATATGGGTCGTAGTGGACCGGTTGACTAAGTCTGCGCATTTCCTTCCCATCAAGATGACAGATTCATCGGAGACTTTGGGTCGACGATACATCCAGGATATCATCAGACTACATGGTATTCCCCGGACTATTGTGTCCGACAGAGATGGCCGATTCACCGGCAGAGTATGGCAGGGCATGCAGTCGGCTATGGGGACCGACATATTGACTAGCACAACATTTCATCCACAGACTGATGGGCAGTCAGAGAGAACGATACAGACACTGGAGGATATGTTGAGAGCATGTATGCTAGACTTCAATGGTGGATGGGAGGATCATTTACCACTGGTGGAGTTCTCTTACAACAACAGTTACCAGGCAAGCCTCCAGATGGCTCCATTTGAGGCCTTGTATGGTAGGCCATGTAGATCACCAGTGTGTTGGACAGAGGCGGGTGAGCCTGCATTGATTGGACCCGAGTTAGTCGCAGAGACTAAGGCGCATATCAAATTGATACGGCAACACTTACTCACTGCGTAGAGCCGTCAGAAGAGCTACGCCGATAAGAGGAGAAGGTTCCTCGAGTTTGAGGTGGGAGACTTGGTGTTCTTAAAAGTCTCACCACGGAAGGGACACATGAGATTCGGGAAGAAGGGGAAACTGCCGCCTAGATTTGTGGGACCGTTTCCAATCCTGAAGAGGGGGGCAGGGGGGGTAGGGGGGTAGCTTATCAGTTGGCGCTCCCTTCACAGTTATCATCTTTACATGATGTGTTCCATGTGTCCATGTTGAGGAAGTACAACCCTGATCCTTCACATGTCCTGAGCGTGCAAGATGTCGATGTGCAAAGCGACGTGACGTATGTGGAGAAGCGGATTAGAGTGATCGGGAGAGAACAAAGAGTGTTGTGAAACCGCGCTATTCAATTGGTCAAGGTGGTATGGGAACGACATGGCAATGAGGAAGCCACCTGGGAACTTGAATCAGAAATGAGAGCCGCTCATCCGGATCTTTTTGCATGAGTTGTTTAAACCCCGACTTCGCTCGAATTTCGAGACAAAAATTCCAAAAGAGGATTGTATTGTAATAGCCCGGAATTTTTAAATCAATATATAAGTGGCTATTAATTATTTTAATGATGGAAATTGGGAATTTTGATGGAATAGATGTTAAGTGGATCAAAATTTGGGGCAAAGGCCCAAGTATGGTCCAATGGACCATGGGTTGGATGAAACTTATTTAAATGGTCAATGATAGTTAATTGGACCAAAGATGGTCAAATTAGGCCAAATACCCATTTGGGACCCAATGGGTCAAGATAATTTAAGATCTAAGGTAAATGGATAGGAGGGAATTTAATTGGGCCATGGGCCCAATGGTGATCCAATAAAAGGAATGGATTAATTAAATTTAAATCACCTAAGTTAGAATTTATTAAACCTAGGTGACATGGCCGAATGGGACCCACCTCCACCTCACCAAGTGAGGTGGCGTGTGGACCAAGGATTGGTGGGGCCGGCCACCATGGTTGAATTGGTCAACCATGGGTGGATACATGGAGGGAATTTAAGGAAATGTAATTAGATTAAATAAGAAATAATTAACCTAAGTCAATGATCTAATTAATCAAATGATTAAGTTAATCAAATGCGGTCAAATGGTCAAAGATGGAAGACCAAACCACCTCATCTCCAAGCTCAAAACCGTTGGCTTAAGTGGTGGTTTATCCCAACCACCACCACTAAGCACATTAGCCCATGTTGGTTGGTGGGAGGAATTAATGATGGAGTGTAGTATAAGCAACCAAGGGGATGAGATGGGTTTTCATCTCATCTCTCCATTCCACTCTCATTTCACTCTCTCCCACTCTTGCTCCCTCTCATTGCCGTCCCTCACTCAAGGAGAAAAGAAAAAGAAGAAAAACTAAGAAGAGAAGAAGAGAAGAAAAGAGAGGAAAAGTGCAAGCATAAGCCACCACTTCAAGATCAAAACTTAGGGTATTCTTTCTCATCCTCTCCTCCTTTGCCTCTCTCAAACACACCCATGTTGGCCGAACCCAAGCTTTGATGTTTTCATCTTGATCAAGCATCTTGGCTGACCAACAAAGGAGAAAAAGAAGAAGAAGGCCAAGGAATCCAAGAGGAGGAAGAAAAGTCGGAGGAGCCATCGGATCTGTAAGTATTTCTAAACAAGAGGTTAGATTTTTTTAAGGTTTAAGATTTGGGGTCCATTTCTTGGATTTAATGGTGGCCAAAACATCATGGGCTTTGGATCTCAAATCCATCCAAAGATGAAGTGAGAAATGGACAAAATGGGAAGGAGAGATTAAGAAAAATAAATAGATGCATTAAGGACCTTAAGTATTAAGATTATTAAAGCATGCATGTATGTAATGTTTGAAGGAATCATGGGCCATAGGGTTCGGCCATGTAGTATGGCCGAACCCCATGGTAGGTAATTAAGGAAAATTGAATGGGGTTTTTAGGATTAAAATCATGGAAAGATGGTTTATGATTTTAAGGTTTTAAGGATTAAATTTAGTGATTTTTTTAAAGGAATTGTAAATGAGGGAATCCATGGATGAATGTTAATGTTTTTATGGTCTTAAATATCACCAATGAATGATGAACCACGAACCATGGGTTCGGCCATGGTGTATGGCCGAACCCTATGGTGATGTAATAGTGGTTTTAATGGGTGAAGAGATGGAAGAATGATTAAGAATATTGATAGTTTAAATGGATTTTTAAGTGTAGTAGATAATGTTTTAAAGGAGTGGAAGTATTGATAAACCATGAATTCCATGGGAAGATTTTGATGGTTTAGGTATTTTGGAAACCATGAAAAGAATGGGGAATATGTAACACCCAATTTCTCAATGAAGTGGATAATTACGAAAATGCCCCTGATGTGTTAAATTAATTATTTTGTGATGTTAAGTAAGGAAATGGTGGGGCCTATTACTCAAATTAAGATCATATGAGCACATTATGAATGTCAAAAATGGCTAAATGGGTCAAAGGGCCCAAATGGGACTCAACGGGTCTTACTGGATTATTTGACCGTTGTGTGAACTTAAATTAAATGGGGTTAAGCTGATTTGATTGGAAATCAAGTGGAGTAAAAATGGGTAGGCCTGATGGACATGTGAAAACCAATTACAAATGACAAAAATACCCATAATTGGGTCATGGAGTCAAAAAACGGGTCAAGGAGCTAAAGGGGGACCCAACGGGTCGAGTTGACTTAGTTGACCACAGCCGACCGTGTGGGCCCACAAATGAGTTCAATGGTGAGTTAAATCAGGTTAAGTGGAACTGATTTTATTTAATTTGAATTAAAAATGAGTTGACTCAAATTCATTAAATGATTGTCAATTAATGAGGTGAGTTGGACATGTGAGTTGGACATGTGAGTTGGGTGAGTCAAAATGGAAATCAATGGGACTGTAAATCAGTGAGTTCAAAGGGAATAGGAGTAGTTTGGCTCAGTCATAACCACCAAAACAAGTCCCACACGTTGGGGACTTGTTGGGGTGATTTTCATGATGGGTTTTGTTTAAATGAAATACATGGAAATGGGAGGTGATGCTTGGGGAGTTGGGAGGTTGCATTGGCAGGTGCTAAGTGGTGCATTGGATAGCACCCAAGACCCATCGTTTTTTATAAGAATTGATGAGGGAATGGAGGGGTCTTGGGGGCTGAAGCACTAAAGCAAATGACCACCAAGCTTGGCCGTTTTTCACCTTGGAAAGCCAAGAATTTCCATCTCTCTCTCCCTCTCTCCAATTCGTTTTTCCTAGCTGGAATATCAGAGGTGTTTGCACCAGTAGATCAAGCACAAAACAGCAAAGGAAAGAAGGCAAAGAAGGATTAGAAGTAAAGAACTAAAGCAAGGAACTTTGGTAAGTTTTTACATAAGTGTTTGGTTTATTAAAGAGCTTGAAATTGTAAATTTGGATGACATATTTTGGTCATGTATGGCCGAATATGTCATGGGTCTAAACCTGAGATTAGATGGCTTAAAAGGATAAGAAATTATGCCATTGGGTTCGGCCAGCTTGGTTGGCCGAACCCCATGAAAAATGTGGATTTGATTTGATGATCTTAAGGGTCAAAAACCATGTCAAACCATGGTGTGTTATGCACATATGTATTGGGCCATGGTTATGGCCGAATACCCCAAGGTTTTAACCTTGATTAAGAGAGGTTTTAAAATGGTAAAGATGACCATTGGGTTCGGCCACCATGGAGGGCCGAACCCCATGTAAAAGTTAGGTTGGTTTGATGCTTAGAAAACATAGAAACCATGGAGTTTTGGGGCTGTTTTTGAGATTAATGGACTGTTTTGGATGGGAGGTTATGGTTGTTTTAATTAATGAATCATACATGATAAGTTATGGACTATGTGTAAGAAAATAATCAACCATTGATGATGATGGATTATGGGATGAAAATCTATAGGATGTGGTTCGGCCATGTAGTATGGCCGACAATGATTATTTGATAGAATTGGGTTAAGTAATAAATGGGATTAAAGGTGATGAATGAAGAACCCCACTAAGGGTCTTTGGTGACTCAATTTTGTTGCCGATTTTGTGATTGAATCATGGGAAAGAATGATTTACTGATCAAAGTTGGAATAATCATATGTATGGTTGTATGAACCCTACCAAGGTATTTTGTAGAAGTAAGGCTTAATAGGGATTAAATGAATGAGAGACCAAAAGGATCAATAGGTGAGGTTCGGCCATAGGCATGGCCGAACCCCACATAGTACATTTTTGGGACATTGACTAAGTTGGCATTACATAACAAATGTTTGGTTTGCTGCTATTTAAATAGGGTATCCAGACTTGGGTATATGGCATACGAGTCGTGATCGGCTGACGATTAAGAAAGATCAAGTATTGAAGTGAATCTTCAGTAGGTTTCCTACCTACTTGTAACCACAGTTTTATCCTAGTTTTCTTTATGAGACTCTTGTTTATTTTATGTGGTTTCGAATGAAATATTATGCATTTACAAATGGCATACAAAGCATTGGCATCTCATGCATGGACATGGGATGATGACTGAGGTTCTACAGTGTTACAATTATGAGTTACGTCCTCCTTAGGGGATGAGAGTCCCGCCAGGAGGAGTAACATGATGATCATAGTCACAATGGTCTCCTTAGGCAATGAGAGTCCCGCCAGGAGGACTAATATGTGATATGAATCAACTCAATGATGAAGAGATGGAAGTGTATTGTGATTTACCTTGATGGTGCGAGGCATGTTAAGTGATGGCTATGAATGTACATGATGGATGAGACTCATTGCATGTGCATACTTCATAGCATTGTTTTACCTGTTTTTGATGATCATGTAATATGATATATATGCATGTTTTATATTCTAACATGTGGTAGCCCTGATTCGGGAACCTACTGGTGCGTTGATCAACGCCCTAATTCTATCCTCAGAGGAGAATGGAGGTACAAGGAAAGGGAAAGAGAAGGTCGACGACCGGGAGGGGAGCCAAGCCTATGTACTTGAATGATGAACAGGATTACTTATCTATTGTCATTTGAATTATATCTTGATGGACATGTAATAAGTTAATACTTGCTATGGTTTGATTAGACTATTAACTATGGATGATTGTTTATCTTAATTATCATTTGGGACTGTTACTTGCTATCTTTTCAGATTATTTCCGCAGTTAATCTAGTTCATTCCGCATGTTGTTGTTAGTTCCATGTGTGATTCATTGTCATGGTCTAGTCCATGTATACATGGGTGGCCTGTTAAGGTTTAGACTTGAGTAGTCTGAACTTAACTCGCGTCGTGACGCCGCCCGCTCTCTTCTAATGTTTTATTATTATTATTTAAAAAAAAAAATTAGACTCTGATATTTCTCGGAGATGGCAGGGCGTTACAGAATAAGGCATGATTAAATGAGTCATTAATGGACTAAAAAATGTACCAAATTATGATCAAAGTTGATGATGTAAAGGCATGATTTAAACCCCCTCATGGAGGGACTTATTTGAATCTAAATGTGGTAAATAGGCCTAAGAAAAAATGGGGAGAAAGACATCATGGGTTCGGCCATGGTGTATGGCCGAACCCATGACCCATTTTACAAACCAATTGATGGGCTAAGTATGGAGCTAAGTATGTGATTAATGAATGGGGATTAGGGTAATTAAGTGGCTGATTTTTAATAATGATGTGTCATGGCTAATGAATCATTAAGGGATCCAAGTTATGGATCAATTATGGGCCTAAGAAGGGAGGAATAAAATGAGAACTTAACCATGGAGGAAGAGTGGCAAAATGGTAAATAATGGCCAAAAGGAAGAACCATGGGTTCAGCCATGGTACATGGCTGAATCCCATGGAGATTAATCATGGACTTAGGTGTTTTAATGTAATGGCCCGAAATTTTTAAATCAATAAATATGTGGTTATTATTTATTTTTAATGGTGGAAATTGGAAATCTAATGGAATAGAGAGTAAATGGATCAAGATATGGACAAAGGCCCAACTAGGGCCCAATGGACTATGGATTGGATTTAAGTTTACTTAAAGGGTCAAAGATGGTCAAATGGGCCAAGGATGGTCAAATTGGGCCCAATACCCATTTGGGACCCAATGGATCAAGATGATGTAAGCTTTAAGGTAAATGGGTAAGATGAAAATGTATTTGGGCCATGGGCCCAATGGTGATCCAATTGGAATGTATGGAATGGATTTAAATCACCTAAGTTAATTTGAATTAAGCCAAGGTGATCTGGCCAAGTGGGACCCACCTCCACCTCATCAAGTGAGGTGGCGGGTGGACCAAGAATTGGTGGGGCCGGCTACCATGGTTGACTTGGTCAACCATGGGTGGATTTCATAGAGGGAATTTAATGGAATTAAATTAGGTGGGAATTAATTAACCTAACCTAATGATCAAATTAATTAAATTAACTAAGCTAATCTAATCATGGTCAAAGGGGTCAAAGGAGGGGAGACCAAAACAATCCATTTCAAACATGAAAAAACGTTGCTTAGTGTAGTTGGGACATAAAGCATGAAATATCTTAGGGGTTGGTGGGAGAAGTAATGGGAAGCTTTATCTTAGCCAATCAAAACAAGATAAGTTTTATCTTGTTTTCTCATTTTTTCCATCTAACTCTCATTTCACTCTCTCCCCATTTTGGTCTCTCATGGCCGTCCCACCCTAGCAAGAGAAAGAAGAAGAAAAATTTGGAAAAAAAAGGAGAAGAGCTTAGGGAGAGGAAGAAAAGGTTGGCCCACCACCTCAAGGTAAAGACTTTGAGACACTTTTCCCATCTCCATCCTCTTCCCTCTCTCAATTCAAACCCTATTATGGCCGATCCTAAGATTGGAGGTTGTCACCAATGATCAAGCATCCTAGCCGATCAAACAAGGAGAGGAAGGAGAAAGGAGGCTAAGGAAGCCAACGGGAGTGGCAAAAGTCAGAGGAGGCGTCGGATTGTAAGTATTTTCTTCTAACAAGAAATTTTGGATTTTTAGGGTTTAAGATTTGGGATTTATTTTGTAAATTTAATGGTGGCCAAATGATTTTATGCCATGGATTTTAAATCCATCAATTCGAAGGATGGAAAGTGGACAAAACCCTAATGGGTAAATTAGGGTTAGTTGAAGGAAAAATAAATGGATTAAGGAATGTAATGTAATTAAGTTATTAAACATGGAATTATGTGGAATTGGAAGGTAATGTGTGATTTTCTTAGGGTTTTAAGGAATGGAGGACATTGTGTAATTTAATTATGTAAAAATGGAAGCATGGAGAATGTTTATGGTTTTAGGGTTTAATGATTAAATGTTGGTAAATTGTTTTAAAGGGATGATGGCAAATGAAGAAATGCATGGGAGAAGTGCATGATGTTGATGGCCTTAACAATGGTAGATGATGGAGTATTTTATTAGGTTTTGTAAAAATGGTAGAGGGGGATGAACCCCATGGTAGATGATTGGGTTAATTATTAGGGTTTATAAGAATGGGAGACAATGAGGGTGGTTAATGATTTTAGGGTTTTAAAATGATTAAATGTAGGTAATTGAGGAAATTATAATGGGGTGTTTAAGGTTAAAAATTTTGGAGGATGAATTATGGAAAATGATGGAGAAGATTAACAATTTTTAAATGGACTTTAAGCATTGTAAATGAGGTTTTAAAAATAAAAACTATGGAAAGATTTTATGGATGGAATGTTGTGGAACCCTATGGTGGTGAAGTGATGAAATTAATGGATATAGGGATATGGGAATTAATGGAGTTTTTAGGGGTGTGTGTTTGTAAATTTAAATGGGTTTGGAAGGATGGAAGGTATGGAATAATGTACTAATAAATTGGAGGCTTAAAAGGGGTCAAAGGTTTGTAAATTTTAAGGGGTTTTTAGTGAAGGAAATCATGGAAGGTGGCTAAGTGATTTCAATGGGGAGATTGGGATGAATTTGGTGTTTTGGAACCATGAAAAAATAAATGGGAGTTATGGTTAAACTAATGGACGAAAATGTATTTCATGATGATTAAGGAAGGATGATTTAAATGTATGAGTTAAAATCCCTCATAGTTGGACTTATGTGTGTGTTTAAATTAATGGGGAATAGGTCATGATTAAAGGGGTCATTAATGGACTCAAAAATGTATCAAGTGATGATCAAAATTGATGATTTAAATTGTATGATGTAAACCTCCTCATGGGAGGGCTTATTATGGATCTAAATGTGGTGAAAAAGACCCAACGAAAAATGGGGATTAGGTTGAATTAAAGGGGCTGATTTTAATAAAATCCATGACCCATTTGTGGGTAAACTTATGGATAAATTTTGGTATGATGTATGTGAGAAATGAATGAGGATTAGAGTGTTTAAATGCCTAATTTCTAGTGTTGTTATGTTATGCGTAATGAGACATCAATGGACCCATTTTGTGAACCAATTAAAGACTAAGACTAATGTGTGTGTATATATTGAAATGAATGGAGTTTAGGTTAAATTAAATGGTTGATGTAACTGATCTTGTGATATGGGTGATGGGTCAATTATGGACCCAAGAATGATATTCAATAATAAGTCATTTTCATGGGCTAAGAAAGGGTTTATGTATGTGGCTAATTAATGTAGGTTAAGTTAAGAAAAAGGGTTGTTTTAATGATATTATGGCATGATTAAAGGGGTCACTAATGGACTTAAGTGTATGGATCAATTATAAACTTAGTTAGGCAAGGGTGAATGATTGATTAACCATGGAGAAGAGGTAGTGGCAAAACCGTAATTAATGGCCAAATTCAAGAACTCCATGGGAGAGGACCATGGACTTAGGGGCACTAAATAATAAGTTTATGTATGGTTAAATAAAGCCTAGGAGGCTGATTTTTAGACTCATGTAATTAAAATATGTAATGGATTAAATGGGACCTACAAAAACCTAAATAGTGACCGATTTTTCATATGGACTTGGAAATGAGTGATGGGCTTAGAAATAGTAAAATGTGGACTGATTATGTGTATGTAATAAGGTATTGGATATCGCAAGCGGTGCGTGATCGGCGACCGGATTATCGGACGGAAGCGAGAAAGGACGCTAGTCGGTATTCGGTAGGATTCCTACCTTTTTGTAAGCCATGGATTGAGTGATGATTTCTTTGAATTAGTTTGGAAATTATATGGTTTGTTTTAAGATGGGTTTTGGATTTAGTATCATGTGATGTTTTCCTCTAATTTATTTTGGTAATCATGTGGTTGTTTTAAGATGGATTTTGAATTTTGCGTATTATGTGATGGGTTTCCTTTGATTTATTTTGATAATTATGGCATTGTTTTTATGATGGGTTTTATGACTATAAGTTACATATATGACATGGCATATGGCATCTACATCTCATGCATGGAATGGGAGGGATATGACAGGGGAAGGATGAAATGAAACCGGAGTCCATGCTCCGTCGGGGCGACCGATAAACAAGCATGGGGATATTTCATATATGTATTATTATACCTTGATGAGGCTTTGCCATCAAGGGGGACCTTTGTAATTATGATACCTTGATGATGGTTTTCCATCAAGGGGGATGTTGTATTTATTGTTATACCTTGATGATGGTTCTTCCATCAAGGGGGATGCCTAGTGTGGATTGCATCTTGATGAGGCTTTTCCATCAAGAGGGTCGTAGCACGATGATGGTATGGATTTTATTTGGAACACTATGTATGGTTGAAAAAGGGACATTGTACAATGATGATGAGATTGATGGGTGGGATTCATGACATAGAACACCCATTCCATGACATTACCCAAAGTGCATGGTTTTATTATAATATTATCTATATGCTTTGTTATCACTAATCCATGTGTTAGCCCTACTAGGAGTCCTACTGGGCACGTGGTCTAACGCCCTACTTCTACCTTAGCTGATGACACAGGAGACAGCGGAGCAGAAGGACGAGATGGGAGCCAAGCTTAGGAGCTTGGGGAGACAGACTATTTAGTTTATTCAAATTTAATTTGAAAATGTATTTGATAAATTAGCTCGTCGGAATGTAATATTTTAGATTAATTGCTATGTCTTGGATTTTATTTTGGATATTATGTTGTTGAGGTATTTTGGTAATTAAATGAATGTATTTTCCCTGTTATCTCAAATTTATAGGATAGTCTCTATGGTAATTTCCGCACTTAGTTAATATTCCACAAGCTTACGTCTACGTGTGAACTGTTCTCCGTGGACTTCATTCCACGCACACGTAGGGTTGGACCGTTAAGGGCCGGGCTTTAGAAGCTCGGACTTAACTCGCGTCGTGACGTCCGCGCCCTTTGTCACTTTGCATTTTAAAAAAAAATAGATTCTGATTTTGGTGAAAAGGGGCGGGCGTTACATTTAAAGATGACCCTATGTATGGCTAAATAAAGCCTAGGGTGAGTGGTTTTTAGATTCATGTAATTAAAATAATTAATGGATTAAATGGGACCCACAAACCTAGTTAGTGAGGTTCAGCCATAGTGTATGGCCGAACCCCGCTAAGGTATGATTAATGGACTTAAATGGTTAAAAACATGGACTGATTATTCATATGTAATAAGGTACCGGACATCGCAAGCGGTGCGCGTTTGGGTAACCGGATTCGTGAACGAAAACGTAATGGGACGCTAGTCGGTATTCGGTTGGATTCCTACCTTTTTGTAAGCCATGGATTATGTGTTGTGTGATGGTTTCTTGATTTATTTTTGATAATTATATGATTTATCTTATGATGGGTTTTAAGGTTATGAATTATATGTTAATGCTATGAATTATATTTTAAGGTTATGCATCATATGTAAAGCTATGAATTATATATTAAGGCTATGAGTTATATATATTACATAGCATAATGCATTTACATCTGATGCATGGCATGGGCGGGAAAATAAAGAAACCGGTGTCCATGCTCCGTCGGGGCGACCGAGAAGCAAACATGGGGATAGCCTGATGTGCTATAACCGGAGTCCATACTCCGTCGGGGCCACCGAGAAGCAAACATGGGGATATCTTGATGTGTTGAGATATAACCGGAGTCCATGCTCTGTCGGGACGACCGAGAAGCAAACATGGGGATATCTTGATGTGTTGAGATATAATCGGAGTCCATGTTCCGTCGGGGCGACCGAGAAGCAAACATGGGGATATCTTAATGAGGTTTTTCCATCAAGGGGGATTTTATATATGATTGGAAAAAAAGACATTGTACAATGGTAACGATGATGGGTGGGACTCATGACATAAGACACCCATGGCATGGCATTCATTTTATGGTTTTCATTATATTATTACCAATAGGCTTGTTATCACTAATCCATGTGTTAGCCCTACTTGGAGTCCTACTGGGCGCGTTGTCTAACGTCCTACTTCCACCTTAGATGATGACGCAGGAGATGGCGGAATCGAAGGACGAGACGGGAGCCAGGCGTAGGAGCTTGGGGAAGCGAGCTACTTAGTTTATTTAAGATTTATTTTGGAAATGTAATTTGAGTAGCTTAGCTCGTCGAAATGCAATAATTTAGATTACTTGCAATGTTTTGGATTCTATTTTGGACACTGTGATTTTGAGGTATTTATTAATTAAATGAATATATCTTCCCTGCTATCTAAAACTCGGTAGGATAGACTCTATTATAATTTCCAGATTTAGTTTAATATTCCGCAAGCTTACTTCTACGTGTGAACCGTTCTTCGTGGATTAGTTCCAAGCACATGTAGGGTTGGCCAGTTAAGGGCCGGGCTTTAGAAGCTTGGACTTAACTCGCGTCGTGATGTCCCGCGCCCTTTGTCACCTTTTATTTCAAAAAAAATAAAAAATGTAGACTCTGATTTTAGTAAAAAGGGGCGGGACGTTACAGGAAGAGCAAGAACAAGTGAAGGATAATCGGAGGAATCGCGGAATCGGTAAGTAAATGATTAAGTTTACATAATCAAGAAAAGAGGGTCAAGGACACAATGGCCGAACCCTAATTTTATATTGGTTAAAGACCCATTGATGAACCTTAGGGTTCGGCCATGTTGTATGGCCGAACCCCATGGAAAGTGATTAAAGAATTTATATGGGTTTTAAGGTTTTTCAAAGGAAGTAATGAAACATAGGGTTCGACCATGTTGTATGGCCGAACCCCATGGAAAGGAAATAATGAATTATAATGGATTTAAAGGATGGAAAATTATGGATGTATGTTGATGAGATTAAAAGGGTTTAAATTAGATATATGGTTAAGGATACAATGGCCGAACCCTAAATTTTATTATGGCTAAGATGCTAGATCAAGGATTAATGATTTTTAAAGAGAAGATTAGGAACCATAGGGTTCGGCCATGGTGTATGGCCGAACCCCATGGAAGATAGTTATTAATTTAGAAAGGATCTAATGATGGACTTTTTGGATCAAAAAAGAAGGAATCTTGATTTATGGATCAAGGATGGTAATTGATATAATGGATAAAATGGAAAGTTATACATCATAGGGTTCGGCCAAGGTGTTTGGCCAAGCCCCATGAATCAATTATATGGTTCAATTATGGATTTATTATTGTAAATAAATTAAGAAGGAGATTGGAACAATGATATCATGGGTTCGACCATGGTGTATAGCCGAACCCCATGAACCAATATTATGGATCTAATACGAGTAAATAAATGAATGAACTTATGTTTTGGAACCTAAACATAAGTTGATGGAGGTAATGGAAATTTTGTAATATCGGCTAAAAATGAAAGATCATGGGTTCGGCCATGGTGTATGGCCGAACCCCATGAATCTTGTTAGTGGGTTATTTATTAGCCTAAGCATATTGTAAATGAGTAAAATGGACAGCCATACATTAAGCAATGGCATGGAAGTAAATAAGAGTGAAAATGATAGACCATGGGTTCGGCCATGGTGTGTGGCCGAACCCCATGGGGAATGATGTATGGTTTTAATGTATGAAGGGTGAGAATAATAGAATGATAGCCATGGATGGCAATATTGTAAATAAGTAAAATTAATGGACCATGGGTACGGCCATGGTGTATGGCCGAACCCCATGGGGAATGTTTGGTGGACTTAGGGTTATGTATGTTGGATTAAATGAATGGGAAGTGATATGATCTTATACTTAAGTTAAATGAGCAAAAAGGAAACTAAAACAAAAGGGGTGAGGTTCGGCCATGGTGTATGGCCGAACCCCACAAGTTGGGTTTATGAACTTGGACATTAATGTAAATCAGATGGGATATTGTTTTAATTGATTGATATATTATAAGGTAACGGGACCTCACAAGGTGTGTACGATCGTGAGCGGTTACCGGACGAAAGCGCAAGGACACGTTAGTGGCCTTTGGTAGGATTCCACCTCTTTGAAACCATGGGTTTATATACAATGTTTTTATCTTATTTGATGAAATTATGTTGTAAAAGATATTGTTTCAAAATGTGAGTTTTAATGCTATGTTTATATGATAAAATAACATGTGATTCATTAGCATCTCATGCATGGCATGGGGTGAAGAATACGTAACCGGAGGGGCCACACTCCGTCGGGGCGTCCGAAAAACCTATGTGGGATACCTTGATGTGCTTTTCCATCAAGAAGAAACCGGAGGGGCCACACTCCGTCGGGGCGTCCGAAAGACCTATGTGGGGGTACTTATATGTACTTGTGATGGGTGAGACTCATTGCATTTGACATCATGACATGGCATGGTTTATATGGTTTTTGACATTATGATATTATTATATATGTTTTGTACTAACCATGTGTTAGCCCTAATTGGAATACCTACTGGGTGCGTTGTTCTAACGCTCTACTTCTACCCTAGTGGATGATACAGGAAACAAAAGGAATGATAACCGCGAAAAGGGCCAAACAAAGGAGCTTGGATGCTTTTAGTTTAAATTTTAATTAACTTACTTATGGACTTTTCACACATAGAAGTAAGCATCGGGGAACATTAAAACCAATTGCGGAAAATTATAAAAGAGCCTAACCTACAAATTCTTAGATAGCAGGGAAGTTACATTCATTCAATCACCAAACATCCTTAAAATCATAATGTCCAAAATATGGTAAGTAATCTAAATTATTACATTTCCGACAAGTTAAACTACTTCAAATACACATTTCTCAAAAATAACTTAAATAAAATAATTAGTCCGCCTTCCCAAGCTCTTAAGCTTGGCTCCCGTCCCGTCCTTCTGCTCCGGCATTTCCTGCGTCATCAGCTAGGGTAGAAGTAGGGCGTTAGACCACACGCCCAGTAGGACTCCAAGTAGGGCTAACACATGGATTAGTGATAACAAAGCAGATAGATAATACATAACGAAAATCCATAGAATGAATGTCATGCCATGGGTGTTTGTGTTATGAATCCCACCCATCATCCTTATTATCCCGATGCCATATCCCCCTTGACGATAAGACCTCGTCAAGGTGTAACCACAAATACAATATCCCCCTTGATGGAAGAACCATCATCAAGGTATAACAATAAATACAACATCCCCCTTGACGGTAAGGCCTCGTCAAGGTGTAACCACAAATACAATATCCCCCTTGATGGAAGAACCATCATCAAGGTATAACACTAAATACAACATCCCCCTTGACGGTAAGGCCTCGTCAAGGTACAATAATACATATGTGAAATGTCCCCATGCTTGTTTATCGGTCGCCCTGACGGAGCATGGACTCCGTTTTCATTTCATCCTTCCCCTGTTATATCCCTCCCATGCCATGCATGAGATGTACATGCCATATGCCATGTAATATATGTAATTCAATAGTAATAAAACCCATCTTAAAACAATTACTTGATGACCAATAAAACAAAGGGAAACCATCCCATAATATTTAATCCAAAACCCATCTAAGACATTCACATGATTTCCAAAATAATTTAAAGGAAAACATCACAAGATGCATAATCCAAAACTCATCTTAAAGACAGCCACATGTTTTCCAACATAAATTAAAGAAAACATCACCCAATCCATGGCTTACAAAAATGTAGGAATCCTACCGAATACCGACTCGCGTCCTTTTACGTTTTCCGTTCGATAAACCCGGTCGCCGATCGCGCACCGCCTGCGATGTCCAGTACCTTATTACACATTAATCATTAGTCCATGTTTTACCCATTTTTAAGCCCATATGAAAAACCGGTCACTATTTAGGTTTTGTGGGACCCATGTCATCTATTAAACCTTTTAATCCCATAAATCTTAAAATTCGGCCACCCTAGGCTTTATTAATCACTTATAAGGTTATTACATTAGATCCCCTAAGTCCATAATCAATTTCCATGGAATTCTTGAATTTGGCCACTAATTACGGTTTTGCCACTACCTCATTTTTCATGCTTAATCACTCATTTATCTATGCATGATTAAGTCCATAATTGATCATAAACTTAGATCCCCAACTTAGGTCCATTAATGGCCCATTGAACCATGTCACATAGCCATTAAAAGTAACCATTTAATTAATCCAACCCCCCATTAACTAATCACATACCTACATCCTTCATTAGCCCATAAAAATTGACCTTCCATTAAATCATTACTCTTAGTCATACCTTGAGTCCATAATTGATTCCTCTACCACATTACAAGATCACTTACCTCAACCATCTTATTGACCTAATTCCATTAATTTAAACTTATACATACACATTTAACTTTAGACCCATTAATGATCTAAAATTTGGGTCATGGGTTCGGCCATACACCATGGCCGAACCCATGATGTTTCTTTCTCCATTTTTCTTGGATCCATTCATAACATTTTAGATCCACCAATAATCCTTTCTTGAGGGGTTTAAATCATGCATCTAAACCATATTCTCTTATTCATTTCATTGCTCCAAAATACCTACATTCACCAAAATATTAAACCCATCTTTTCTATCCTTTAAACCCATCATTTTCTATGCCTCTTGAGGCCACAAAATTTATTCCCACACTCCATGATTTTTCCTCATTTAAACCCCTTCAATTTTTCCAACATTTACCATTTACAACCCTAAAAATTCATTAGCTACCTTCATTATCTTCCATCCCTTAAAACCCTAACCAATTAAATCCAATACCAAATCACCCACCATGGGGTTCGGCCATGCTACATGGCCGAACCCTATGGCCCATGATTTCCTTCCAATAACCTAATTCCATTCTTAATTTCATAAATTACCCAATGCACATAATCCATTTATTTATTTTCTTACCCTAACCCTAATTTACCCATTTAGGGTTTCCTCCATTTTCCACCCTCTCTTTGATGGGTTTAAACCCTAAAAATCCAAAATTTCTTGTTTAAGAAATACTCACAATCCGTTGTCTCCTCCGACTTCCGCCGCTCCCGTCGGTTTCCTTAGCCTCCTCTCTCCTTCCTCTTGATCTTTGATAGGTCAAGATGCTTGATCAATGGTGACAACCCCCAACCTTAGGATCGGCCAAGGTAGGGTTTGAATTGAGAGAGGGAAGAGGATGGAGATGATGAGAGGGGAGGTGATAACCTTAATCTTAGAGTGATCTCCCTCCAAATTCCACTTCTTTCTTCTCTCCTTGAGCTCCTCTCTTTTCTTTCTTTCTCTCCTTCACTTGGACATGGGACGGCAATGGAAGAGTGGGAGGAATGGAGTTAGTGAAAAAAATGGGAATGAAAGAACCAACAAGGCTTATCTCCACTTTTTTAACCTTACATTAATGATTTTCACCAACCTTAAGATATTTTTAACATCTTTTATTTGCTTTATGGTGGTGGTTATCTAAACCACCACCAAGCCCAACGTGTTTCACATTTGAGGTTGGAATGAGGTGGGTTTTCACCTCTTGGCCCCACTTTGACCACCTCATTTGCATAATTTTAATCATTTAATATTTAGATATTTTGGTTACTTTAATTCTCATTTACTTAAATTACCTTATACATCCACCCATGGTTGACCAATTCAACCATGGTGGTCGGCCCCACCAAACCTTGGGTCCACACGCCACCTCACTTGGTGAGGTGGAGGTGGGTCCTGTAATAACCCGAATTTTTGATAAATATATATATTGGCATTTATTCATTTTAAATTGAAGTTTGATGTAATAAAATACCAAATGGACCAAATTTTGGGACAATGGACCAAATTTTGGGACAATGGCCCAAGGATGACCCAATTGGGCCATGGATTGGATGAAATCCATTTAATGAGTCAATGAGGACCAAGCGGGTCAATGATGGTCAAAGGGGGCCCAATAACCATGTGGGGCCCAATGGATCAAAATAATCAGTTCCAACCCTAAAGTAAGTGGGCAAAGAGGGAATCTAATTGGGCCATGGGCCCAATGATTACCCAATAGACCATGAATTAGAATTAATTCATTTAATTGGTCAATGGTAAGTAATTGGGTCAAGATAGTCAATTTGGGTCAAAGGGCCATAGGGGACCCAATGGGCCAAGGTAACTAAGCCCTAAGATAAATGGATAAGACAAGAATATAATTGGGTCATGGACCCAATGGTAATCCAATTAAAATAAATTAAATGGATTAGATAATTATAAAATTATCTAAGTTAAGATGTATCAAGATTAAATGGTGTGACCAAATGGGGCCCACCTCCACCTCACCCATGGAGGTGGCGTGTGGACCCAAGAGTAGTGGGGCCGACCACCATGGTTGACTTGGTCAACCATGGGTTGATCATGGAGGGAAATTAATGGGATTAAATTAAATAGAAAGTGATTAATTAAATTAATCAAGGGATCAAGGTGATCTAAGTTAATCAACCTAAGATTAAAATGGTCAAATGGTTAAGTGGTCAAAACCACTCCTACAAACACAAACCACCTCAAGAAAACACAAATTAAAACCATGGGCTTGAATGGTGGTTGGATCTCAACCACCACCACCAAAGTCAAGCCAACCCATGCTTGGTTGGTGAGAAAGTTAATGCTTGAGTGAAGACCACTCCAACCACCTCCATCTCATTTCAAACTACCCATTTGACTCTAGCCCTCCACACACACAAGGAAATTCGTTTTTTTCACCTTGCAAGGAGAAAGTGAAGAAAACTTAGAAGAAAAAAGAAGAGAAGAAGAGAAGAAAAGAGGTGGAATCTTGGATTCAACTCTTGAAGATCAAGAGTTACCATTCTTCATCATCTCCCCCTCTTCCCCTCTCTCTAAACCTAACACTATCTTAGCCAATCCAAGCATGTCCCACCATTGATCAAGCTCATCTAGCCGATCATCAAGAAGAGAAAGAAGGAGAAAGGGCTAAGGAAAACAAAGAAGAAAGAAAGACCGGAGGAGTCGTCGGTGCGGTAAGAATTTCTTAAACAAGAGTTTATTTTTTTAAAGATAAGATATGGAATCCATTCTTAGACTAAACATGGCCAAAAATGTTGTGGGCCATGGATCTAAAATCCATCAAATGGAAGGCTAAGAAATGGATAAAAATGGAGGAATGGATTTAAGAAAAGAGGAAATGGAAAAATGGAATTTTGAGTCTTTATTAAGCATAGGAAAATGGGATTTTAATGGAGTAATGGACCATAGGGTTCGGCCATGTAGCATGGCCGAACCCCATGGCCAATGTTGGATGATTTTTAATTAGGGTTTGAAGGTTTAAAAGTATGGAGAATGATCAATGGTTTTATGAGGATTTCAAGATGTTAAATTGATTAAAAGTTGATAAATTTTAAGAGGTTTTGAATAAGGAAATTTCATGAAAATATGGGTGATCTTTCATGGCCTTGAAAGGCATAGAATGGAATGAGTGGATGACCATAGGGTTCGGCCATGTAGCATGGCCGAACCCCATGGTGAATAATGGTGATGAATTTATTAAGATGTTAAGGTTTAAAATTTTGAAGAATGGTTAATGAGACTTAGGTTTGTAAATGAGAAAACACTAGTGATTTTGAATTTTAGTGTTTTAAGGAGAGTGGTTAATGGAAGTTAGATTTCAAATGATTAAAAATGGGTGATTTTAAAGGAATGTTAGGATAAGAAAATCATAAGGAAATGTTGGTGTTTTTTTTTATAGACTATAAGTGTAGTTAGTGTTGATTGAAAAGAAGTGATCTAAGTGTATGATGAGATCCCCTCATGGAAGGACCTTCTAATGGACCTAAATGTGATAAAGGACCCAAGTTAAAATGAGGGAAAGACATCATGGGTTCGGCCATGGTGTATGGCCGAACCCATGACCCATGTTTTAGGTCATTCATGGGCTAAATAGGGTTATATATGTGGTTAAACAAAATGGAAATTAGGTTAGGTTAATGATGAAATTTAAATGGATTTACAAAGTGTATGATATTTTTTAGAGGGCCAAAATGAATGAGGATTATTGATTTTAAAAAAAAAAAAAAAATGGATGTCTTTTGGACAAAAACATTGGTCTAAGAATGGCATCAATGGATGATGAGCCATGAACCATGGGTTCGGCCATGGTGTATGGCCGAACCCTATGGTGATAATTAATAATTTTTAATGATGGGAAAGTAAAGAAATTGGTTAAGAAAAATGGATAGATTGTATGGGTGTTACAAGTATGATATGTGATGTTTAAATGGAATAAAGATAGTGATTTAAATGGATGATTTAATTTTCATTGGAGGTATGTTTAAATGGGTAATTGAAACCAAGAAAAATGGGGAAAGAAACATCATGGGTTCGGCCATGGTGTATGGCCGAACCCATGACCCAAATTTTGATCAATTTTAGGCTAAGGTTAAATGCATGTATCAATGCTTAGGAGTTTGATTTAAAGGGCCAAAATGATTAAAGTTTTGTGATTTTAAATTGGATTATTTTGGGAAAAAACTTAGTCTTTGAAAATGGTATCCATAAAGGTGAACCTTAGGGTAGTGATTAGTGACTTTAATAAATGGAAAATAATGTAGAAGAATAC
The DNA here is from genome assembly GCA_013350335.1 of Chimonanthus salicifolius. NCBI lineage: Eukaryota > Viridiplantae > Streptophyta > Magnoliopsida > Laurales > Calycanthaceae > Chimonanthus > Chimonanthus salicifolius. The sequence goes on along the minus strand of CM023533.1, from coordinate 60,429,401 downwards.
TAGATTTTGATGGATTTATAAAAATGATATGTGGGCCACACCTTAGGCCAAAATGTGGAATTAGGTGTGGGAGTAATTATTTTTCAAAATTAAATATTAGGTGGCTGATTTTATGTTGTAAGGTCATGATTGAATGGACCTAAGTATGAATGAATCTTGGACATGAAAATGGAAATATTATGAATGGTTAAGTAAAGCGATTAGTTGCTGCGTTTTAGGCTCGCAAATCGGAATTTTAAATTTGGCCAAAATTGGATCTATGTATGAGTCTAGAACCAATGGATAATGGGCTAAGTTAGGGACTTAATCATGGACGATGTATGGACTAATTCGGTAAATGTAATAAGGTGTCGGGCGTCGCAAACGGTACGCGATCGGCGACCGAATTATCGAACGGGAAGCATAACGGAACGCGACACGGTATTCGGTAGGATTCCTACCTTTTTGTAAGCGATGGATATGTGATGGTGTTTTAAATTATTTTGATTTGGCTTATGATGGATTTATGAGTATGATTTATCTTATGATGAATTTTAAATTATGAAGCATATGGTTTATATTTTAATATTATGCATTATATGACTATGTATGATATGTCAAGTATATGGGATACATATATATTACATAGCATAATGCACTACATCTCATGCATGGCATGGGCAGAAAAAAATAAAATAAACCGGAGTCCATGCTCCGTCGGGGCGACCGAGAATCAGACATGGGGATTGCCTGAGGGTTATAACGGGAGTCCATGCTCCGTCGGGGCGACCGAGAATCAGACATGGGGATAGCCTGAGGGCTATAACCGGAGTCCATGCTCCGTCGGGACGACCGAGAAGCAAACATGGGGAACAGAATATTGTATGATCATACGGATAATGGGTGGGACACATGACATAAGCACCCATGACATAGCATTCATCACATGCTTATTTTGTTGTACTTTATTTTATCGGTATGTGTGTATCACTAATCCATGTGCTAGCCCTACTCGGAGTCCTACTGGGCGCGTTGACTAACGCCCTACTTCTACCCTAGCTGATGACGCAGGAGAGGCAGGAAGCGGTGGACACACCGGAGGCCAAGCTTAGGAGCTTGGAAAGTGCAGTCCTAGTTTATATTATGTTTACATTTTGGAGATGTAATTTTAAAGTAACTTAGCTTGTCGGGTTGTATAAATTTACGTTTCTTGCGATGGTTTTGGACGTTACTTATGGACGATACATTTTGTGATATAATCATGAACATAGGGGCATTTTGGTAAATTCAATGTTGTATCTTCCCTTCTATCTAAAAACCGGTAGGATAGACTCTATTATCATGTTCCGCAATAACTATAATCCGCGAGCTTACTTCCCACGCGTGAACCATTCTCGTGGACTTAGTTCCGCGCACGCGCGAGGTTGGCCAGTTAAGGGTCGGGCTTTAGAAGCTCGGACTTAACTCGCGTCGTGGCGTCCGCGCCCTCTCTCACTCTTCTATTTCAAAAAAAAAAAAAAAAATAGACTCTGATTTTTAGAAAACGGGTGAAAAAGGGCGGGGCGTTACAGGTCCCACTTGGCCACATCACCTTGGTTTAATTCCAAATAACTTAGGTAATTTAAATTTCATTCCATTCATTCTAAATGAATCACCATTGGGTCCATGGCCCAATTACACTTCCATCTTACCCATTTACCTTAGAGCTTAACCATCTTGACCCATTGGGTCTCAAATGGGTATTTGACCCAATTTGACCATTCTTGACCCATTTAACCCTCATTGTCCCTTTAAATGAATTTAAATCAACTCCATAATCCATTGGGCCATACTTGGGCCTTTGCCCAAACTTTGGCCCATTTACCATCTAATCCACAAATTTTCTAATTTCCATCACTAAAATAAATAATATCCGCATTTATATTAATTTAAAAATTCGAGGCCATTACACTCATTGCATTTGACATCATGATATGGCATGGTTTATATGGTTTTTGACAATATGATACTATTATATATGTTTTGTACTAACCATGTGTTAGCCATAATTGGAATACCCACTGGGCGCGTTGTTCTAATGCCCTACTTCTAACCTAGTGGATGATACAGGAAACAAGGAGAACGATGAACGCGAAACGGGCCAAGCATAGGAGCTTGGATGCTTTTAATTTATGTTTTGATTAAGTTACTTATGGACATGTAATTTGAGTAACTAGACTTCGGACATGTAATAACTTAGATGGTTTGCTATGGATGGATGTTTATTTGGATAATTATGTTATGATAAATATGACTAAGGACTTGACGTACTTTGCTATCTGAAATGGAGTAGAACTAGGTTCTATTATAATTCCGCATGTTATGTTTTTAATTCCGCATGTTTATATTGTTGTGTGTGAACCGTTTTCATGGACTTAGTCCATGCACACATAGGGTTGGCCAGTTAAGGGTCGAACTTTAGGTTCGGACTTAGCTCGCGTCGTGATGTCCCGCTCTCTATCACTCTTTGTTTATAAAAAAGAAAAATAGACTCTGATTTTCGGAAAGTTTAGCGAGTGAAAAAGGGCGGGGCGTTACACAACAAGCCAAGTTATGAGTTGTCCGAACATGACTTGGGGCTTGAAAACTAGCTTGAAAGAAGCTATGTAAACCATTGATATTGAGGCCTTATCCGGGATTGCTAGATTAGGGTATGGTTTAATTTGGGCCAAAGAACTCTGGAGTAACCAGTCCAAAAACCATGCGCAGAGGGAGGAGTCCACGCTCCATCGGTAATTCCGTTTAACATACGTGGGGAGGTATAATAATGACCTGGTGGTGCCATCACAAAACACTGCTGATGTAAATGGCCAAGGGAGCACCTTGATATAGCTTTATTTCATCAAGGAAAATATTGATATGATTTGTATTGTGATTAGATATGGAGATTGGGTGGGCGATCATTGGCATATGACACCCATGATATGACACATACATTAGCATGATTTGGATATGATTATAATGCGCTGCTTTTAATACTATGAGATGCTTTACTGTTTTGATTTGATGTATTTATCAGAATTTTCATATTGATCCTATGTGTACATAACCCTATTTGGAATTCCTACTGGGTGCGTTGACTAACGCCCTATTTCTACCCTTTAGATGATGGAACAAGAAACGACAACGACTTGGGACATGATGGGAGCCAAACATAGGAATTTGGGCAGATTCATTATGATATTACTTAGTTTGATTTTGGAATGATGTATTGAGATAATTGATAATTTTGGGATTGTAATAACTTAGATTTATTTTGCTATGGTTTGATGATATTTTGGATATTTAAGTTTCAGTTAATTTAATAGTGATTGGTTTCCTTGCTTATTAATATAATGGATATGGATAGTACTTTTATTCATATAATCATTCCGCTGTTAAATGTAAAGCGTGTGAACTGTTTCAATAGACTTGGTCCACGCACATGTATTGATCGCCAGTTAAGGTTCGGGTTTTGGAAACTCGGACTTAGCACGCGTCGTGACGTTCTCGCCCTCTCTCACTCATTTATAAAAAAAAACATACTCTGATTTTAGATGAGTGACAAGAGGCGAGGCGTTACAGTTGGGAGTGCATTTAATGAGCAACTGCCGGGTAGTTGAACGGTAATAAATATAAACACCGATCCATCGGTGCCACCGACCTCTCGGTATTTGACAGTTTGAAAAACTGTGAAGACTCCTCTATATATATGTGTGTTGTGTGATCGTTTTATTATCTTCCTTAAACTGAGAAGAGTCACAAACTCTAAGGAACAATCAACTCTCTTGTGCTTACACCTGAGAATCATAAACAACCAATCTATTGACTGAGTTTGAAAGAAAGAGAGAGGAGGAAAGAAAAGATATGAAGTAGGAAAGCTTTGGTAAAACCAGTTTCCTTGTCACCCTGAGACTGTGATTGCTTTATGACCGCTATAAGGAGGAGCGTCGGCACACATTGAGTGGATCTTTGAGAAGCACACATCTTCGAGAAAGAGCTTCAAGGCAAGTGCTTTTTGGTTTCAATTTTGCTTTTAAAACTTTTGTCCCGAAAGTGGAATAAGGAGGATTGGCTCTAGAACCACTATAAAAAACTCTAGAGCGTCGTCTTTGACACAGTGGTGGGTTAAATTCCCAGTCAATTGAGTGAGGTGGAATTCCTACTCTAATTGTGAGGGTATAAGTCCTCACTTAGTGAATTTTGGGGATAGCTTAAGGTTGAGGGAGTCCTAACAGTAGATGTAGGTTGGCTAACCGAACCACTATATATCTTGTGTAACGCCCGTCCCTTTTCACCCGATAATCAGAGTTTATTTTTTTTTTTTATAAGAGTGACAAAGGGCGCGGACGTCACGATGCGAGTTAAGTCCGAGCTTCTAAAGCCCCGCCCTTAACTGGCCAACCCTACGTGTGCGCGGAACTAAGTCCACGAGGAACGGTTCATACGTAGACGTAAGCTTGCGGAAAATTAAACTAAGTGCGGAATTATCATAGAATCTATCCTACCAATTTTAGATAGCAGGGAAGAATATTCGTTTAATTACTAACATACCTCAAAATGATAATGTCTAACATAAAATCCAAAACATAGCAAGTAATCTAAAATTATTACAATCCGACAAGTTAAGCTACTCAAATTACATTTTTCCAAAATAAACTAAGTAAACTAAGTAGCTCGCTTCCCCAAGCTCCTAAGCTTGGCTCCCGTCTCGTCCTTCCTTTCCGCCATTTCCTGTGTCATCAGCTAGGGTAGAAGTAGGGCGTTAGACAATGCGCCCAGTAGGACTCTGAGTAGGGCTAACACATGGATTAGTGATAACAAAGCATATAGATAATATTATAACGAAAAACCATAAAATGAATGCTATGCCATGGGTGTTTTATGTCATGTGTCCCACCCATCATCCATATCATCATGCTGTCATATCCCCCTTGACGGAAAAACCTCGTGAAGATATAAACAATCACAAATGATCCCCCTTGACGGCAAAACCTCGTCAAGATATAAACAATCACAAATCATCTCCCTTGATGGCAAAACCTCGTCAAGATATAAACAATCACAAATCATCCCCCTTGATGGCAAGGCCTCGTCAAGGTGTCCCCATGTTTGCTTCTCGGTATCCCCGAAGGAGCATGGACTCCGGTTTCTTGATTTTCATCCTTCCCATGCCTTATCCCTCCCATGTCATGCATGAGATGTAGATGCTATATGCGATGTAATATATATGATAGCACAAACCATGGCATTTAAAATTCCATCAATAAAACATATAATTTTATTATCAAAAATAGATCAAGCAAAGCATCAATATACACATCATAGTCTTAAAACCCATCTTAAAACAATCATATGCTTACCAAAATAAATCAAAGAAAAACCCATACATAACACATAATCCATGGCTTACAAAAACGTAGGAATCCTACCGAATACCGACTAGCATCACTTTATGTTTCCATCCGATAATCCGGTCACCGATACGCGCATCGCTTGCGATGTCCGATACCTTATTATACATCATCAATTAGACTCACGTTTTAATCATTTAAGTCCATTAATCATACCTTAGCGGGGTTCGGCCATACACCATGGCCGAACCTCACTAACGAGGTTTGTGGGTCCCATTTAATCCATTAATTATTTTAATTACATGAGTCTAGAAACCAGCCACCCTAGGCTTTATTTAACCATACACAAGGTCATCTTTAAAACACCTAAGTCCATGATTAATCTCCATGGGATTCTTGAATTTGGCCATTAGTTTACGATTTTGCCACTACTCCTCCATGGTTAGGTTCTCATTTCATTTCTCCATTCTTAGGCCCATAATTGATCCATAATCTTGGATCCATTAATGACTCACCAATCATAAGATACAACCATTAAAAATCAGCCATTATCTTAACCTAATTCCCATTAATTAAAGCATATTCATAGACCTTAATCTTAGCCAATCCATTGGTTCACAAAATGGGTCCATTGATGTCTCATTAACCATGACATAACAACACTAGAAATCAGCCATTTAATTAACCTAATCTCCATTCATTTAAACACATACATAACCCCATACTTAGCCCATTAAGTGGCTCATAAAAATGGGTCATGGGTTCGGCCATACACCATGGCCGAACCCATGATGTTAATTTCCTTATTTCTCTTGGATCTTTTCCCACATTTTTTATCCACATCTTAGATCCCTTAATGCCTTACCACTTCATGTCATAGGATCTTTAAAATCAGCCCCTTTAATTAACATTAGGCTCACTTTCTTGAGTCCATCAAAACTACCAACATTCCCCATTATTTTTCCCTACTTACATATCCATTAAAATTATGAATACATTACCATATGGTTCATCATTCATTTGGTGACATTTAAGACCATAAAACATTAACCTTCATCCATGGATTCCTTCATTTAAAAACCCCTTTCAAAATTACTATCATTCTTACTTTAAAACTTTAAAAATCATTAACCACTTAACATAGCTTCCATTCTCTAACCTCATTAAAATTCTAACACCATCACCATAAGTTCATGGTCCATCATTCATTCATGCCTTTTAAGGCCACAAAAATCATTCACATCTTCCATGAATTTCATCATAAAAACCCATTTAAAAATTACCTACATTTAATCATTAAAATCTTAAAACCTTAAATCATCCTCCATGGCTTCCATTCTTTATAAACCCTAATAAATCAATTAATCACCTACCATGGTTTTGACCTTAAAAACCCCATTCCAATTTACTTAATTACTCACCATGATTCCTTCCAAAAATTCCATACATCCATTGCTTAAATAATTTAATTACATAATGTCCTTAATCCATTTATTTTTCTTAACCCTATTTTACCCATTAGGGTTTTGTCCATTTTTCATCCTTCCATGGGATGGATTTGAGATCCAAGGCCCATAATGTTTTGGCCACCACTAAATCTAAGAAATGGACCCCAAATCTTAAACCCTAAAAAAAAAAAATCCAATCTCTTGTTTAGAAATGCTTACAATCCGTCGGCTCCTTCGACTTTCTTTGCTCCCTTCGGACTCCTTGGCCTCCTCTCTTCTTCTTCTCCTTTGTTGGTCGGCTAGGATGCTTGATCAAGATGAAAAACCTCCAAGCTTGGGTTAGGCCATCATGGGGTGTGTTTGAGAGAGGGAGAGGAGAGGAGAGGATGGTGAGGAAGAAGATACTATGGCTTGACCTTGGAGTGATGGCCAAGCTTGGCTTCTTTCTTCTCTTCATCTCTTTTTCTTCCAAGCTTTTCTTCTTCTTTCTCTTCTTGGTGTGGGACAGTGGTGGAGAGCAAGAGAGGGAGAGAATGAAATGATTTAGATGAAAAGAGAAAGAGATAAGGTTCATTTCCTTTGGTGGAGTGACCTACACTCCACCATTTAATTTTCTCACCAACCACATGGGATTTTTATTTATGCTTTATGGTGGTGGTTGGGATAAACCACCACCTAAGCCAACGTTTTTGAGCTTGGTGATAAGGTGGTTTGGTCTCCCAATTTTGACCATTTGACCACCTTTTTTGATTAGATTAATTAATTAGATCATTAGGTTAATTAATTCCCGTTTAATTTAATTCCATTTCCCTACATTCCCTCCATGCATCCACCCATGGTTGGCCAATTCAACCATGGTGGCCGGCCCCACCAATCCTTGGTCCACACACCACCTCACTTGGTGAGGTGGAGGTGGGTCCCAATCAGCCATGTCACCTTGGTCAATTCATCACCAACTTAGGTGATTTAATTTAATCCATTTTCAACTACTTGGATCACCATTGGGCCCATGGCCCAATTACATTCACCTCCTACCCATTTACCTTAGAGCTTAAATCATTTTGACCCATTGGGTCCCGGATGTGAATTGGGTCCAATTTGACCATCCTTGGCCCAATTGACCATCATTGACCCTTTAAATGAATTTAAATCGAATCCATGGTCCATTGGGCCATACTTGGGCCTTTGTCCATATTTTGATCCATTCAGCATTTATTCCATCAAATTTCTAATTTCCACCATTAAAAATAAATAATAGCCACATATTTATTGATTTAAAAATTTCGGGCCATTACATCTTGTGTCCTTGTGCTTGTGGTGTTAGAGCTATTTTTTTGTGTTGATTGTTTAATAACATTTGCCAACACACACTCACTTGATTGTTGTATCCTCAGCGCTTAAACTAATCAATGAAATAAAATTTTAAAAGGACCAACTATTGTGAGATTGACCGATTACCGCTGCCGCCGCCCCCACCCGCCCCCCTCCCTCCCTCCCTCCCTCCCTCTAGGGTCAATCGTGTTCTAACTCTCAAGAGAACTTTCAATTGGTATCAGAGCCTAGTGCTCTCTTCATGGATTTAACCATCCAAGTTGATCCAAGATAAAACTCCATGGGAGATAGTCATGCAATATCCAAACCCTCTTACTTAGATGGAACAAACTATGTCTCATGGAAGGCCAAAATGAAAAGTTTCTTTGTTTCCATAGACTCGTCGGTATGTGATATTTTAAAGACTGGATGGTTGGAACCCACGAAAGAGAAAATGGTAGGATCCACCACAACCGTATTGATGACACCTAAACCTTTTGTCTCTTGGACCCTTACTGTGAAAGCTGCTTAGACAACTGATGGCAAAGCCTTGAATGCCCTTAGTTGTGTAGACTTTGACAATGAATACAGGCCACTCATGACCTGTAAAACTGCAAAGGATGGATGGGAAGTTCTTGAGAGAACCCATGAAGGCACCTCAATAGTGAAGATGTCCAAACTTCAGATTCTCCAAAATCAGTTTGATACTTTTAAAATGAGGGAGGATGAAGTCTTCTTGGATTTCTATTCCAAGATAAACGACATTGTGAATCAAATGTTCGCTGTAGATAAAGGGATAACCGAGGACAAGGTATGTACCAAAATTGTTCGGAATCTTGCTAAAAGATTCAAACCCAAGGTTGTGGCTATGGGGGGCAACAGAGATGTGTCCTTAATGAATATTGATAATTTGGTGGGTTCATTACAAACCAATGAACTACACTTTGAACAACCAGAGGAAAAATCCATTGTCTTGAAATCTTCCCTAAAACAAAATAAAACAAAAGATAATTCTTCGGAAGATGAATTCTCAAGTGATGAAATGGCAATGTTTGCCAATAGATTTTACAAAAAATTTGTAAAAAGAAACAACTTGAGAAAAATGGATAAGGGTGAAATGAGTAAAAAATACCCAAGAAGGCAAGAAGAAAACAAAGGAAAAGGGATGGAGAGAGAAGTTACCAATGAGTAGACCTGTTTCAATTGTGGGGGGAGACGACACTTCATGAATGAAGGTCCCTCAGATAAAATAAAAAGGGTTATGACTGTGGGTGTGTCAACTGTGGAAACCTCTGAATCAGAGAGTGATTCGGATGAACAGACCCAACGAAAAGTTGATGTATCAAAAGATCTCATAACCTCGATCATATATGATCAAGAAAACCCCACAATTGTAATGGAGGATGAGAGTGAAGACAATGAAAGTCTTCAAATGTCTTATTGTGCCCTGCTCTTTGAGAGTGAGAGGATGGCTAAGAAACTAAACAAGGTTAAAAATGAAAAATTAAACCTCTCTAGTCAAGTGGAAGATTTGAAAAATGAAAAATATCTTCTAATTTCTAAGCTTGAACTCTTAGATGTTGAAAACACTAAGCTTGAAGAGAATAATAAAAGACTTCGAAAAGAAATAATTATTCACTGTAAAGATGTCAAAAATCTATGGCATCACAACAATCTTCTTGAAGATGATGTTAAAAAACTGTCTTTGGAAGTTAGGGAATTAAAATTTCATAAAGAAAAATTCCAAGATTGGTCTACCCATAGAGAAGAAAGACTTAAGAGACTCCTAGGGGCGGGTAAACAACATGGTAATAGGTCTAGTCTTGGTGCCTCAGCCACCAAAGAACATATACATCAGGGAGTGTTTAGAAATACAAGTATCTCTTACCCTTTAACGGGTAAGTGCTATTTCTGTCACAAGGATGAGCATTTCAAAAGAAATTGCTATCATTGGAAGAGGTACTTGGAAAGGCAAGCACAACGGCACAATCTAGTAAAACCTATGCTTAAAACAAAACAAAGGAAGGTGGACACAAGGTAAAACTCTTTATTAAGACAGTTGAATCATGTCTTAAAAGAGTTGGAGCATCCCAAGGTTAGTCATCAAAGGTACGATCATAGGGGTGTGTATGTAACACCCAATGCCACAATCTTTGTACCTAAGAGATAGACCACCATTCATGTTTTGTTTTGGTTTAGGATTCACTTCCATATCTTAGACCACTACAAATGGACTCACAAGAGACCATGTGAGTTCACATAGCAGAAAAAATATTGTGACATGAGGAGAGAGAGCCTATAATGTACTTCTCCTGGTTATAGTACATATTCTACTTGGAAAGACATACATTCCATTTAAAGTATTTTGAACTTTAGGTGTCTTGGAATGTGAATTTTGATTGTGTGCATGTTTAATGATTTGATGAATTATGTTAGACATATCTATGCATTGGGATAAATCTATGTATGCCATGCTTAGAATAGGATTTCATCAAGTTGCACAAATTAAGGATGATTGCTCTACATTTTGAACCTCTCACTGTAGTCAACATGTCAGTATATAGAGTGGTCATTGTGACAGACATGTCGGTACTGTAATAAATCGAGCACTATTAAAAAGAGGGAAAATTGTCGAAAGGCTCGACCTATCGATGGAAACGACATGTCGGTGAGACATAAAGTTTAAATTAAAAGGGGCCCTTTCTGCGAAAGCGACAACACATTCTGTAATGGCTCGGAATTTTTTTTAAATCAATGAATATGTGGTTATTATTTATTTTAATGGTGGAAATTGGAAATTTGAGGGAATAAGTGGTGAATGGATCAAGATATGGGCAAAGGCCCAATTATGGCCCAATGGACTATGGAGTGGATTTAAATTCATTTAAAGGGTCAATGATGGTCAATTGGGCCAATGATGGTCAAATTGGGCCCAATACCCATTTGGGACCCAATGGATCAAGATGATGTAAGCTTAAATGTAAATGGATAAGATGATAATGTAATGGGTTTAAATCACCAAAGTTGATTTGAAGTTGACCAAGGTGACATGGTCCAATGGAACCCACCTCCACCTCACCAAGTGAGGTGGCGTGTGGACCAAGGATTGGTCGGGCCGGCCACCATGGTTGAATTGGTCAACCATGGGTAGAATAATGGAATTAGGTTAAGTGGAGATTAATTAACCTAAGGTAATTATTTAATTAATTAAATGATTAAATTATTCAAATGAGGGTCAAAGGTGGTCAAATGGTCACATGGAAGACCAAAAGCCATCTTATCTCCAAAACATGCAAAACGTTGGATAATGGTGGTTGGGTCATAAAGCATGGAAAATATCTTGGGTAGTTGGTGAGAAAGTTAAGTGGTGGAGTGTAGGTCACTCCACCAAAGGAAATTGATCTTATCTCTTTCTCTTTTCATCCAACTCTTTTCATTTCCTTTCTCTTTTGCTCTACACCATCATCCCTCATGTCTAAGGGAGAAGAAGAAGAAACCATGGAGGAAAGAAGAAAAGAAAGCTAAGAAAGAGAAGAAAAAAATTCAAAGCAAAGGCCCACCACTCCAAGATCAAAGCTTGGGATCTCCTTTCTCATCTCCATCCTCTCTCTCTCTCTCTCAAATCAAACCCTACTATGGCTGAACCCAAGCTTGGAGGTTGTCACCATTGATCAAGCATCTTAGCCGATCAAACAAGGAGAGGAAGAAGAAAGGAGGCCAAGGAAGCCGACGGGAGTGACGAAAGTCGGAGGAGACGTCGGATCGTAAGTATTTTCTAAAACAAGAGATTTGTATTTAGGGTTTAAGATTTGGATCCATTTTTGTTAAATTTGATCGTGGCCAAATGATCATAGGCCTTGGATCTCAAATCCATCAAATGGAATGATGGAAAGTGGACCAAACCCTAATGGAAAAATTAGGGTTAAGGAAGAAAAAAATAAAAGGATTAAGGGTGTTATGTAATTAAATGGATTAAGCATGGAATTATGTAATTTGGAAAGAAATTATGGGCCATAGGGTTCGGCCATGTAGTATGGCCGAACCCCGTGGTGGGTGATTAGGTAATGTTTGTTTTTGTTAGGGTTTTAAGGAGTGGAAGACATGTAAGCTAATTTGGAGATTTAATGGAATTTTAAGATTTAAAAATCATGGTGGGATAATTTCTAATTTTAGGGTTTTAATGGTTAATGTAGTAATTTTTTTAAGGGATTGTAAATGAGGAAATTTATGGGGAATGTAAATGGTTGTTATGGCATTAAGAAGCATGAATGAATGATTCAACCCCATAGTGGGTGTTTAAGTGATTTAATTAGGGTTTTAAATGGAGTTTTTAGGGTTAGTATCATGAAAGGATGATTAATGATGTTAGGATTTTAAATGACTAAATGTGGTAATTCTTTTACAAGGGATCTTGAATGAAAAACATGGAAGAATGGTGGGGAAGATTGGTAAGGTTGATGAACTCCAAATGATGAACCTAATGTTGAAAAGAAAAAGAATTACGGCTAAGATTGATGGACCCTAAATGTATCAAATAATGATTAAGGATTGATGAATTAAGTGTATGGTTTAGATTCTCTCAATGGAGGGACTTGTGATGGAACTAAGTCATGTATGTAGACCATGACCCATTTGTAGGTCATGTTATGGGTTAAATTTGGTATTATGCATGTGAGTAATAAATGGGGAATGTTGGTGGTGTTGATGAACCCTATGGGAATGTACTCATAATTTTATGGATGGAATGTTTTTTAAACCCTATGGTGGTCAAACGGTAGTTTTTAATGGTTATGAAATTATGGAAAAATAAGTGGGGAATGTTGGTGGTTTTTAGATGGGTTTAGAAGGATGGAAGAGATGGAGTAATGCATTAATAATTTGGAGGCTTAAAAGGGTCAAGTGTTGTAAATTTTAAAGGGAGTTTAATGAAGAAAAATCATGGAAGGAATGATTAGGATTATTAGGGTTTTTAGTGGTTAAATGTAGGAAATTTTTAAAGGGGCATAAATGAGGAAATGCATGGGAGGTGTGAATGGTGTTGGTAGCCTTAAAAAGGCATGAGGACACAATGGACTAGGAACGACCATGGCCGAACCCTATGGTGAGGTATTGTAAATTGTAATGGTTTATGGGTGTAAGAATGTAGAAATTGATGGAGAAGGGTGATGGTTTTAAATGGACCATGGGATCAGCCATGGTGTACGGCCGAACCCCATGGGAAAACTTTGATGAATTAAGTGTTTTGGAAACCATGAAAAGAATGGGAAGTATGGCATGACTAAGTGAGTCATTAATGGACTCAAGAAAATGTACCAAATTGATGATCAAAATTGATGGTTTGAATTGCATGATGTAAACCTCCTCATGGGAGGGCTTATTATGGATCTAAATGTGGTGAAAAGGACCCAAGGAAAATTGGGGACTAGGTTGAATCAAATGGGCTGATTTTAGTAAAACCCATGACCCAATTTGTGAGCCATTTGATGGGCTAAACTTGGGTTTATGTATGTAGTTAATTAATGTAGGTTAAGTTAATAAAAAGGGTTGTTTTAATAATGTTATGGCATGATTAAGTGGGTCACCAGTGGACTTGAGTGTATGGATCAATTATGAACAAAAAATGTACATGGTTAGGTGAATGTTTAACCATGGAAAAGAGGTAGTGGCAAAACCGTAAATAATGGCCAAATTCAAGAACCTCATGGGAGATGATCATGGGCTTAGGGAATCTAAGTAATAACCTTATGTATGACTAATGAAGCCTAGGGTCGCTGGTTTGTAGACTTGTGTGATTAAAATGTTTAATGGATTAAATGGGACCCACAAAACCTAGTTAGTGAGGTTCGGTCGTGATGTATGGCCGAACCCCACCAAGGTATGATTAATGGACTTAATAATAGTTAAAAACATGGACTAATTGATAATGTATAATAAGGTACCGGACATCGCAAGCGGTGCGTGATCGGTGACCGGATTATCGGACGGAAGCGAAAAAGGACGCTAGTCAGTATTCGGTAGGATTCCTACCTTTTTGTAAGCCATGGATTGAGTGATGGTTTCTTTGAATTATTTTGGAAACTATATGGTTTGTTTTAAGATGGGTTTTGGATTTAGTATTATGTTATGTTTTCCTTTAATTTATTTTGGTAATCATGTGGTTGTTTTTAAGATGGGTTTTGGATTTTGGTATTATGTGATGGGTTTCCTTTGATTTATTTTGATAATCATGGGATTGTTTTAAGATGGGTTTATGACTATGATTTATATACATTACATGGCATGTGGCATATACATCTCATGCATGACATGGGAGGGATATGGTATGGGAAGGATGAAATGAAACCAGAGTCCATGCTCCGTCGGGGCGACCGAGAAGCAAAAATGGGGATATCTTGATGTGTTTCTGTAATAACCCGAATTTTTGATAAATATATATATTGGCATTTATTCATTTTAAATTGAAGTTTGATGTAATAAAATGCCAAATGGACCAAATTTTGGGACAATGGCCCAAGGATGGCCCAATTGGGCCATGGGTTGGATGAAATCCATTAAAGGGGTCAATGAGGACTAATCGGGTCAACGATGGTCAAAGTGGGCCGATAGCCATGTGGGGCCCAATGGATCAAAATAATCGGTTCCAACCCTAAAGTAAGTGGGCAAAGAGAGAATCTAATTGGGCCATGGGCCCAATGATTACCCAATAAACCATGAATTAGAATTAATTCATTTAATTGGTCAATGGTAAGTAATTGAGTCAAGATAGTCAATTTGGGTCAAAGAGCCATGTGGGACCCAATGGACCAAGGCAACATGGCCAATGGGGCCCACCTCCACCTCACTCATTGAGGTGGCGTGTGGACCAAGGAAAAGTGGGGCCAACCATGGTTGACTTGGTCAACCATGGATAAATTGAGAGGACTAAGGTGTACTAAGGTGAATTAAATTGATTAAAATTATTGGAAAAGGATTTAAGTTAAAATCAATAACATGGCCAAGTGGGGCCCACCTCCACCTCATCAGGTGAGGTGGCGGGTGGGGTAGGTATAGGTGGGGGCCGTCCACCATGGTTGACTTGGTCAACCATGGGTGGATTTCTTAGAGAAATAAATTAATGAAATTAAATTAGATAAGAATTAATTAACCTAAAGGATCCAATTAATTAAACTAATTAGATTGGTCAATTTTGGGTCAATGGAAGAAGTCAAATGATGGTTTTATCTAAACCAAAACCACTCTAAGAAACACAAACCACCTAAGAAAAAACACAAAATTACCATGGATTTAGGGTGGTGGTTTTATCCCAACCACCACCACTCCAAACATGGTGACCCATACCTAGCCATGAGTGGGTCAAATGGTCAAGGTTGAAAGACTCAAACCACCCTTGTGCAAACACCAAAACCATTGGCTTGGTGGTGGTTTGGTCTCAACCACCACCACCAAGGTCAAGGGAGCCCATACTTTGGTTGGTGGAGCCATAATGGTGGAGTGTAGTTTGGTCAACCAAAATGAGATGTGTTTGATCTCATTCTCATCTCCTTTCCATCTCTCTCTCTCCCTCTCTCTTGCACTCTCAAAAAAAAACGTCCCTTGCACTAAGGAAAAGAGAACAAAGCTTAGAAGAAAAACTTAGAAAGAAAGAAGAAGAAAAGAGAAGGAAAAGATTAAGTCTTGGGCCACCCCAAGATCAAGATCCTGGAAGAATTTTCTTCCCCATTTCCATACTCTTTCCCTCTCAACCTAACCCTATCTTAGCCAACCCAAGCATGTCCCACCATTGATCAAGCTCATCTAGCCGATCATCAAGAAGAGAAAGAAGGAGAAAGGGCTAAGGAAAAAGAAAGAAGGACCGGAGGAGTCGTCGGTGCGGTAAGATTTTCTTAAAACAAGAGTTTATGTTTTTTTTAAAAGATAGCATGTGGAATCCATTTCTTAGACTAAACATGGCCAAAAATGTTGTGGGCCATGGATCTAAGATCCATCAAAAGATAAGATAAGAAATGGATGAAAAAATGGAGGAATGGATTAAGGAATGGAAGCATGGAAATTTTAAATGGAATTGTTATAAGTCTTTATTAAGCATAGGAAAAATAGAAATTTTGATGAATGGATGACCATAGGGTTCGGCCATGTAGCATGGCCGAACCCCATGGTGAATGATGGATAATTTAATTTAGATTATATGGTTTAAAATGTTGGAGAATGCTTAATGGTTGTTATGAGGATTTCAAGATTTTAAAATGATTGAAAAGTTGGTAAGTTTTAAATGGTGATGATTAGTGATTATGAGGGTTAGGGTTCTTAAATTAATGGTTTTTAAGGTTGGGAAATGATGGAGGATGGTTAGGGTTTCAAGGGTTAAATGTAGGCAATTTTTGGAAAAAAGTTTTATGATGGAATCCATGGATGACATTTTGGAATTTTTATAAGATTAGAAGTATGGAGAATGGTTAATGAAAATTAGTTTTCAAATGATTAAAAATGGGTGTTTTTAAAGGATTGTTAAAATGAGAAAATCATGAGGAAATGTTAGTGGTTTTAATGGACTTTTAATGTGATTAAAGGACCCAAGTTAAAAAAAAAAAATGAAATGAGGGAAAGGCATCATGGGTTCGGCCATGGTGTATGGCCGAACCCATGACCCATGTTTTAGGTCATTCATGGGCTAAGTATGGTTTATATGTGTGCTTAAACAAAATGGAAATTAAGTTAAGTTAATGATGAAATTTAAATGGATGTTACAAGTATAATATGTGATGTTTAAATGGAATAAAGATGGTGATTGAAATGGATGATTTAAGTTTCATAGGAGGTTGTTTTAAAGGGCCAAAATGAATGAAGATTTGTGATTTTTGAAATGGATGATTTAAGTTTCATAAGAGGTTGTTTTAAAGGGCCAAAATGATTAAAAGTTTTGTGATTTTAAATTGGATTATTTTGGGACAAAACTTAGTCTTTGAAAATGGTATCCATAAAGGTGAACCTTAGGGTAGTGATTAGTGGCTTTAATAAATGGAAAATAATGTAGAAGAATACTAGATTTTGATGGATTTATAAAAAAGGATATGTGGGCCACACCTTAGGCCAAAATGTGGAATTAGGTGTGGGAGTAATTATTTTTCAAAATTAAATATTAGGTGGCTGATTTTATGATGTAAGGTCATGATTGAATGGACCTAAGTATGAATGAATCTTGGACTTAGAATGCACATAAATAAATGAATGATTTACCATGGAAGGAGAATGGCAAAACAGTAATTTGTGGCCACATTGAAGGACCATGGGTTTGACCATGGTACATGGCCAAACCCTATGGGGGTTGGACATGAAAATGGAAATATTATGAATGGTTAAGTAAAGCGATTAGTTGCTGCGTTTTAGGCTCGCAAATCGGAATTTTAAATTTGGCCAAAATTGGATTTATGTATGAGTCTAGAGCCAATGGATAATGGGCTAAGTTAGGGACTTAATCATGGACGATGTATGGACTAATTCAATAAATGTAATAAGGTATCGGGCGTCGCAAACGGTACGCGATCGGCGACCGGATTATCGAACGGGAAGCATAACGGAACGCGACACGGTATTCGGTAGGATTCCTACCTCTTTGTAAGCGATGGATATGTGATGGTGTTTTAAATTATTTTGATTTGGCTTATGATGGATTTATGAGTATGATTTATCTTATGATGAATTTTAAATGATGAAGCATATGGTTTATATTTTAATATTATGCATTATATGACTATGTATGATATGTCAAGTATATGGGATACATATATATTACATAGCATAATGCACTACATCTCATGCATGGCATGGGCAGAAAAAAATAAATAAACCGGAGTCCATGCTCCGTCGGGGCGACCGAGGATCAGACATGGGGATTGCCTGAGGGTTATAACCGGAGTCCATGCTCCGTCGGGGCGACCGAGAATCAGACATGGGGATAGCCTGAGGGCTATAACCGGAGTCCATGCTCCGTCGGGGCGACCGAGAAGCAAACATGGGGAACAGGATATTGTATGATCATACGGATAATGGGTGGGACACATGACATAAACACCCATGACATAGCATTCATCACATACTTATTTTGTTGTATTTTATGTTATCGATATGTGTGTATCACTAATCCATGTGCTAGCCCTACTCGGAGTCCTACTGGGCGCGTTGACTAACGCCCTACTTCTACCCTAGCTGATGACGCAGGAGAGGCAGGAAGCGGTGGAAATACCGGAGGCCAAGCTTAGGAGCTTGGAAAACGCAGTCCTAGTTTATATTATGTTTAAATTTTGGAGATGTAATTTTAAAGTAACTTAGCTTGTCGGGTTGTATAAATTTACATTTCTGCGATGGTTTGGACGTTACTTATGGACGATACATTTTGTGATGAAATCATGAACATAGGGGCATTTTGGTAAATTCCATGTTGTATCTTCCCTTCTATATAAAAAAAAAAAAAAAAAAAAACCGGTAGGATAGACTCTATTATCATGTTCCGCAATAATCATAATCCACGAGCTTACTTCCTACGCGTGAACCATTCTCGTGGACTTAGTTCCGCGCACGCGTTGGGTTGGCCAGTTAAGGGTCGGGCTTTAGAAGCTCGGACTTAACTCGCGTCGTGGCGTCCGCGCCCTCTCTCACTCTTCTATTTCAAAAAAAAAAAAAAAAAAAATAGACTCTGATTTTTCGGAAAACGGGTGAAAAAGGGCGGGGCGTTACAGTTGGTATCAGAGCGAAATTGAAAGAATGAATCTCTCGAAGTATGATTAAGACGGTTGCATGTCTCACTGACAGCTAAGAATCCCAACTGACCGACTCTTCGGAGTCCGCTGCACGGGGGCCGGGTTAATCTACTTCGATTGACTCAGACTGAAACATTCAATCTGAGCGCCACATTTGACGTAAGAAATGATAGGAAGGGAAGTACAATCATTATAACATTGAGGGAATTACCAAAATTAGGAGATTTTCCCCCAATTTCACAAAAATGGACAAACATAGCTAGATGGGAAGTTTTCCCCAAACCAAGTATGCTTATTTGGCAACTTTCCCCCAAATGAAAGACACAACATTCAATACTTAGGAATTTCCCCCAAAAACGAAGTATACTTAATCAATAATTCTCCCCCAAATTGAAGGAACATTTGATACTTAGGAAAATTATTCCAAACTATGAACATGACAATGATTGTGAAAGAACTAAGTCAATATGTTTCGATGACTTAGGAAAAGATGCCGCCAAAGAGAAGAACCCGTCGCAACCCCCGAGTGGAGAGAGAGGTAACACCCCCTCGACAGGAAGAAGAGGTACCACCACCTCATACAGCCGAGGGACAAAATAGTATCAATGTAGAAGGTGTACCTCCCGAGTTGAAGGACATAGTTCAAGCGGCAATCGCTTCTGCTCTACAACAACATTCAAGTGGCAATGCGACCGCTAGCGACTCCAATAAACGAAAGATGGTCAAGGACTTCCAACAACAGCGCCCTCCCTACTTCAAGGGAAAGGAAGGGGCTGTGGGAGCGGAACACTGGTTAAAGAGGATCAACCAAATCTTGAATTTGCTCCAAATTTCCAGTACTGCTGATAAGATCTTATTAGCCACATCCCAACTGATCGAAGATGCTGGTAGTTGGTGGGAAGTGGTAGAAAAGCAACAAGCATTGATACCGGAAGGAGAAAGGATACCCATGACATGGGAGTGGTTCTCGGCCACCTTCCTAGAACAATTCTTTCCGGAGGAAGAAAGAGAGAGCCAGACTGAAGCTTTCATCTCACTGGTACAGGGCAACATGACAGTGGCGGAGTATCACAGAGAATTTCTTAAACTGTCTATCTATGGGTTCTATATGGTGGATACTGAACACCGAAGGGCCCGTAAGTTTGAACGGGGCCTTCGGCCAAGCATCAAGAATAGAGTAACCATTTTCAAAGAGCCCACACTGGCAGGGGTGGTTAGCAGGGCCACCATCGCAGAAAAGGAACTAAATGAGATAGTGCGGTTCGACAACCGCCGAGGGCAGGGTGGGCGGGGAACATTCCAACCCAACAAGAAGTTCCGCCCGAATCCTAGCAGGCCCTCACCCTCCACAGGATCTACCGGGAGCTTTCGCCCTAGTCAGCCTTCTACATCAGCATCAGTCACACAGGTTCACCGGGGTGGGAACACCTGTTATCAGTGTGGCCAACAGGGCCACTACAAGAGAGAGTGTCCACAAACTAGCCGACCCTCCAACTTCCGGGACCCTTTCCGCCCTCCAACTAGACCAACGCAGTCGCGGGGAGGCAGAACACATAATCAGGCGGGGCGGGCACCAAAACCTGCGGGATCTGGACGACTCTTCACCATACCATCTCCAATAGCAGTGGACCGTTCAGTGATGCAAGGTATGGCTGTAATTGGTAGTTCCTATGCTGTTACTTTATTTGACTCTGGAGCATCACATTCATTCATATCTGCTGCATTCATATCTGCCACGGGTACACTAGTACAAAACCTGTCCACATCACTCACTATTGTATCCCCCGTCGGAGACACATCATTAGGACTAATATGTACGGCATTGAACACGGAACTCGCGGGATTCAGATTTGAGTTTGATTATTTAGTAATCGATATGGCGGAATATGATGTCATATTTGGCATGGATTGGTTGACCACGTATCAGGCCCATATTGACTGCCATCTTCGTAGGGTAACATTTTGGTCACCCGAGGGAAAGCGGTACATGGTACACGCTGACAGACAGGGAATCCC
Source organism: Chimonanthus salicifolius (assembly GCA_013350335.1). Taxonomy (NCBI): domain Eukaryota; kingdom Viridiplantae; phylum Streptophyta; class Magnoliopsida; order Laurales; family Calycanthaceae; genus Chimonanthus; species Chimonanthus salicifolius. The sequence goes on along the minus strand of CM023533.1, from coordinate 60,408,521 downwards.
TAGAAGACTGCAAGAGGAATTGAACCATCTTGCCTTGAACAACCTCAGATTAGATAAGGCACCAACGATTGAACTTCCGGCGGTAGTAGCAGATTTTGCCGAGGTATTCCCAATAGAACTCCCTGGTTTGCCACCCAAGAGGGAGATAGACTTTGAAATAAAATTATACCCCGGCGCCGCTCCAGTATCATTACCCCATTATAGGATGGCGCCAGCTGAGATGACTGAACTGAAGAAGCAAATTGATGAACTGCTTAGACTAGGCTTCATTCGGAACAGTACATCCGCATGGGGAGCCCCAGTGTTATTTGTGAAAAAGAAAGACGGTACCCTACGAATGTGTGTGGACTATAGGAAATTAAATCAGTTGACTGTCAGGAACAAGTATCCCCTACCCCGGATTGATGATCTGTTTGATCAACTTAGGGGTTCCTCTCATTTCTCTAAGATTGACCTGATGTCCGGATACCATCAAATTCGGGTTAGAGAAGAGGACATAGAGAAGACAGCCTTCAGGACACGATATGGTCTATATGAATATGTAGTCATGCCGTTTGGACTTACTAATGCACCGGCAGTGTTCATGGACTTGATGAATAGAATATTCCGTCCATACTTAGATCAGTTTGTGATCGTATTCATCGATGATATTCTGATCTACTCCAAAAGTCAGAACGAACATGCCGAGCACCTGCGGATAGTCCTAGACACCTTGCGGAAGAACCAATTGTATGCCAAAGCCAGCAAATGTGAATTTTGGTTATCGGAAGTCAACTTCTTGGGACACATCATATCAGAGGAAGGTATAGCCGTGGACCCGGCTAAGGTGGCAGCAGTCAAGGAATGGAAAGTGCCGACAAATGTGACCGAAATCCGCAGTTTTCTGGGATTGGCCGGTTACTATCGGAAATTCATCATGGACTTCTCCAAGATTGCGGCTCCACTTACCCGACTCACTCAGAAAGGAGTCAAGTTTGAGTGGTCCAATCTGTGCAATCAAAGATTTGAGAAGCTTAAGGAGAGGCTTACGACCGCTCCTATTCTGATCTTGCCAGAAAGAGGCAGAAATTATGAGGTGTACTGCGATGCCTCCGGTGAGGGACTGGGGTGCACACTCAGTCAAGGTAATCGTGCGGTGGCGTATGGATCGAGACAGTTGAAAATTCATGAACGCCATTATCCCACACATGATCTGGAACTAGCAGCGGTGGTCTTCGCTCTCAAAAGCTGGAGACACTACCTCTATGGTGAAAAGTTTGAGGTGTTCTCGGATCACAAAAGTTTGAAGTACTTATTTGATCAGAAAGAACTCAATATGAGACAACGTAGATGGATGGAATATCTGGCGGATTATGAGTTCGCACTTCGGTACCATCCTGGCAAGGCGAACAAAGTGGCGGATGCTCTCAGCCGTTTGTCACATGCGACAATAGCCAGCATGATCAGGACGGAATGGGAGGTACTGAATACCATCAGAGAGTTTAAACTCTACCTCAATAATCATGGGACTATATATAATTTGATCATACGATCCCACATGGTCTCCGAGATTGAACGGGAGCAACGGACAGACCCAGAAGTGGAGGAGATTTGGGCTAAAATGTCTACCGGTGAGGTTGTACCAGAGTGGGAATTACGACCAGGACAGGGTCTTATGTTCCGAGGTAGGACATACGTACCTAAGAACTGTAGAAGAGAGTTGTTGATTGAAGCACACCAAACCAAACTCTCTATCCACCCGGGCAACACGAAGATGTACCATGATCTTAAGAGGCACTATTGGTGGCATGGACTTAAGAAAGACGTGGCAGAGTTTGTTGCTCGTTGCTTAACATGTCAACAGGTTAAGGCAGAACATCGGAAACCGCCAGGCTTACTCGCACCGTTACCAATACCAGAATGGAAATGGGAACACATATCCATGGACTTTGTAACAGGGTTGCCAAGGTCATCCAAGGGTAACGATGCAATATGGGTCATAGTGGACCGGTTGACCAAGTCTGCACATTTCCTTCCCATCAAGATGACAGATTCATCAGAGACTTTGGGTCGACGGTACATCCGGGATATCATCAGGTTACATGGTATTCCCCGGTCTATTGTATCCGATAGGGATGGCCGATTCACCGGCAGAGTATGGCAAGGCTTGCAGTCGGCTATGGGAACCGATGTATTAACTAGCACAGCATTTCATCCACAGACTGATGGACAGTCAGAGAGGACGATACAGACACTGGAAGATATGCTGAGAGCATGCATGCTAGACTTTAAGGGCGGATGGGAGGATCATCTGCCACTGGTGGAGTTCTCTTACAATAACAGTTACCAGGCAAGTCTCCAGATGGCTCCGTTTGAGGCCTTGTATGGTAGACCGTGTAGATCACCAGTGTGTTGGACGGAGGCCGGTGAGCCTGCGTTGATCGGACCGGATTTGGTTGCAGAGACTACAGCGCAGATTAAGCTGATACGGCAACATCTACTCACTGCACAGAGCCGTCAGAAGAGCTATGCCGACAAGAGGAGAAGGTTCCTCGAGTTTGAGGTGGGAGACTTAGTGTTCTTAAAAGTCTCGCCACGGAAAGGGCACATGAGGTTCGGAAAGAAAGGGAAACTGTCACCTAGATTTGTGGGGCCGTTTCCAATACTGAAGAGGGTGGGAGGGGTAGCTTATCAGTTAGCGCTCCCTCCACAGCTGTCATCTCTACATGATGTGTTTCATGTGTCCATGCTGAGAAAGTACAATCCTGATCCTTCTCATGTGATAAATGTTCAAGACATCGATGTACAAAGCGATGTGACATATGTGGAGAAGCCGGTCAGAGTTATTGAAAGTGAACAAAGGGTGCTACGGAACCGCGCCATTCAGTTCGTCAAGGTGGTATGGGAACGACATGGCAGTGAAGAAACCACCTGGGAACTTGAGTCGGAGATGAAGACTGCTTATCCGGAGCTCTTCGCATGAGTTGTTTGAAACCCCTACTTCACTCGAATTTTCGGGACGAAAATTTCAAAAGAGGATTCTATTGTAATAACCCGAATTTTTGATAAATATATATATTGGCATTTATTCATTTAAATTGAAGTTTGATGTAATAAAATGCCAAATGGACCAAATTTTGGGACAATGGCCCAAGGATGGCCCAATTGGGCCATGGGTTGGATGAAATCCATTAAAGGGGTCAATGAGGACTAATCGGGTCAACGATGGTCAAAGTGGGCCGATAGCCATGTGGGGCCCAATGGATCAAAATAATCGGTTCCAACCCTAAAGTAAGTGGGCAAAGAGAGAATCTAATTGGGCCATGGGCCCAATGATTACCCAATAAACCATGAATTAGAATTAATTCATTTAATTGGTCAATGGTAAGTAATTGAGTCAAGATAGTCAATTTGGGTCAAAGAGCCATGTGGGACCCAATGGACCAAGGCAACATGGCCAATGGGGCCCACCTCCACCTCACTCATTGAGGTGGCGTGTGGACCAAGGAAAAGTGGGGCCAACCATGGTTGACTTGGTCAACCATGGATAAATTGAGAGGACTAAGGTGTACTAAGGTGAATTAAATTGATTAAAATTATTGGAAAAGGATTTAAGTTAAAATCAATAACATGGCCAAGTGGGGCCCACCTCCACCTCATCAGGTGAGGTGGCGGGTGGGGTAGGTATAGGTGGGGGCCGTCCACCATGGTTGACTTGGTCAACCATGGGTGGATTTCTTAGAGAAATAAATTAATGAAATTAAATTAGATAAGAATTAATTAACCTAAAGGATCCAATTAATTAAACTAATTAGATTGGTCAATTTTGGGTCAATGGAAGAAGTCAAATGATGGTTTTATCTAAACCAAAACCACTCTAAGAAACACAAACCACCTAAGAAAAAACACAAAATTACCATGGATTTAGGGTGGTGGTTTTATCCCAACCACCACCACTCCAAACATGGTGACCCATACCTAGCCATGAGTGGGTCAAATGGTCAAGGTTGAAAGACTCAAACCACCCTTGTGCAAACACCAAAACCATTGGCTTGGTGGTGGTTTGGTCTCAACCACCACCACCAAGGTCAAGGGAGCCCATACTTTGGTTGGTGGAGCCATAATGGTGGAGTGTAGTTTGGTCAACCAAAATGAGATGTGTTTGATCTCATTCTCATCTCCTTTCCATCTCTCTCTCTCCCTCTCTCTTGCACTCTCAAAAAAAACGTCCCTTGCACTAAGGAAAAGAGAACAAAGCTTAGAAGAAAAACTTAGAAAGAAAGAAGAAGAAAAGAGAAGGAAAAGATTAAGTCTTGGGCCACCCCAAGATCAAGATCCTTGAAGAATTTTCTTCCCCATTTCCATACTCTTTCCCTCTCAACCTAACCCTATCTTAGCCAACCCAAGCATGTCCCACCATTGATCAAGCTCATCTAGCCGATCATCAAGAAGAGAAAGAAGGAGAAAGGGCTAAGGAAAAAGAAAGAAGGACCGGAGGAGTCGTCGGTGCGGTAAGATTTTCTTAAAACAAGAGTTTATGTTTTTTTTAAAAGATAGCATGTGGAATCCATTTCTTAGACTAAACATGGCCAAAAATGTTGTGGGCCATGGATCTAAGATCCATCAAAAGATAAGATAAGAAATGGATGAAAAAATGGAGGAATGGATTAAGGAATGGAAGCATGGAAATTTTAAATGGAATTGTTATAAGTCTTTATTAAGCATAGGAAAAATAGAAATTTTGATGAATGGATGACCATAGGGTTCGGCCATGTAGCATGGCCGAACCCCATGGTGAATGATGGATAATTTAATTTAGATTATATGGTTTAAAATGTTGGAGAATGCTTAATGGTTGTTATGAGGATTTCAAGATTTTAAAATGATTGAAAAGTTGGTAAGTTTTAAATGGTGATGATTAGTGATTATGAGGGTTAGGGTTCTTAAATTAATGGTTTTTAAGGTTGGGAAATGATGGAGGATGGTTAGGGTTTCAAGGGTTAAATGTAGGCAATTTTTGGAAAAAAGTTTTATGATGGAATCCATGGATGACATTTTGGAATTTTTATAAGATTAGAAGTATGGAGAATGGTTAATGAAAATTAGTTTTCAAATGATTAAAAATGGGTGTTTTTAAAGGATTGTTAAAATGAGAAAATCATGAGGAAATGTTAGTGGTTTTAATGGACTTTTAATGTGATTAAAGGACCCAAGTTAAAAAAAAAAAATGAAATGAGGGAAAGGCATCATGGGTTCGGCCATGGTGTATGGCCGAACCCATGACCCATGTTTTAGGTCATTCATGGGCTAAGTATGGTTTATATGTGTGCTTAAACAAAATGGAAATTAAGTTAAGTTAATGATGAAATTTAAATGGATGTTACAAGTATAATATGTGATGTTTAAATGGAATAAAGATGGTGATTGAAATGGATGATTTAAGTTTCATAGGAGGTTGTTTTAAAGGGCCAAAATGAATGAAGATTTGTGATTTTTGAAATGGATGATTTAAGTTTCATAAGAGGTTGTTTTAAAGGGCCAAAATGATTAAAAGTTTTGTGATTTTAAATTGGATTATTTTGGGACAAAACTTAGTCTTTGAAAATGGTATCCATAAAGGTGAACCTTAGGGTAGTGATTAGTGGCTTTAATAAATGGAAAATAATGTAGAAGAATACTAGATTTTGATGGATTTATAAAAAAGGATATGTGGGCCACACCTTAGGCCAAAATGTGGAATTAGGTGTGGGAGTAATTATTTTTCAAAATTAAATATTAGGTGGCTGATTTTATGATGTAAGGTCATGATTGAATGGACCTAAGTATGAATGAATCTTGGACTTAGAATGCACATAAATAAATGAATGATTTACCATGGAAGGAGAATGGCAAAACAGTAATTTGTGGCCACATTGAAGGACCATGGGTTTGACCATGGTACATGGCCAAACCCTATGGGGGTTGGACATGAAAATGGAAATATTATGAATGGTTAAGTAAAGCGATTAGTTGCTGCGTTTTAGGCTCGCAAATCGGAATTTTAAATTTGGCCAAAATTGGATTTATGTATGAGTCTAGAGCCAATGGATAATGGGCTAAGTTAGGGACTTAATCATGGACGATGTATGGACTAATTCAATAAATGTAATAAGGTATCGGGCGTCGCAAACGGTACGCGATCGGCGACCGGATTATCGAACGGGAAGCATAACGGAACGCGACACGGTATTCGGTAGGATTCCTACCTCTTTGTAAGCGATGGATATGTGATGGTGTTTTAAATTATTTTGATTTGGCTTATGATGGATTTATGAGTATGATTTATCTTATGATGAATTTTAAATGATGAAGCATATGGTTTATATTTTAATATTATGCATTATATGACTATGTATGATATGTCAAGTATATGGGATACATATATATTACATAGCATAATGCACTACATCTCATGCATGGCATGGGCAGAAAAAAATAAATAAACCGGAGTCCATGCTCCGTCGGGGCGACCGAGGATCAGACATGGGGATTGCCTGAGGGTTATAACCGGAGTCCATGCTCCGTCGGGGCGACCGAGAATCAGACATGGGGATAGCCTGAGGGCTATAACCGGAGTCCATGCTCCGTCGGGGCGACCGAGAAGCAAACATGGGGAACAGGATATTGTATGATCATACGGATAATGGGTGGGACACATGACATAAACACCCATGACATAGCATTCATCACATACTTATTTTGTTGTATTTTATGTTATCGATATGTGTGTATCACTAATCCATGTGCTAGCCCTACTCGGAGTCCTACTGGGCGCGTTGACTAACGCCCTACTTCTACCCTAGCTGATGACGCAGGAGAGGCAGGAAGCGGTGGAAATACCGGAGGCCAAGCTTAGGAGCTTGGAAAACACAGTCCTAGTTTATATTATGTTTAAATTTTGGAGATGTAATTTTAAAGTAACTTAGCTTGTCGGGTTGTATAAATTTACATTTCTGCGATGGTTTGGACGTTACTTATGGACGATACATTTTGTGATGAAATCATGAACATAGGGGCATTTTGGTAAATTCCATGTTGTATCTTCCCTTCTATCTAAAAAAAAAAAAAAAAAAAACCGGTAGGATAGACTCTATTATCATGTTCCGCAATAATCATAATCCCCGAGCTTACTTCCTACGCGTGAACCATTCTCGTGGACTTAGTTCCGCGCACGCGTTGGGTTGGCCAGTTAAGGGTCGGGCTTTAGAAGCTCGGACTTAACTCGCGTCGTGGCGTCCGCGCCCTCTCTCACTCTTCTATTTCAAAAAAAAAAAAAAAAAATAGACTCTGATTTTTCGGAAAACGGGTGAAAAAGGGCGGGGCGTTACAGTTTCATCCATAAATGGGGATATTATGAGATATAACCGAAGTCGATGCTCCGTCGGGGAGACCGAGAAGCAAACATGGGGACACCTTGACGAGGCTTTGCCGTCAAGGGAGATGATGTGTGACTGTTTATATCTTGACGAGGTTTTTGCCATCAAGGGGATGATTTGTGACTGTTTATACCTTGACGAGGTTTTTGCCGTCAAGGAGATGATTTGTGACTGGTTATATCTTGACGAGGTTTTTCCGTCAAGGGGGATATGGTATCATGATAGTAAAGATGATGGGTGGGATTCATAACACAGACACCCATGGCATGACATTCATCTTATAGTTTTCCATATATGATTTCATATGTGGTTGTTATTACTAATCCATGTGCTAGCCCTATTCGGAGTGCTACTGGACGCGTTGTCTAACGCCCTACTTCTACCCTAGATGATGACACAGGAGATGGCAGAAGCGGAGGACAAGACGGGAGCCAATCTTAGGAGCTTGGGAAAGTGAGCTGTTTAGTTTATTTTAGTTTTATTTTGGAAATGTAATTTTGAGTAACTTAGCTCGTCAGAATGTAATAACTTAAATTACTTGCTATGTTTTGGATTTTATTTTGGACAGTACGATTTAGCGGTATTTTAGTAATTAAATGGATGTTTCTTCCCTGCTATCTGAAAATTTGTAGGGTAGTCTCTATGGAAATTTCCGCACTTAGTTAATATTCCACAAGCTTACGTCTACATGTGAATTGTTCTCCGTGGACTTCGTTCCACGCACATGTAGGTTAGCCAGTTAAGGGTTGGGCTTTAGAAGCTCGGACTTAACTCACGTCGTGACGTCAGCGTTCCTTTGCCACTCTTTATTTCAAAAAAAAAAAAAAAAATAGACTCTGATTTTCGGTGATAAGGGGCAGGTGTTACACATTCGAATTTGTTGTCTCTTCTCCCGCGAAGGTCTGGTGGTCCCTCTTTCGTCTCCTATGCCCTAGACCAGTCAATAGGATCTCTCGGAGTGTTTTCTAGCCAAAAAACCGTACAATATTTGTTTCTCTCGTCTATAAAAGCCTGATAATCACGGTTTGTGTGATTTTCGAAGATCATGTTAGGCTCAGTCGTCACCTCATCCGCATCCAAGCCAGTGTTTGAGGATCTCTTCTTGGAAAAACTATGCCCAGAATGATGGCATCCCGGTCACGCCTTTAGACCTCGAAGAACGAGGTGAAACCAGTTGGTGGGCCAATAGAACCAAAAGATCAGCCTCTAGATCTTCCCCGGGCTCTAACTCTGAAAATCCTGCGTCTGGACCAGAACCTAGTTCTCACCCGAGAACCCAACCAGAAGTCGAAAGAGACCTCATCATTGACAATGAAGTCATCTTCATCGAAAAACAACGTGAAGAAATGATTGATGGTGCAGAAGAGGAAAATGGTCTTAGAACTGGTAATGAAGAGCATGTCGTTATCCCTGTTGACACCAGTGAGGAGGAAAGTCACAGTTCTGAGGACTTTTGGAGAGACTTTGAGGAAGAAGAATATCAGTATCCCCCTCAAGAGAACGTCAATCTGGGCAGGAGTGTCTACAGACTTGAAAGGAGAATAGACTACCTTAAAAGAAGTCTAGATAGTATTAGGTTGACTGTCAAGGATCTAGTCTCTGTTGTCTCCTTCTCTAACAGAGTTCCAGATTCTCGGTCCTCTTCTCCTCTAGAACCTCCTCAAGATGGCCATGCTTAGGATAGTTCTTCATGTTTTTTTTTTTAAAAAAAAAACTATACTTTTGATATTTTTGACTAAGCATCCATGATGCCCCCTCCAAAACCATATGTACTACATATGCTGATTATCAATGATATGATATGATTTTCTATGGTTTGACGTGTGTATTGTTGTGTTTGAATGACCTTTATCTCTTGTCTATGGTTAACATAGTTTTTGTTAAATAAACTAAAATACAGGTTTAGATGAGTTGGTTTTGTATTGGCATGTTAAGGAGATAGGGACCGTGCTAAGATATTGCACACACCCTTGGAGTTTGGGGGAGCACATAATATGTGCTGATTAGTTGATGTCACTGGTCATGACAATTTATGGAGGACGGTGGAGGCAAGCTTGAAAGGAAGCTTGGAGAAAAATAAACATAGAGGCAGCTAAGTTTATGGGGGAGATAATCAAAGAAGCTAGAGAAGATAGCTTTGAGTATGGGCGAAAAAGATTTAAGGGAAGCTAGGTAAGGTAGCTTGACTCCAATGGGAGATCACCTTTGAGACAACACAGATCTTAAAGGGAAGGAAGAAGAAAAACAATAATGCATTGGAAATTTGCATTGTACTGAGGGGGAAGATCAATGTTTGAATGTGTAAGACTTAATGAGTTTGGATATGAACTTATGGAAGCACTAAATACAAGAAGCATGGTGGAGTGCTTAAAATCCAATGATGTGTACTAAACCTTTCTCAATTGTAACACTTTGGAATTTCATATTATTAATATTTATGAAATTGTCATTTACTTGTGAAATTATTGGATATGGACCTTACATGGGTAAAGGATTGGGTCAATTGCCCAATTAAGACCCAACGGATTGTGGATATGGTGGCAACTGGATTAATTGGGTAAGATGTATTCAATTGGGTCAAAGTTGTTAATTGGGTCAAAATGTCCAATTGGGACCCAATGGGTCGAGTTTGACTTGGTTGACCACCAAGTGAGTTGAGTTAATTAAATGAGTTAGAGTTAGACGATTTGAATTTTAAGTTTAAATTCAAACAATGGAAAGGATGGTTTGTATTTTAAATTCAAATTCAAAATAATGGGGTGGACGGTTTCATGTTTAAAGTTCAAATAAATGAGATGGATTTAATATTTGAAATTCAAGCAAATGGAATATGTTTGAAGTTCAAATTCAAATGGGATGGACATCTTTGACATTTCAAAAATTAAAGTTCAAACAATGGTTATAGGTTGGAGAGATAAAGGTGGTTTAAAATTCAAAATAAATGGGGTGGACGGTTTCATGTTTGAAATTCAAACAAACAAGATGGAGGAAGCTATGTTTAAATTCAAAATAATGATACACGTTGGAGAGATGAAAGGATATAGGTTTATTTCAAATTCAAAGGCAATGGTTACACGTTGGAAAGATGAAGGAGGTTTAAAGTTTAAATTCAAACAAATGAGTTGGGTTTATATTTGAGTTTCAAGCAAATGGAATACATTTGAAATTCAAATGGGGTGGACAGTTTTAATATTGGAAATTCAAACAAAGGAGATGGAAGAGTTTGGTATTATTTCAAAATTTGCACGATGGAGAGAGATGAAGATGTTTATGGATTAATCTTCAAATTCAAACAAAGGAGATGGAAGAGTTATATCTGATACACATTGGAGGTGGTTTAAAGTTTGAAATTCAAGCAAATGGAGATGTTTATGGTCTAACTTTCAAATTCAAACTCTCCCTCTCCCTCTTGGCTATCTTTCCCTCACACTCTATCTTGGCCGGCCAGCAACCTAAGAGGAAAAGATCAAACACTTGGAAAATTCTTATCCCATTTTCTTCCTCTCTTGGCCATCAAAGACTTGAAGTAATTTTATCATCTCAAGTTTTTCTATCTCTCTCGAATCTATACCTTAGCCGAACCACCTCAAGGACTGCAACAAGGTCAGTCTCGACTAAAGGAGAAGGAAGGAAAGACTAAGAAAGGAACGGAAGAACAAGCCGGAGTAAAGATCAAGAACTAGTCAAAGAACCGAACGAGTCGTGGAATTAGTAAGTGCTCTACTAAGTCTTGGTAAATAAGAAAATGGTTAAGACATGGTTCGGCTATGTATATGGCCGAATCTACCAAAGGTTTAAATTATGGATGTTGAGGTTTAAAAGGATAGAAACATGGATCATAGGGTTCGGTCACTTGGGATGGCCAAACCCCATAAAAGGATTTGATAATGTTGTATGGTTTTTGGAGAGATAAAGACCATACCAATGTATGAGAGTTTTTAAGTGTTTTAATTGGAAGTAAAATTGATGTTTTGGGTCAGCCATTGGATGGCTGAACCATATTGTTATTATGGCTAAAGTGTTGAGCCTAAATTATATATAAATGATGTTAGATTATGTTATTGATCATGAAAGTGCATGAATGGCAAAAGTGTAAATAGATGGAAATAAGGAACCATAGGGTTCGGTCATATGTATGGCCGAACCCCATGGAGAAATTTTGATGGATTTAAGTATTTTTGGAACCATGAAGATGATGGAGAATTAAAGGACTAAAATTTGAGATAGTGAGCTTTCGGCCATGTTGTATGGCCGAACCCCACTAAGGTGGATGTTATGGATATTAATTGTTAGAAATATTAAACAAGGCTTAGTCTAGTGGCATTATTGTAAATATGAATGAATTGATCAAAGGACTTAAAAAGGGGACTCAAACCAAAATTGTGAGGTTCAGCCATGTAGTATGGCCGAACCCCACCAAGTGATGTTTGGTGGATTGAGGTTTTTATATGAGTCATTTGGATGGTATAGATTCCAAACAAAGAAAGATCAAATTCAAAGTGGGTGAGGTTCGGCCATGGGGTATGGCTGAACCCCACAGGTGGTTTTTGGGATTTAAACTTAATTAGAAATCAAAAGGATATGTGATTGAGTTGCTGTTATATAAACAAGGTAACGGGACTTGAACGGTGTTCAAATCGTGAACGGGAGACGGTTAGGAAGAGCGGACGGTTTAAGTAACTTTTCTGTAGGTTTCCTACCTTTTTGTAACCACACTTATATTTGATGTTTTATCTTAATTTTGATTAAATATGTGCTAAGTTATTATGTTTCAAAGTGGTTTTATAAGTTAAGATGTATTTACAAATGGCATGAACTCATGGACATCTCATGCATGGCATGGGGTGATGATTATGGAAACCGGAGGCCACACTCCGTCGGGGCGTCCGAAAGACCACTGTGGGATACCTTGATGATGAGAATCCCATCAAGAGGAATCCAGAGGCCACACTCCGTCGGGGCGTCCGAAAGACCACTGTGGGGTACTTTGGTGATGGCTATGTATATTTGTGATGGGTGGGACTCATTACATGTGCATAACATACATGGCATCGTTTTATGAGATTTTGATGAACATGTATTATCATATTATTTGCATGTTTTTGTACTAACCTTGTGGTAGCCCTAATCGGAAACACCTACTGGGCGCGTTGATCTAACGCCCTATTTCTATCCTTAGTGGATGGCACAGGAAAATGAAAGGTCGAGGATCGCGAAGGAAACCAAGCATAGGAGCTTGGGCTTTTGAATGGACTTTAATTTATGGATTGATTTATGGACTTTTATTTGGACAATGTAATTTGATAGTTAGATGATGTTGGCATGTAATAATTTAGTAATATTTGCTATGGTTTGGTATAGGTCGGAATGATTGATTAAGTTAAGTTAACTTTGGAAAAAATGACCATGTACTTTGCTATCTAATAAAATGGAGTAGATTTAGGTTTCATTATAATCCGCAGTTAGTTTAACTATTATTCCTCAATGTTTATACTTTTCTATGTGAGAACTATTCTCATGGACTTAGTCCATGTTCACATAGGCTTGGCCAGTTAAGGGTCGGACTTTAGAAGTCTGGACTTAACTTGCATCGTGATACTCCGCTCTTATCACTTGTTTATTTATTAAAAAAAAAATACTCTGATTTATAGTGAGAAAGGGTGGGGCGTTACATCAATTGTATGACAAAATGGGAGAGAAATTAGTAGAAGCTATAAGACATTAAAACCAATTATGGGGAGTAATTGGTGAAGCCTAAGTGCTTGGGCCTCTAGAGAGACAGAGCCATAAATGGGAGGAATACGAAGAAGCCAATGGACATGGGGGAATGTCTATGCTTGGAGTGTGGGAGATCAAACTAAAGAAGACTGGGGGAGAAAATCTTCTCAGCACCAATAACTTGGGTATGCTATGGGTAGTGTTGGTTGCTAGGAAATTTTTGGTGTATGGGGGAGGATGAATTCAAATTTTGTTTAGACAATTGATGTGTATTTATATTTTGGACTAACCTCACTAATGATTTTTCTAGTGTTGCTTGTTTAATGTGCTTAAACAGAAAAAAATGATTTGGAGCAAGCTAAAGAAGAATATGTGAAGACCATAATCTTGTCTTTCCATTTGAATATGCACATATAATTAATGTAATATTTTTGTTTTCAAATGTGATGTAATAAGGTGTGCTGGTAATTGAGTTAGCATCTAGATTTTGTAATGAAATTGACAAAGGGGGAGATTGTTAGTGCCCCGGTTTGCCAAGTCCCTATGTTTGTCAATTCCATGACACGGAAAGAAGCACTTGCTAAGAAGCTTGAACACTCAAAGTGATCAAGAGTGAAGATCATGCTCCACCGGATTGAAGCTTATCGTGTATGGCAATCACAACAAGTATTTGGCCGTAGATGACTTTAGGCGGTACCCACACTGTAACATCCTGATTTTTCAAATATATCAATATTTACGAAAATGCCATTAGAATGGTGAATTAAAAAGATGTGATCGTAGATAAGAAAATGGTGGGGCCCATTGTTCAAATTAAGACCCAATGAACATATTATAAGGATCAAATTAAAATAAATGGGTAATGTACATCTAATTGGGTCAAGATGGCTATTTGGGTCAAAGGACCCAATTGGGACCCAATGGGTCATGAGGGACTTATTTGACAATTGGGTGAGCCCAATTTTAATTAGGTTAGGCTGAATTGATTTGGAGTTAAATGAAGGATAAATGGGTAGGCTTGATGCAAATGTGTAAACCACATTCAAATGGGTAAACCACCCATAAATGGGTCATGGCGTCAAATTGGATCAATGAGCAAAATTGGGACCCAATGGGTCGAGATGACCATGGTTGATCGTATGGACCACCAAGTGAACTCAAAAGGTAAGTCAAATCATGTTGAGTTGGGGCTAAAGTGAGTTGGATTTGAATTAAATAATGGAGTTGACTCAAGTGCATTAAATGAATGGCATTAAGTGTGGTGAGTTGAGCTAATGAGTTAGGTGGGTTAAATTGGAAACTAAAGGGACCTTGTGTCACGCCCCGCCCTCTCCGAGAAATCAGAGTCTAATTTTTTTTTAAATAATAATAAAATAACATCGGCAGAGAGCGGGCAGTGTCACGACGCGAGCTAAGTTCAGACTTCCCAAGTCCGAGCCTTAACTGGCCACCCATGTGTGCATGGACTAAACCCACGATAACGAACCACACATGGAACTAAACAATGTTTTGCAGAATAAACTAGATTAACTGCAGAATTAGATTGAAAAATAGCAAGTACAAGTCTCAATTATTAATTAACTTAATCTAACCATCCATTGTTAATAACATAAACAAACAATAGCAAAAGTATCAACTTATTACATGCCCATAAAATATAACTCAAAAGACAGTAATAAAGACATTCCAATCATCAATCAAGCACTCACGCTTGGCTCCCCTCCAGGTCCACGACCTTCTCTTTCCCTTTTTTTGTTCCTGCATTCTCTTCTGAGGATAGAATTAGGGCGTTAGATCAACGCGCCCAGTAGGTTCCCGATCAGGGCTACCACATGGTTAGCTTGTAAAACATGCATATATCAAATATATGATTATCAAAAGCAGGTAAATCAATGCTATGAAATATGCACATGTAATGATTCCTTCCCAACATG
Source organism: Chimonanthus salicifolius (assembly GCA_013350335.1). Taxonomy (NCBI): domain Eukaryota; kingdom Viridiplantae; phylum Streptophyta; class Magnoliopsida; order Laurales; family Calycanthaceae; genus Chimonanthus; species Chimonanthus salicifolius. The sequence continues at coordinate 60,393,475 of CM023533.1, read as the reverse complement.
CATATACATAGCCATCACTTGACGTGACTCACACCGTCAAGGTAAATCACAATAACATTTCTTCTGGCGGGACCTGCATTGCCTAAGGAGACCAATGTATTTCTCATCATCATAACATTTCTCCTAGCGGGACCTGCATCGCCTAAGGAGACCAATGTCTTATCATCATCATAATACTACTCCTGGCGGGACCTGCATCGCCTAAGGAGATTTCACAGTTGCATCACAGTATATCACCGGAGTGTGGGCTCCGGGTTCCACAATCATCATCCCATGCCATGCATGAGATGTCAATGCATTGTATGTCTTTTGTAAACACATAATTCATCATTCGAAACCACATTAAAAATATAAATCAAATTACAACATATCTCATAAAAACGTAATATAATCAAATCATAATTGTGGTTACAAATAGGTAGGAAACCTACTGAAGATTCACTTCAGTGTTCGATCTTTCTTAATCATCACCCGTTCACGACTCGTACGCTGTATACGCAAGTCTGGATACCCCATTTACATAGCAGCAAATCAAACATTCATCATGTAATTCCAACTTGGTCAAAGTCCCAAAAATGCACTATGTGGGGTACGGCCATACCCATGGCCGAACCTCACCTATTTATCCTTTGGGTCTCTCATTTGTTTAATCCCTATTAAGCATCAAATTCTACAAAAATACCTTGGTAGGGTTCGGCCATACAGCATGACCGAACCATACCCCTTTGTTTTGGGTCCATACAACCATACCTATGATCATTCCACCTTTGATCATTTCACCCATAATTACCATTATGCCATTGAGACCAACCTTTTCCTTAAACATCCTTGACTATGACAAAACCCCCTTGGTGGGGTTCGGCCATACCCATGGCCGAGCCTCACATTTTTATTGATTCTTTAAATCATTATTTCCCATATTTTAATCACAAAATCGGCTATACAATAAAGCCACCGAAGACCCTTAGTGGGGTTCGGCCAAACCACATGGCCGAACCTCACCAATCTGATTTTTGTCCCCTCTTTTCATCTTATTCATGATTAATCAGCTTAATATTAAATCCATACCTAAACCTAGGTAATTCTTAAATCAAAAGTATAAAACACATCATAGTTTCCAATGGAACTCAATCCAATCCTTTCATCCAAAAACAGCCCATGGGGTTCGGCCATACACATACACATGGCCAAACCCAATGGTTCTCTTGATTTAATTATACAATCAACTATCCCTGATTTAAATCAATAACTTAATACAATATTATCATGGTTCAGCCATACATTGGCCGACCAAAATACTAATATGTAACTTCATTTAAATCTCATAGAAACCCCATAATTTACATGGTTTCTAACTCTCCAAAGCCATACTATTCATCAAATTCTTTCATGGGGTTCGGCCCTCCAAGGTGACCGAACCCTATGTCCATGACTTGATCCTCATAAATATATTTTTATGTTTCAATAATCATGTAATAAACAGTATAATATTACCGAGTTTTACCATTTAAAAAATCATCCAATAACCAACCCAATTTCATGGGGTTCGGCCATGCTCATTGGCCAAACTCTATGACCTTTGGTTTTGAACTTCTTAATTATTCATCTAGTTCTAAATAAAACTTCCATATCCATGTTTTAACCTTTTTAAAACATGCATTTTAAGTCTAATAAAAAATCTAAAAAAAAACAGTCCCACACTTGCATGGTTTTAAATTCCAAAAACCATCAAAATCAACCAATTATTTCCATGGGGTTCGGCCATCCAAAGTGGCTGAACCCTATGGTCCATTTCCATCCCTTTTTGACGCCATCTTCCATGGTTTAGACCTTTGACGAATTCGGCCATACATGACCAAATTATGTCATCCAAATTCATAACTTAAAACTCTTTATTTAACATAGATCTATAAAAATACTTACCAAATTTTCCAAGCTTCTCCTCTTGCCTTTGCTCTTTACTTCCTATCCTTCTTTGCCTTCCTTCCTTTCCTGGTTTATGCTTGCTCAATTGGTGCAAACACCTCTGCTAGTTCAGCCAAGAAAACGAGTTTGGAGAGAGGGAGAGAGATGAGGATTCTTAGAATTTTCCTTGTGTGAAAATTGGCCAAATGGGTGGTCATCCTCTTTTGTAAATCAGCCACTATGACCTCTCAATTTCCTCATAAATTCTTGATCAATTCAAGGGGTCACTTGGCACAACCAAGACACCCATTGGTACCAGCCAATGCAACCTTTGGCAATTCCATGTAATCTTATCTCATTTAAATCAATTCCATTTAAGACTTTGCATGGAAGCTCACACCACAAGTCCCCAACATGTGGGACTTGTATTGTGTGGCTTGAGACTCATGCACCTCTTCATCTCCCCTTTAACTCACTGATTTTACAGCCCCTTTGATTTCCATTTTGACTCACTCAACTCACAAGCCCAACTCACCACATTAAATGACACTCATTTAATGCACTTGAGTCAACTCATTCTTAATTCCAAACCAACTCAATTCAGTTCCACTCAACCTGATTTAACTCACCATTGAGCTCATTTGAGGGCCCACACGGTCAGCCGTGGTCAATCTTGGTCAACCCGACCCATTGGGTCCCCATTTAGCTCCTTGACCCGTTTTGACAACATGACCCATTTATGGGCTGATTTAACCAATTGTATGTGGTTTTCTCATGTACATCAAGCCTACCCATTTATGCTCAACTTGATTTCCAATCAATCCAGCTTAACTCCAATAAATTTGAGCTCACCCAATGGTCAAATAAGTCCATTATGACCCATTGAGTCCAATTGGTCCTTTGACCCAATTAACCATATTGACCCAAATTGATGTACATTACCTATCCAATCAAATTTGACATTTATAAAGTTCTCATATGGTCTTAATTTGAGCAATGGGTCCCACTATTTTCTCATTTAACATCATAATTAATAAATTCACCAACCAGGGGTATTTTCGTAATTATCCATTTCACTGAGAAATTGGGGTGTTACACCTTGAATTCAAGTGAGTCAAATGGGGAGGTGAGGAGTCGCCTTGATCTCAAACACCACCAAAAACAAGTCCCACACGTTGGTGGCTTGGGAGTTATGTTCCATGCATAGACTTTAATATAATGGGATAAGAATCACATGGGGAATTTGGGGGGTTTCCATCTCATGATGGAAACCCAAAGCCCAACGTTGGGAGTGCCAAGGGATGCCTTGGTTTGTGTCAAAAGACTCCTTGGTTAGACCAACATTTATGAGGGTAAATGAGGGGTTTGAGGGCTGGTATACAAAAGAGATGCAACACACCCTTTGGCCGAATTTGATCACAAAGAAACCTTAGAACTTCATCTCTCTCCCTCTCTCTCAAAACCTATCTCTTGGCCGAATCATCCTTTGGTGTTTTCACCATTGTTCAAGCTTTCAATCAGCTAAGGACTAAGGAAGCAAGAAGGAAGAAAGCAAGGATCAAAAGGAGAGAAGAAAAGCAAAGGAAATTGGTAAGTGTTTACATAAGAATTTAGTTAAATAAGTTGGTAAAAGGGAGCATGATTTGGCCATGGAATGGCCGACTCCATCAAGGGTTTAAACCATGGATAAATGTTGTTTAAAAAGGATAAAAGTGGATCATAGGGTTCGGTCACTTTGGATGGTCGAACCCCATAAAAAGATTTGGTTAGGATGATGGTTTTTGAAAGCTAAAAATCATGCAATGCTATGGAGATTTTTACATGTTTTAATTAGACACAAGATATATGTAAAAGGTGTTCAAATCATGGATCATAGGGTTCGACCACCTTGGATGGCAGAACCCCATGAAAGGATTTGATGATTTTGTATGGTTTTTGGAGAGATAAAAACCATACCAATATATGAGAGTTTTTAAGTGTTTTATTTGGAATAAAAAAATTGATGTTTTAGGTTGGCCTTTGGATGGCTAAACCATATCATAATTATGGTTAAAAGGTTGAATATGAACCATACACAAAGAATGGGAGGATTGACTCAAGAGAACCATAGGGTTCTGCCATGTGTATGGTCGAACCCCATGGACCCTTGAATGGGTATTTGGATTCAAGCATATGATTAGAAATTATTGTTGGTTTTGTAATTTTTTTGAAGAGTCTAAGTTATGGCCATATGATGAAGCATGATTAATGGATAAAAGAACCAAGGGTGATATATAGGGTTCGGTCATAGAAAGAGTCATAGGTCATGTTAGGGGGTTTTGAAGGATAAAAATTATGGAATGCTATGAATATCTTAAATGGAATTGTAATATGTTATTAGGTGGAAATAAAGAACGATAGGGTTCGGCCATGTGTATGGCCGAACCCCATGGAGTGATGCTAATGGACTTAAGTATTTGTGGAGCCATAAAGATGATGAAAGATTAAGGGCTAGTTAAGTATGAAGGATTGAAATGAGACCCAATTTGGATTGGTGATGTTCGGCCAAGTTGTATGGCCGAACCCCACTAAGGTGGATTTTATGGATCTTGGTTATTAAGCAAGATTAAATATGGGTTAAGTCTAGTGGCGAAACTGTAAATACAAGTAATAATATAAATATGGATGAAGAAGGATTAAAGGACTTGAAAGAGGGGTCAAACCAAAGTGGTATGGTTCGGCCATGCTCTATGGCCGAACCCTACCAAGGTATATTATTTAATATAAGGTGTTTATGTAAGTTATATGGTGGTATTAATCAAATGAAAAGGAAGATCAAATCCAAAGTGGGTGAGGTTCGGCCAGATTGTCAAAGGCTCTGGAACATAGAACTACCATTCTGGGTATACCTCTGATAGAGAGTCTCGTATGCACCGACCCCTCAGTGAAAGATTGAAACGAGCTCTCGTGGTCAATGACTCGTCGATGATAATTATGAGTTCTGGAATTTGAACTCAAGTGGACTCTGGAAGAAACAGACATATCTCTAATACAAGACCAATAGAGGGTACAAGGACCGACCCCTAGGTAAAGGGTGATAGGTCGTTCTAGGCAGGACAAGTTTCGAGACATGAAATTCTGTCTGCATGGTGTTGCCCCAGATCGAGACCCTCGTATGGTCCGACCTCTCGGTGCCATGATTGTCGACCCATCGGCGACACAGACCTGTCGACCGAGAATTAATAATGAAATTGGAAGTGCATTTTATTCACAACGGTTGGGTGGTTCATCTGTAATTAATACAAACACCGACCCATCTGTCCCACCGACCTATCTGTACTGGACAATTTGAAAAACTGTGAAGACTCCTTTAATATATGATTGTTGTGTGATCGTTTTATTATCTTCCTTGAATTGAGAAGAATCACACACTCCAAGGAACGATCAACTCTCTTGTGCCTACACCTGAGAATCATATACGACCATTCTATTGATTGAGTTTAAAAGAGAGAAAAAGAGGAGGAAAGAAGAGACATCAACTAGGAAAGCTTTGGCAAAACCAGTTTCCTTGTCACCCTGAATTGTGATTGTTTTATGACGGCTACAAGGAGGAGCGTCGGCACACATTGGGTGGATCTTCGAGAAGCACACATCTTCGAGAAAGAGCTTCAAGGCAAGTGCTTGTTGGTTTTAATTTTGTTTTTAAAACCTTTGTCCCGAAAGTGGAATAAGGAGGATTGGCTCCGGAACCACTATAAAAAACTCTAGAGCATCGTATCAAGCACAGCAGTGGGTGGAATTCCTAACCAATTGAGTTAGGTGGAATTCTTACTCTAATTGTGAGGGTGTAAGTCCCCACTTAGTGAATTTGAGAATAGCTCAAGGTTAAGGGAGTCCTAACAGTGGTTGTATGTTGGATAACTGATCTACTTTATATCTTGTTTCCTTGTGCTTGTGGTGTTAGAGCTATTTTCTTGTGTTAATTGTTTAACCACATTTGCCAACACACAATCACTTGATTGTTGTATCCGCAGTGCTTAAACTAATCAATCAAGTAAATTTTTTAAAGGACCAACGATTGTGAGATTGACCTATCCACCCCCCCCCCCCCTCTCTCTCTGTCTCGGGTCAATCGTGTTCTAGCTCCCAAGGGATCCTGTTTCTCAGTACTTTCTCAAATAATAATCTATTACAATCTGATTTTCAACTTGTACTCATCCTCTTGTTAAAAATCTCATACTTGAATCATTATCAATGTCAATCATGATGTGTCATTCAACGACGTCACTCCAGAATGCTCTAATCGTCTGTTCTTGGGTCTTCTCAATCGTGTAGGTCTCATCCATCACATGTCTAGCCCATTATAGGATCCCTATCCGAACATAAGTATTGTATTCTTCTTTAGGGACAATATTCTAAATATGAATTCACTCATCCATGGGTTCAATGTTTTCTATAGAATTATTATGTCCATTGCGATTTCATATAAATTGATATATTTCATTTCACTTGGTACCATGACCTTTTCAATACATTCCTATACCACACGCTCACTCCTCTACGATTGATGCAAGATTAGTGACAAACTCACCTCTCACTAGTAGCCTGTCAGTGAGGTATCATGCCATAAAACATTCGCCCACGCGTCACTTGCCAACATGGACTATTGAGTTTCTTGGTCTCACACCTCTCCACCGAGAGGACAGATAAGTGTCATGTTCTCAATCAAACCTCCTGCATGAAGTCTTATCTCATAAGCCACATATCACAATTTCCTAATCTGATTACATAATGCCATTCATATAGTCCGTTACACACGGATACACAGTGTGGCCATCACATTCGTATGTAAGGCCCAAGCACTCTAATCCAACACGTGGAAATCAAACCCAATGAATCTGTCATCTGACATTCTAGTAATTAGGTACATCATTCACAGGTGGCTATCACATAACACAATCTCTTGTGGTCCACACCACCCGATTTTTATCATAATCGCTCATATCAACCTATGAGTTTCAAACATACCGTTCCAATTTCATACTCGTGGATTTTACTCAATTTCTACATTGACCTATACCTTGGTGAAACGACAGACCTTTATACTCGTTGGATACATCACACTGCACACTGCTACAGTATATTTACTTCTACTTTTGGTAATCCTCATATGGTTACCTTTATCACTAGTCACAATCATCGATAATTCGATAGGTAATATCGTCAGTGAACACTGGTCGTACTTAGATGACTCGATGTGACCCATCACATCTCATATACCTGGCCCACGCATCGTGGTCTTATATGTGGAGTGTCATACCCTAACACATAGCAAATGAAATTCTCCATTACTACTATACTCAGGTCATTCAAAGGTAAGTTTATTAATTCTAGTCATATCTCATTAACAATCTAGACATGTCAAATCTTTCAAGCCCTCATGGAACTCCACCGGCCTTCTACAGAGTAAGCCGGGGTTGTGATTGAATGGGATCTAAATCTAATGGTTCTAAGGTAATTTGGTAAAAATAAATTATATAATTAGTAAGGTTTCTAATGGATGGTTGAATTCAAAGGTTGACCTATATAATGGATGAAATGCATGGCCCAGATCTAACATAAATTATATATGCAATGGATTAGGTAAGGTGGCTCTTAGGTTTACCTAAGTTTTTGCATGAAATGGATGGTCTGGATTTAAGATGGTAAATGGATGGTGTGGATGACAAGGAGAGGGACAAGGCTTTGTGTGTGTGGACTTAAGGTTTATGGTGGATTTCGAGTATGGGCTTTGGATTGGGTTATTGGATTGGGTATGGGTAATTGGGCATAAAAATAGACACCTTGGACTTGAGCTCATGAAGAATGGCTATACAAGGCTCAATATCAAGATAGAATGACCAAAAATAGGTAGGGGGCTCAAACGATCCAAAAATGGCATATATCTTATCCTAAGCTTCATACAATGATTTCGTTGTTTTAAGCAAATTCATAAAAATTTCAGGTATACTAACTCAAATTTAGTGGCGTTCTTAGTAATATGACCAAAATGAAGGATATTGAGATCAAGAACGACTTAATTCGCTTTATCAAAGAAAATTGGAATTTTCTTAATACCCTCAGAAGAAAAGAATGGGTCTAAAGCTCACTGGGTACAAGTCTCCACTAGAATTCCTCTGGTGATCACTTGACTAATGAACAATTTTATTTTTCAGACTATACTTAATATGGATGTGTATAGATGTTTCCAAGTATAAATTTCATAAAAATACTTCTGTAAAAGTATGATACAAAGATTTTTCTTCATGTATTAATGCTAAAAATGTGCCCTTTTTTACGTCAGATCGTCAAGATGCATGTAATCTATTTTAAACTAAAATTGGTAGTGTTTAAGCTCCAAGAAGTCTCAGTCCTCACTTACTCTTCTCTAAAAAAAATAATTCTACCTATTTTTGTCTAAGCAAGATTATGACTCGTTTATCATCAGATTGTCAAGATGTTTATAGGGTAATAAGCAAAAATCGATAGTTCTTTGGCGTTCAAGGTGTCTCAGTCTTTCTGGACTTACTCCGCCCTTGATTACATCCAAAAATATTTACTTATTCGTGCTTAGGGGTCTATGTTGTGCTGCTATCATACAACAGACTCCTTGATCTGATATTATTCCATTGCAATTTCTACGTCCACATTTGTGACACCTTGCTAGCTTTTTAGCTTTATTTTTTGCAGCCAGAGTGCTTCGACCACAAAGAGGTTTGGCTTGTTCCTCTTGGATTTCCAGCTTCCTCACCCTCATAGTTAAGGAAATGATTTTCCGACATTTATCTTGGGGAACTTGTGTTCTAGACAGACACAATGCGAAGGCATAAACTCGATCGTCTATGTGCATGACTTCTATCCAGTTCTTTAACGTTTACTGGTCATAAAGACAAAGATGGATGATGGATGCTGAAATTTTTTTTAAGGGTTCTCAGTCTGAACTTACTTTCTCCTAAAATCTGTTAGATGGATGAAATGAATGAAATATGACCTCAGCAACCCCAAACTTAAATTGAAAATTGTCCTCAATGTTCCCTAATCTACACTAGTCAGGTGTAAAAGAAGAAATATTTTAGAAAACGAACAATCGGGGTTTAGATGTACCTTAGGATGTGCATGAAATGATGTATAATTTCCTAGGATAGACTAACTCAACTAATGACTCTAAATGACTTAGACATAGACAGGTGGGTAGGATGGGTAGGTGGGCTGAGAAGATGGGTAAGGGCGATGGATAAGTATGGATAAAAATGGGTTTGGGTAGAAATGGGTATGGGTAAAAATGAGTGCTTATCAATCCCGAATTTCCTCAGATTGTAATATAAATTGGATTGGCCCATTTGGATTTCAATTTAATGGAATTTGAAATTAAAAATTGGAAATTGACATTAGATGGGCAAGAAATGGGTCAATTACCCAATTAAGACTCAATGCGTCATGGATGAGCTTGATTTTAAAGCAATTGGGTAAGTTTGAAGTAAATGGGTCAATTACCAATTAAGACCCAATGGATCCTAGATGAGCTTAATTTTAAAGTAATTGGGTAAGTTTAATTAAACTATTTGAATTGAATAAATAATGTATTTAATCCATTAAAATTTGCCTCATCAAATGAGGTGGCATGTGAGTGATGTGACAATGTCATGTGGCATGCATGTCATCACATGGAAGCCTAGTAGACAAGGAGGCCACATCATTGAGTGACATGACCAAGGTGGGACCCGAATGCCATGTGGTGACCAAGTCACCACATGCATGGCCGGCCATGTCATGGTTGACTTGGTCAACCATAAGTGAGTTCAATTAAGTTAAAATATTGTTTGAGTTGGGAAGATGAAAGGCTTCCATCTCAAAGGGGATGAAACCAAGGGACCGTTGGAAGTCAAATAGTTTTCTTGGTTTAAGCCAAGGGTCTTCTTGGTTAAGCCAAGGGACACATGGATTAGACAAACCTTAATGAGGGAAAGTGAAGAGACAAGGTTGTTATACAAAAGACACCAGCCAAAGGGGCTGCTTACATTCCTTGGCCGACTCCTCCCCTTGCACAAGGAATTTTCCTCCTCTCCTGTCTTCTCTCTCTCCCACATCTACACTCTATACTTGGAGAATTTGAAGAGCAAAGGAAAAAGAAGGATTAAGGAAGGAAATACAAATCAAAAAGAAAAGAAAGAGACGGGAAAGAAGGTATGTTTACGGCTTAGCAACATAGGAATGAGTCCAAGAAAACCATAGGTTTGGCCATGGTGTGGTCGAACCCATGAATTCCATAATTGATTGGAATGGATGGCCAAATTGTTATAAGGCCATGGAATTGGAAATCCATCCAGGAAATGGTAATGGGTTGAAACAACCATAAGGTAATATTCACTAAGAGGAGTATGGAAGATGAAATCTATGTTTAAATAATGTTAGGAGTGGATTTCATGGAGAAAGGCTTTACAAAATAAGCAAACAAAAAGGACTGTCTGAGATTCAATCGACTGAAAAGGGTGCTGGCCGAACACACAAGGGTAATCTGGGTGTTTCAGCCGACTTAATCTAATGATGCAGTTACTAAACGTGGATTGACCGAGCACATAAGGGATATCTATGTGTTTCTGCTGATTGAATCCTATGATTCAGCCGACTGAAAGTACACTGGTTAAAGCACAGATGGGGTCCATTGGTATTTTAGCAGACTGAATCAAAGATTCAGTCGACTGAACGTAGACGTACCAAAGAAGTAAGTGATCCGGTGTGTTTCAGCCGACTGAATCTTATGATTTAGGCGACTGAAGGTATTACTTACCAAACACGTAAATAGTTTGTTGATAATTTAGCCGACTGAATCTTTGATTCAATCGACTGAATGTATACTGGCCGAACACACAAATGATCTGATCCAAAGTTAGCCGACTGAATCTAGGATTGAGTCGACTAAAAGTGTATTGACCGAGAACACAGAGGATTTGACCCAAAATCGACTGAAAGGTTATGGGTCAAGTTTATACAGTACATAGTCGTGTTTTCAGCCGACTGAATCTGTGATTCAGTCAACTTAAAGTTTGCGAGTAAGGCAGAGAATAGTAAATGGGCATGATTAAGTCGACTGAATTAGAATATTTTATTTTTAAATTATTATCCAGATGTCTCTATCTATCTGGAAGGATGAAAGGGATGATGAAATTAAAATGGAAAATCAAATTAATATATGTGATTGAATTTGATAAGGTAAAGAGGTTCGCAAGAGGATTTCGATTCGTTTTCACGCGATTGTTAGCGTTGTTCTTGCAAAATAAGAAAATGACAGTATATCAGACATTGGTAGGATTCCTACCTTATTGAGACACTATGGATGATATATATGACACTGGTTTTTATTCCAAATATGATGTTTACTTTGGTTAAACGAATGGTATACGTTTATGAACTGATTTTTAATGATATTATGTAATTTCATATGAAATGGCATTCTTACATTCATTACGTCATGCATGGTATGGGAGGGAATACATGTGACCAGCAAGCCAAGTTATGAGCGGTCCGGACATGATTTACGCATGAGAATAGCTTGTACAAAGCTATGTGAACTATTGATATTTTAGCCTTGTCCGGGATTGCTAGAAATGGGTACGGCGTAATTTGGGCCGAAGAGCTCTTGGGTATACAGTCTTGAAACCCTGGCAGAAGGTGTAACACCCCGAATTTTCAAGTTATCAAATATATATGAATTTGCCCATTTAATTTGTGAATTTAAATGATATGGACCTTAGATGGGTAAGGTGTTTGGTCAATTGCCCAATTAAGACCCAACGGGTTATGAATATGGTTTCAATTGAAATAAATGGGTAAGATGTATTCAATTGGGTCAAGATTGTTAATTGGGTCAAAATGCCCAATTGGGACCCAATGAGTCATGGTGGACTTGGTTGACTACCAAGTGAGTCCAAGCTTAATTAAGTTGGGGCTGATTTGAGTTGGAAATGGAATCAAATAATTGAGTTGATTCAAGTGAATTAAACGAGTTGAATTAAAGAGGTGAGTTGAGTTAAAGGGATGAGTTGAATTAAATGGATGAGTTGAGTTAAATGTGACGGATGGGAAGTTATGGGGAGATTTATCTGAAGTGAGTGAAGTCTGAAGATGAAGGAGGCTTGGTTGTTTCAAAAACCCAAGTCAACCTACGGTTACACATTGGTCATGGGAGTTTCATCTCATGGATGAAACCCCCACTTGGATCATTAATTGAGAGATGAGGAGTTTTCTTATTTCAAATTCAAACCAATGGTACATGTTGGAGCCTTGGAGTTTCATCTCATGGATGAAACTCCCAAATGTAGAATCAATGGGAGTTAGGCGGATACACATTTCAAACAAAGGCACACCGTTGGAGCCTTGGAGTTTCATCTCATGGATGAAACTCCCAAATGGATAATGAATGAGGAGATGGCGGTTTTGTGTTGTTACACAAGTCAACCAAGGATACACCATTGGAGACATGGGTGTTTCATCTCATGGATAAAACCCCCAAAGGCTTATTGACGAGGAGTTGAAAGGGTTTTGGGGGTTACACAATTCAAACCCATAGCACACATTGGAATCATGGGAGTTTCATCTCATGGATGAAACCCCCAAATGGGTCACTAATGGGAGGGGATGGTTTTGTTGTTACACAAGGTAACCAAGTGGCAAACGGTTGGGAGTCTCATCTCAATGATGAAACCCCCAATGTAAGTATCAATGAGAAGGTGATAAGTTATGGGAGTTACAAAAGGGCTTTACTAAAAGGCACCACCCTTGGCCGACCACCCTCATTTTGAACAAAACAAGTGTTGGTCTTCATCTCACTCTCTCCCTCTCTCAAGGCCGATCGCTCTCTTGGACAAAGGAGGAAAAGACTTAGAGCTTCATCACAAGGTTCTCTCCCTATCACTCAAGGTTCACTCTCGGCCAAAGGATTAAGAAGGAAGGAAGAACAGGCTAAGGAAAGAAAGGATCGGAAGAAAAAGTTGGAGTGAAAGAAAACCGGAGGAGTCGCGGAACCGGTAAGTATTTGATGGAATTTTGATTAAGTAAGATGGTCAAGGAAAGTGGTCTGGCCATTTCATGATCGAACCATAGTCTTATTATGGCAAAGGACTTCTTGCATAGACCCTATAAGGATTATGATTATGGATTATGGGCTGGCCTTGCACGGCCAAACCCTAAGGTTAATACGCATGGACCACCAAGGACAAAAAGGGGTGGATGAGGTTCGGCCATACACCATGGCCGAACCCCATCAAAGGATATAAGTTTTGGTTATGTGATTTATGTAACACCCCAATTTCTCAATGATTGGAATAATTACGAAAATGCCCCTGGATTGGTGAATTCAATAAATGTAATTGTAAATGAGGAAATGGTGGGGCACATTGTTCAAATTAAGATCATATGAACATATTATAAGGGTCAAATTATCATGAATGGGTAATGAACATCAATTTGGGTCAATATGGGTAATTGGGTCAAAGGACCCAATTGGACCCAATGGGTCATAATGGACTTATTAGACCATTGGGTGAGCCCAAATTTAATGGGGTTAAGCTGAATTGATTGGAAATTAAGTGGAGCATATGTGGGTAGCTTGATGTACACGAGAAAACCACCGACAAATGGTGAAATCAGCCCATAAATGGGTCATGTTGTCAAAACGGGTCAAGGAGGTAAATGGGGACCCAATGGGTCGGGTCAAGGAGTTATTTCAGCTCGAGTTGGGACTGAATTGGATTGGGTTTTAATTAAGAAATGAGTTGACTCAAATATGATGCATTAAGTATGTTGAGTTGGGTGAGTTGAGATGGAAATCAAAAGGACCTTGAGTTCAAGTGAGTCAAATGGAATTTGAGGAGGTGTCTTGATCTCATACATCATCAAGTAAACAAGTCCCACACGTTGGTGGGTTGGAATTAACTTTTGGTGAATGAAAACCAATGGAATATGGAGGGGTTTCCATCTCATATGGAAACCCAAGGGCTCCAACGTTGGAAGTACCAATGGATGCATTGGTTGGTGCCAAGGGGTGCTTTGGTTGGCACCAAATGCCTCCTTGGTTTGGTCAAGTATTAATGAGGATTTATGAGAAGAAGAAGGGCTGTTTAACAAAAGGAAAAATACCATCACTTGGCCGAATTTACATTGCCAAAATCCTTGGAATTCTCATCTCTCTCTCTCCCTCTCTCAAGAACACACTCTCTTGGGCGAATTTTACCTTGGTGATTTCACCATTGGTTCATGCTTCTAATTAGCTGAGACTAAGGAAGAAAGAAGGAAGGAAGCAAGAGGGAAGAAGGCAAGGAGCAAAAGGCAAGAAGAGAGCCAAAAGGATTGGTAAGCATTTCATAGAACTTTGTTTAAGTAAAGGGTTTTAAGTTATGGATCTGAATGAGATAATTTGGTCATGTATGTCCGAATTTGTCAAAGGTCTAAACCATGGAAGATGGTGTCTAAAAAGGTTGGAAATGGACCATAGGGTTCGGCCACTTTGGATGGCCGAACCCCATGAAATTATTTGGTTGGTTTGATGGTTTTGAAGGCTAAAAACCATACAAAAACCATGGAGATTTGTACATGATTTAAGGAGACTCAAAATATATGTATGGCCGAATTAATCATTGGTTTAAAAATTGTATGATGAGATTTAAAAGTTAGAAAATATGGGCCATAGGGTTCGGCCACCTTGGTTGGCCGAACCCCATGAAATGTTATGGTCATGTAGATGGTTTTTGTAAGTTAAAACGATGCAAATGATGGACTGTTTGGGATGATTAAATTAGACATAAGATAAATGTTTAAGAGGTTCAAATTAAAGGCCATAGGGTTCGGCCAATGAGTATGGCCGAACCCCATGAAATCATATGATTATTGTATGGTGATTTGGATGGTTTTGAGAGATAAAAACCATACAAGATTATGGTGTTTTTATGGAATTAAATGAATATAAGTTTACTGTTTTGGGTCGGCCAATAGATGGCTAAACCATGTTAATGTTATGGTTAAGTGGCTGATCTAAATCATGGATAGATGATGGACTAATTGAATCAAGAGAACCATTGGGTTCGGCCATGTGTATGGCCGAACCCCATGGACTGTTTTGATGGGAGATTTGGATTAAAATCATGTTGGAAGCTAAGGTTTGTTTTATGCTTTTGTTCTAAGAAACACCTATGCTTAGTTATGGATCTAATATTAATTTGATCAACCATGATAATGATGGAAAGGAGGACAAAAATCAGATTGGTTAGGTTCGGCCATGAAGTATGGCCGAACCCCACTAATGGTCATTGGTGACCCTAGTGTGTAGTTACTAATGTTGATGGATGGACTTAGTGGTTAATTTGTATGTATGTATGAATGATGTAAAGGAGCCCACTAAGTTGGTTTGGATATGGTTAGTGGTGTTTAAGGAAAATTAAACAAAGGTTAGCCTAAATGGCATAAAGGTAATTATTGATGAATTGATCAAAGATGGAATGATCATAGGATTGGATGTATGGACCTAAACCAAAGTGGTATGGTTCGGCCATGTTGTATAGCAGAACCCTACCAAGGTATTTTTATGGTATATGAGACCTAAACTTGATTAGAAATCAAGTATCTGACTTGCTGATTGTATAACAAGGAAGCGGAAGTTGAACGGCGTGCAAGTCGTGAGCAAGTGACTCTTTAAGAAAGAACAAACACCGAAGCTAATCTTCAGTAGGTTTCCTACCTACTTGTGACCACTGTTATATTGGTTTTATCATGGTTTTCATAAGTTATGTTATTATTGATATTATGTTTCAAATTGGTTTTGAATGATGAGATATGTATTTACAAATGACATACATATACATTGATATCTCATGCATGGCATGGGGTGATGATTATGGATTAACTTGACTTGAGAGTCCCAATGAAAGAACACTGTGAAACAACTCAATGATGAAGTGTCTTTCCACAGGAAATGAGGATTACTGTGGTTACCTTATCGTGTGAGTCCCAATGAAAGAACACTGTGAAACAACTCAATGATGAAATGTCTTTCCACAGGAAATGAGGATTACTATGGATTACCTTATCGTGTGAGTCCTAATGAAAGAATACTGTGAAAGAACTTGATGGCTATGTATACTGTTAATGGGTGGGACTCATTACATATGCACTTACATACATAGCATTGTTTTCAGATGTTTTATTGATAATCATGTACTATGATATATATGCATGTTTTATATGCTAACCATGTGGTAGCCCTGATCGGGAACCTGCTGGGCGCGTTGATCTGACGCCCTAATTCTATCCTTAGAGGATAATGCAGGAAATGGAAAAGGGAAAGAGAAGGTCGTGGACCTGGAGGGGAGCCAAGCTTAAGCCTTGATTGATGATTGGGATGTCTTTATTATTGTCTTTTGAGTTACATTTTATGAACATGTAATAAGTTGATACTTTTGCTATGGTTTGTTTATGATATAGACAATGGATGGTTGGATAAGTTATTTTTATAATTGAGACTTGTACTTGCTATCTATTCAGTCTAATTCCACAGTTAGTCTAGTTTATTCCGCATATCATGTTTAGTTCCATGTGTGGATTATTATCGTGGGTTTTGTCCATGCACACATGGCTGGCCAGTTAAGGGTCGGACTTGGGAAGTCCGAACTTAGCTCGCGTCGTGACACCGCCCGCTCTCTTCCGGTGTTATTATATTGTTATCATAAAAGAAAAAATTAGACTCTGATTTCTCGGAGAGGGCAGGGCGTTACAATTTAAAAAGGAATTAATGAACCAAATGGTTCGGCCTTGTTGTATGGCCGAACCCCAGTGGGAGTTTATTGGTAATTGTAAATGGTTTTTGAAGGATGAAAACCATAGAGAGACATTAGTTATTTTTAATGGTTTTGGAAAGATGAAAATCATAGACATATGCGTATGATTTTAAAAAAAGGTTTTAAAGGGTTTCAATGTATGAGAACCATCAAAGGTTATGATCATGACGATTGGAGTTAAAAGAGGAAATAAAGAACCATAGGGTTCGGCCATGGTGTATGGCCGAAGCCCATGGAAGAAAAATTAAGGGATATATGATATGTTTAAATGGAAGGTTGTTGATGTTTTTAAAAGGTTTAAAATGAATAAACCCCCATGGAGGGACTTGTTGATGGACTTAAATATGGTAAAGGATTTAATAGAGAATATGTAAATGAGACATCATGGGTTCGGCCATGGTGTATGGCCGAACCCCATGAATCATGTTTATGAGTGATTTATTAGTCTAAGCATGTTTTAGATGAATGAAATGGTTAGCCATGGATAGGATAATGGCAAAGTTGTAAACAGGTGAAAATAATAGACCATGGGTTCAGCTATGGTGTATGGCCGAACCCCATGAGGAATGTTTGGTGGACTTAGGATGTTAAATAATTATTGTATGAGTGATTAGATTTATGAATCATGTTAATTGGGTCATTCATGGACTTAGGCATGTTCAAATGAATGAAAAGGTTTAGTCATGGATTTATGTTTTAGACATAAGTATGGGTAAGTAAAAATGATTACCTAAGGAAAGAAATGATGGCTAAAGGGGTGGAATTAAAAGACCATGGGTTCGGCCAAGCTGTATGGCCTAACCCCATGGATTGTGTTTTTGAATATGAGTTGGTATAAAGGACTTAAAGGTATGATTAAATCATGGAACCCCATGGGGAATGTACTTTGTAGATTTAGGGTTTGTAAAATGGTTTACTTGGATGTGTTTGGTTAAATCAAAAGAGAGACCAAATTCAAGTAGGTGAGGTTCGGCCATGTTGTATGGCCGAACCCCACAAAAGTGTATCTGGTGGACTAAGGTTTTAAATAATTAACTTAGTGGTGATTGATTAATAAATCAAAGGAGGGACTAAAATCAAATGAGTGAGGTTCGGCCATGGTGTATGGCCGAACCCCACAAAGGATTATTTATGGATTTGGACATTATTATAAATCAAATGGGACATGGGATTGATTGGTTGGAATGTTATAAGGTAACGGGACCTCACAAGCGGTGCACGAACGTGAGCGGTTTCCGGATGAAAACGCAAGGACACTTTAGTGGTCATTGGTAGGATTCCTACATCATTGAAACCATGGATATGTATTATGTACTTATGATGATTTTACTTCATGTTTGACAAGTTATTTTGGTATCAAACAATATGTTACAATTATGGGATTTTAATGCTATGTTTTGTAATATTCCACTGCATGTTGGCATTTGCATCTCATGCATGGCATGGGGGGGATGATATGTAACCTGAGACCCACTCTCCATCGGGGCGTCCGTAAATCGTGAGGGGGTACCTTGATGTGCATTATCCATCAAGAGGTAAGTGGAGACCCACGCTCCGTCGGGGCGTCCGTAAGTCGTGAGGGGGTACCTTCATGTGCATTATCCATCAAGAGGTAACCGGAGATCCACACTCCGTCGGGGCTTCCGTAAAGCAACCATGGGGGATACCTTGATGAGGAGAATTGCAACACCCCACCCTTTTCACTCGAAATCAGAGTCTATTTTTTTTTTAAAGTGATAAAGAGCGAGAAGTCACGACACGAGCTAAGTCTGAGCTTCCAAAGCCCGACCCTTAACTGGCCAACCATACGTGTGCGTGGACCAAGTCTACTAAAATGGTTCACACGTACTCAAGTTAACTTGCGGAATAAATCATATATGCGGAATAACAATAGGATAACAATCCTATTCCAATTTAGATAGCAAAGTAGTCCAACACTTAATAATAATTATCATAACTTAAATATCCAAACATTAACCATCCAATCCATAGCAAATAAAACTATGTTATTACAATTCCGAATAACATAAACAACATATAGCTTAATCATCCAAGCTCCTAAGCTTAGCTCCAATCACGTCCTCGTTCCGTTCCCTTCCTCTGTCATCAACTAGGGTAGAAGTAGGGCGTTAGACAACGCGCTCAGTAGGTATTCCAATTAGGGCTAACACATGGGTTAGTATATAAAATCCAGATATAATATACCATATCGTACTTGTAAAGCATCATATTCAAAACAGAGTATGATAATAGAGATCCAATCATACAGATAAAAACCAGAAACCTTGCATGATAATAAAGATCATAATCATGCCGATTCAATGCCATGCCATGCTGTCATATGCAATGAGTCCCACCCATCACAAACTCATAGTATTCTCTTGATGGAATTCTCCTCATCAAGGTATCCCCTGATGGAATGCTCATCACCAGGGTCTTTATACATGGTATCCTCTTGATGGGATTCTCATCATCAAGGTATTATACATAGTATCCTCTTGATGGAATTCTCATCATCAAGGTATCCCCTGATGGAATGCTCTCATCACCAGGGTCTTCATACATAGTATCCTCTTGATGGGATTCTCATCATCAAGGTAACATACATAGTGTCCTCTTGATGGAATTCTCCTCATCAAGGTATCCCCCACTAGTGCTTTATGAACGCCCCGATTGAGTGTGGGTCACCGGTTAAAATACCCCTCACGACTTACGAACGCCCCGACGGAGCCTGGGTCTCCGGTTACATTCCATCCCTCCCATGCCATGCATGAGATGCAAATGCCAACATGCTTTAGAATATTACAAAACAAAGCATGAAAATCCCATAATTGCAACATATTGTTTAATACCAAAATATCTTATCAAACATGAATTAAAATCATCATAAGTACATAATACATATCCATGGTTTCAATGATATAGGAATCCTACCCAAGACAACTAAGGTGTCCTTGAGCTTTAAACCGGCAACCGTTTAAGATCACGCACCGTTTGTGTGGTCCTGTCACCTTGTTACATATCAACAAGTCAATACATATTCCATTTGATTTACCATTTGGTCTAAGTCCATAAACACGCCATTGTGGGGTTCGACCATACACCATGGCCGAACCTCACTTACTTTAATTTTAGCCCTTATTTTATTTATTTACTCAATCATCACTTAACTAATTACTTAACCCTTAGTCCACCACAATCCACCTTAGTGGGGTTCGGCCATACCACATGGCCGAACCTCACTCACTTGAGTTTGGTCTATGATCTTTATAAATTAAATAAGTCCAAGATCATTCATCCTTGATTCACACATCTAATCACTTATACAACAAATATTTAACCTTGATAATAACCTAAGTCCATAAAAATATTCCCCATGGGGTTCGGCCATACATCATGGCCGAACCCATGATTCATCAATTTCTCATTTTTACATTCTAGTTTGTATTTACGGTTTTGCCATTGGTCTAACCCTTGTTTAACCTTTCACTCACTTTAATCCATCATACATTGGCCCTATGTCCAGCAAATGACTCCCATGGGGTTCGGCCATACACCATGGCCAAACCCATGGTTCCTTATTTTCACCTATTTACAATTTTGCCATTCTTTCCCTTAGATAATCATTTGTACAATAATTGTTTAACCTTGCTAACAACCTATGTCCACAAACATTGCTTTATTTAATCCTTTCAAAGTCCTTCAAATCTTTAACACGCATCCACCAATTTAATGTTTTGAAACCCTTAAAAAAAATATTAAAAACAGTCCACTTAAATATCCAAAAGCCCTAAGTCCATACATATTCTTTGGTGGGGTTCGACCATACAACATGGCCGAACCTCACCCTTTTAATCCCTGATTTTCCACCCATTCCATACATGGTTCATATTAGCATCTTAGCCATAATAACATTAGGGTTCGGCCATGCAATGGCCGAACCATGTCTTTAAACATATATCCATTTTAAACCCTTTTAAACATTCATAACATTCCATGGTTTTCATCTCTCAAAAAATCCATCAGATAACCAATGAGTTTTCATGGGGTTCGGCCATACATAAGGCCGAACCCTATGGTCCAACTTCTTCTCTTAAAAACAATCATTCATTTATATCTATAATCCTTTGGTGGAATACCCATACAAGCATCCATTTGAACCTTTTACAAATAAAATACCATAAATAGCACTTGCTGGGGTTCGGCCACACACCATGGCCGAACCTCACTCTTCGGTTTTGGTGCTCCTCTTTCCATTCTTTTTGATAATCCAAATGCATTCAAGTCCATCAATTTTTCATTCATTTTAAACCTTAAAAACATCCACCACCATCCATGGTTACCATCTTTCACAACTTCTTAATCACTAATATTTCTTTATGGGGTTCGGCCATGTACTATGGCCGGACTCTATGGTTCCTTCTAAGATCATGTTCCTATTTTTCCATAATAACCTTTTAGGGTTCGGCCATACAATGGCCTAGCCATACTCTTAATCTTTGATCTCCTTTTCTAATTAGAAACTTTGTCAAGCACTTACCGTTTCCGCGACTCCTCCAATTTGTCCTTTGCTCCGGCTTGTTCCTTTCCTTCCTTAGCCTCTCCTTCTTCTTTCTTGCTCCTTTGGCTGAGACTAACCTTGCTGCAAACCCCTTGGAATAATTCAGCCAGGTGATACGGATTGAGAGAGAAGCTTAGAACAATGCTCCAAATCCTTCTTGGTCTTTGAGAGGAGAACCGACCTTGAGAGGGAGGGAAAAGATGAAATAGTTTTCTCAAAGTGTTTGGTCTTCTCTCCTTAGATTGCTGGTCGGCTAAGAGAGGGAGAGAGGGAGAGAGTGAATGGAAATTAAACTCCTCCCTTGGTTAATCAAATTCAGCCCCAAGGTGGTGTCTCTTGGTGGCACCACTTGTAACTCCCATTTTCATTAACAATTCTCCTTAATGCTTCCCTTGGGGGTTTCATCCTTGAGATGAAACTCCCAAGGCTCCAACGGCTGCAATGCAATGTCTTGTGCAACCTCCACCAGCCCCATTCATCTTCCATCTTGGGGGTTTCATCCTTGAGATGAAACTCCCAAGTGCCCAACGGCATGTGTGAGCTTGAACTATGCAACCACCATTCCTCATTATTTTCCCATGTGGGGGTTTCATCCATGAGATGAAACTCCCACAAGCCAACGGTTTTGTCTTGGCTTAGACCACCAAACCGTCTAGCTCCCCTTTTGGTTCTTATTTGGATTTGAATTTGAAATAAGAAACTCCTCCACCCTTTAAAGCTTCATGTGGGGGTTTCATCTTTCAGATGAAACTTCCCCCACCCTTTCTTTCCAACGTGTGAATGGTGTTTGAGTTTGAAATCATCAGCCCTTCAACTTCACTATCTATTCTTTTGAATTTGAAACAACTCCCCAACTCTTGTGTAACTCCATAAAACTTCCAACTCCATTCATTATCTATCTTGGAGTTTCATGCATGCGATAACCTCCCATTCATTATTTATCTTGGGGTTTCATGCATGAGATAACCTCCCATGCATCCAACGTGTTCATTGTTTGAATTGTGTAATAACCACAAAACAGTCCAGCTCCCATTAGTGATACAATTTGGAGTTTCATTCTATGAAATGAAACTCCCATCTTTCCAACATGTGCTAAGGTTAAGCCTTGTGTAACCTCCAAAACCCTTTCATCTCCCCATTAATGATTCATTTGTAGTTTCATGCATGAGATAAATCTCTCATGCAACTAACGTGTTCCATTGCTTGCATTTTGAAACAACCAACAACTTTCATCCACACTTTACTCACTTAACATTTATTTAACTCCCTCAACTCAACCCATTCATTTAACTCAACTTAACCATTTAATTCCACTCAACCATTTAATTCAGCTCCACCATTAACTAAACTCATCCATTTAATTCACTTGAATCAACTCAAACACTTGTTTGCATTCCCATTTAATTTAGCCTTAACCAAATTAGGTTTGAGCTCACCTAATGGTCAATCAAGTCAACTACGACCCATTGGGTCCCAATTGGGTCTTTTGACCCAAATAAACACCTTGTCCCAATTAAATGCACCTTACCCATTTTCTTTGAATTGATCCTTATAACATGTACATTGGGCCTTAATTGAACAATGGACCCCACCACTTACCCATCTAGGATCATATCCTTTTAATTCACCATTTCAATGGCAATTTCCGTAAATATTGATAAACTGAAAATCTGGGGTATTACAAGAATTCCATCAAGAGGATACATGTATTTGTGATGGGTGGGAGTCATTGCATATGATAGCATGGCATGGCATTGAATCGGCATGATCTTTATTATCATGCAAGATTTTTGGTTTTTATCTGTATGATTGAATCTCTATTATCATACATTGTTTTTGATACGATGTTTTACAAGTATGGTATGATATATTATATATGGATTTTTGGTACTAACCCATGTGTTAACCCTAATTGGAATACCTACTGGGCGCTGTAACACCCCAGTTTCTCAATAAGATGAATATTTACAAAAATGCCCTTAGATTGGTGAATTCAATAAATGTGATTGTAAACAAGGAAATGATGGGGCCCATTGTTCAAATTAAGACCCTATGAACATATTATAAGGGCCAATTTATCATGAATGGGTAATGAACATCAAATTGGGTCAATATGGTTAATTGGGTCAAAGGATTCAATTGGGACCCAATGGGTCATAATGGACTTATTAGACCATTGGGTGAGCCCAAATTTAATGGAGTTAAGCTGAATTGATTGGAAATCAAGTGGAGCATAAATGGGTAGGCTTGATGCACATGTGAAAACCAAATGCAAATGGCTAAAACAAACCATAAATGGGTCATGGAGTCAAAATGGGTCAACAAGCTAAATGGGGACCCAATGGGACGGGTTGACCTTGTTGACCACAACTGTCTGTGTGGGCCCTCAAATGAGCTCAATGGTGAGTTAAATCAGGTTGAGTGGAACTGAATTGAGCTGGTTTTGAATTAAGAATGAGTTGACTCAAGTGCATTAAATGAGTGTCATTTAATGTGGTCAGTTGAGCTTGTGAGTTGGGTGAGTCAAAATGGAAATCAAAGGGGCTGTAAAATCAGTGAGTTGAAGGGAAGATGAAGAGTTACTTGGGTTTCAAGCCACACAATACAAGTCCCACACGTTGGGGACTTGTGGTGTGAGCTTCCATGCAAAATTTTAAATGGAAATGAATGGGAATTGGATGAGATGCATGGGAGTGCCAAAGGGTGCCTTGGGAGTACCAAGGGGTGCCTTGGTTGGCACCAAATAACCCATTGGTTTGATTAAAGAATGATGAGAAGTAATGAGATAATATGGGGCTGTTTAACAAAAGGAAATACACCATTCATTTGGTCTATTTTCACACAAAGAAATCCTAAGAATCCTCATCTCTCTCCCTCTCTCCAAACTCTTTCTCTTGGCCGAACCAGCAAGTAGTGTCTTCACAATTGATTAAGCATATAATCAGCAAAGAAAGAGAGGCTAAGAAATAAAGGAAGGCAAGGATCAAAGGCAAGAAGAAAAGCTTGGAAAATTTGGTAAGTATTTCCATGGATTTTTGTTTAATAAAATGGGATTAATGGATCATGATTTGGCCATGTCTTGGCCAAATCCATCAAGGATTAGACCTTGGATGGTGTTTTACAAAAGTGATGAAAAATGGATCAATGGGTTCGGCCACTTTGGATGGCCGAACCCCATGAAAAGAATTGGTTAATTTTGATGGTTTTTGTAAGATAAAACCATGCAAGTGTTGGACTGATTTGGATGTTTAATTAGACCTAAGATACATGTTTATGATGAGGTAAAATAAGTTATTAAAGAAGGTTTAAAACATGGATTTGGATGTCACGATTTGGCCATGGAATGGCCGAATCCATCAAAGGTTTAATTTTGGAAATTGCTGATTAAAAAGGGGTCCAAATCATGGTCATAGGGTTCGGCCACTTTGGATGGCCGAACCCCATGAAAATATTTGATGATTTGGTATGGTTTTGGAGAGATAAAAACCATACGAATGGTGGATATGTTTGCATGTTTTAAATAAGGCTAAGTATTTGACAAAAAGGTTTAAATCATAGGCCATTGGGTTCGGCCAATTGGGATGGCCGAACCCCATGAAATGGTATGATAATTTTATGGTAAATTGTGATGTTTTTGAGGGATAGAAACCATACAAGATTATGGTGTTTTATGGGAATTAAATGAATATAAGTTTACTGTTTTGGGTTGGCCATTGGATGGCTGAACCATGTAGTTAACATGGTTAAAGGGTAGAGTCCATCTGGTATGTAAATAATGGAATCATTGAGCAAAAGAACCATAAGGGTTCGGCCATGTGTATGGCCGAATCCCATGGACTGTTTTGATGGGAGATTATGGTCTGTTTTATGATTTGAATTAAGGAATCATACATGATAATTTATGGACTAAGTGTAAGAAAATAATCAATCATTGTAGATGATGGAATATGGGGATAAAAATCCATAGGATGTGGTTCGGCCATGTGACATGGCTGAACCCCATCAATGATTATTTGATGGATTTGGGTTAAGTCATAATGGAATTAGAGATGATGAATGAAGGACCAAATTAAATGGTGAGGTTCGGCCAAGTTGTATGGCCGAACCCCACTAAGTTGGTTTGGATATGGTTAGTGGTGTTTATGGAAAATTAAACAAAAGGTTAGCCTAAATGGCATAAAGGTAATTATAGATGGAATGATCATAGGATTGGATGTATGGACCCAAACCAAAGTGGTATGGTTCGACCATGATGTATGGCCGAACCCTACCAAGGTATTTTTGTGGTATATGATGTTTAATAAGGATTAAATAAAACAGAGATCAAATGAAAAGGGAGGTTAAATCCTAAGTTGATGAGGTTCGGCTATGGGTATGGCCGAACCCCACAAGATGACTTTTGGGTCTTAAGATGTGAATGGAAACTTAAAATGATAGTATGATTGACTTGCTGTTACATCACAAGGTAACGGAACGTGAACGGCGTACGAGCCGTGAACGGGTGATGATTAAGAAAGATCGGATGCTGAAGTGAATCTTCAGTAGGTTTCTTACTTACTTGTAACCACTATGATGATTAGTTTTATCATGATTTTGATAAGATATGTTGTTACTATTATTATGTTTCAATTGGTTTTTGAATCATGAGATTTATGTACATGCTTCATATATTCATTAACATCTCATGCATGGACACGGGATGATGATTATGGAATGCCTCCTTAGGCGATGCAGGTCCTGCAAGGAGTAGTATCATGATGATGATAATACATTGGTCTCCTTAGGCGATGCAGGTCCCGCCAGGAGAAATGTTATAAAGATGAGAAATATATTGGTCTCCTTAGGCGATGCAGGTCCCGCTAGGAGAAATGCATAATGATGAGAATCACATTGGTCTCCTTAGGCGATGAGGGTCCCGCCAGGAGAAATATTATGATGATGAGAGCCACATCGGCCTCCTTAGGCGATGAGGGTCCCGCCAAGAGGAATATCATCAAGAAGAAATGAAAGTGTATTGTGATTTACCTTGATGGTGAGAGTCTCGTCAAGTGATGGCTATATATATGCATGATGGGAGGGACTCATTACATGTGTATATTTACATAGCATTGATTTACCTGTTTTGATGACCATATATATTATGATATATGCATGTTTTTATATACTAACCATGTGGTATCCCTAATCGAAAATCCTACTAGGCGCGTTGATCTAACGCCCTAATTCTATCGTTAGAGGATAATGCAGGAAATGGAAAAGGGAAAGAGAAGGTCGTGGACCTGGAGGGGAGCCAAGCTTAAAAGCTTGATTGTTGATTGGGATGTTTTTATTACTGTCTTTTGAGTTATATTTTATGGCCATATAACAGCTAGTAAACTTTGCTATGGTTTGTTGATGATATTGGCAATGGATGTTTGGATTAAGTTATTTAATAATTGAGTCTTGTACTTGCTATCTATTCAGTCTAATTCTACAGTTAGTCTAGTTTATTCCGCATAACTTATTTAGTTCCATGTGTGGATTGTTATCGTGCGTTTAGTCCATGCACACATGGGTGGCGAGTTAAGGGTCGGACTTAGGAAGTCCGAACTTAGATCGCGTCGTGACGCTGCCCGCTCTCTTCTGGTCTTATGCTATTATTATTTAAAAAAAAAAATAGACTCTGATTTCTCGGAGAGGACGGGGCGTTACAGGCGCGTTGTCTAACGCCCTACTTCTACCCTAGTTGATGATACAGGGAATGGACTGAACGAGGACGTGATTGGAGCCAAGCTTAAGAGCTTGGATGATTAAGTTGCATTTTGTTAAAGTTATTCATGGAATATGTATTTGAATAGCTAGCATTCGGGATTTGTAATAACGTAGATATATTTGCTATGGTTTAGATGGTTGATATTGGATAATTTAACTTAAGATAATTATGGTTAAGTGTTGGACTACTTTGCTATCTAAAAATGGAATAGAATTGTTATTCTATTATTATTCCGCATATTTAACTTGAGTACGTGTGAACCATTTTAGTGGACTTGGTCCATGCACACATATGGTTGGCTAGTTAAGGGCCGGGCTTTGGAAGCTCGGACTTAGTTCGTGTTGTGACGTCCCGCTCTCTATCACTCTTTGATTAAAAAAAATAGATTCTGATTTTCGGAAAGCATAGCGAAAAAGGGCGGGGCATTACAGCTTGTATCAGAGCGAACGAGAAGGTTGAATCTTTCGAAGTGAGATTAAGACAGTTTCATGTCTCACTGACAAATAAGAATCCCAACTGACCGACTCGTAGTAGTCCGTTGCACGGGAGCCGGATTAATTTACTTCGTTAGACTCAGACTAAAGTATTCAATCTGAGAACAACAAAGAATGACAGCAAAGGTAGTACAATCACTATAACTTGGATTTATCAAACATAGCAAATTAGGAGATACTTCCCCGATATTCCCAAATGGAGAAAACGAATACTTGATACTTAGGAAGTTTCCCCAAAAACAAAGAAATACAAAGAGTGTTTATTTGGCAATTTCCCCAAGGACAAGAAAACACAAGATGTTTATTTGGCAATGTTCCCAAACAAGAGACATTATATGATACATAGGAAAGTTCCCCAAAAGACATTATGTGATACATAGGCAACTCCCCAAAACAAGAAATACAAGATGATGATTAAGGAAAATTCCCCAAAACAAAGATTAGTTTGATTAGAACTGTTGTTGTCATTGATATGTTGTTGTTGTTGTGATACAGTTATGTCGAGCAACATAGAGTATACAGAGTTGTGGGACAAAGGAACTCTTAGCTGTCCTATAGATCTGACTTCTTCTTCCAACAACTCCAACAGGCCAAACCGCGTTGTGGAAGTTAACGTAGACGTCCAGGTAAGATTCCCCGAGGATGTCGAAGTGTATCTAGCCCCTTTTCCAGAAGAGTATATGGGAGATATCCCAATGATAGGAGAATCAGTAGGGGAGATAGCGCTCGGGTATATGTGCAAGTTGTGCAATCAGGAGGGGCACAACTGTACTTTCTGCCCCTACCCCCTTGAGGTTATTTGCCCTGTTTGTGGACTTCACGGGCACGGAAAGGAGAGGACTAACTGTCCTTACATTGGGGGACCGAGAATAATACCATGTCTGACTTGTGGAGTGCTAGGGCACACGTCGACGACATGCCCTGACAGCTTCTTCGATTTTTATGATGATGCAGCGTCTTCTACAAAAGGTTAGGCTAAGAAAGGGTAAGAAAATGTCGGGGAAAAAGGAAAGATTTTGTAAGGGTTGCGGGTGTGTTATGAAGGGTTTGTTCTAACCCTACCAACCCTTGTATTGTGATGGAAGTTTGAACAATTTTTAATAAAGTATGCAAACTTAAGAGTTTATGAGGACTTTAGCATTGAGATGTATGTGACAAGGTCACTTGATTATATTGAGACGTGGTATGGGTGCATCCCTCATGTGATATTGATGATTGAGATGTGGTATGGGTGAGTCCCTCATGTGATATTGATGAGATAAGTATACAGATTCCATGAGTATGGCCTAGAGTAGCCGTAAGACCATGGGAACCTCGATATGAAATACGGAGACTTGGTCCTGTAGGGTTACCGTTGAGGAGTGGGTCCCTCGCATGCTATGCGCTGGAAGGCACTCTCATGGCTATTGTGCACACTTGATGTGCATGGATACGCAGACCTAGTTGCTATTTTACCCCATGGGGGTGGTGCTAGCTTCGTTAGATGCGATCCGACCGCCTTAGAGCTCGACTGAATCACCCTTGGGGTGAAGGGATGCAGGGCAGGGTAGACTTCATCATGTTGGACGTGGGTCTTCCGCTTAGTAAGTCATGGGCCCTAAGTCTTGCTAGGGGTCGGGGTATATTTATGATTTGATATTGTTCTCACAGTCACATAGTGATTCATTCGAGTGTTGTTCATACGGATAGAATATCTCAGGGTAGATGATGTGTCCTAGATTAATTATGCCCAAGGATGGATTCTGCCCATGAATTGATTATACCCAAAGGGGGTTATATTCATGGATGGTTATTAACCATGGATGAATGATATTCACTGATAGAGTGATACCAGGGGAGGATTTGAATAACCGTGGATGGTGGTTCCCATGGTGGTTTGGATTAATATTAGGTGTCGGTACCATGGTAGACATGTTGGTAGCATGATGGACTTGTTGGTCTCATAGATGACATAATGTTCTCATGATTGGGACAGGTTTCGATTTACATCCCACGTTATAAGAAAAAAAGTGTTAGTCGTATTACGACTTGTATCACAGGAAAGTTAGTGTGGAGAGATACTCGGTATCATAGAAGTTTTGAACAGAAGGTGTTAGTCACATAGTGACTTATGTGCAAATGAAAGTATGTTTACTTTTGGAGATGTTCTTAGTGGAAAAGTTAAGAGTCTAGTGAAACTCGAATGGGAAGCTATGGGCGACTGCCGAGTTAGACAGATCATCTGACTCTATAGGTAACCGATGGAGATCCAGGAGAGTGCAGCTACAAACTTAGTTAAAAGGGAATCAACGAAAGTCTTGAGCATAGGCTCGTATTGGCAGGCTACTTCACACAGAGAGTAGTCGAATGAACGTATTGGGTGAGTACATATGGAAAATATCTTGGTAGCTGTAACGCCCCGCCCTTTTTCACTTGCCTTCGGAAAATCAGAGTCTATTTTTTATTTTTTATTTATAAAGAGTGAGATAAAGAGCCGGACGTCACGACACGAGCTAAGTCCGAACTTTTAAAATCTGACCCTTAACTGGCTAACTGTATGTGTGCATGGACTAAGTCCATGAATACGGTTCACACATAAAATATATACATGTGGATTAAATCATAAAGTACGGATTATAATAGAACCTAGATCTATTCCCTTTTAGATAGCAAAGTACTTCAAGTCTTTAATCATAATTAAATTTAACTTAAATATCCAACAAACCATTCAAACCATAGTAAAATTATCTAAGTTATTACATGCTCGAAATCTAGCTACTCAAATTACAAGTCCATGAGTAACTAAAATAAAATATGATCCAATCACATATCCAAGCTCCTATGCTTGGCTCTGTTCACGTTCATCGTCCATTTCCTTTCTTGTGTCATCCGCTAGGGTAGAAGTAGGACGTTAGAACAACGCGCCCAGTAGGTATTCCATTTAGGGTCTACACATGGTTAGTACAAATCATATATAATAACATAATGTCAAAACCAAATAAAATAATGCCATGTCATTATGTCAAATGCAATGAGTCCCACCCATCACAAGTACATATGACCTCTTGATGAGATTCTCATCATCAAGGTACCCCCACAGTGGTCTTTCGGACGCCCCGACGGAGTGTGGCCCCTCCAGTTACATATCCTTCACCCCATGCCATGCATGAGATGCTAATGAAACACATGCTATTTTATATTATAAACATAGCATTAAAATTCACATTTGGAACATATCTTTTACAACATAAATTCATCAAAATAAGAAAAAACCATCATACATAAACCATGTTTTCAAAAAGGTAGAATCCTACCAAAGACCACTATAGTGTCCTTGCTTCTTTATCCGGCAACCGCTCACGATCGTGCACCGTTTGTGAGGTCCCGTCACTTTATTACACAACAATCAATCAAACCATGTTCTATTTGATTTCTATTTATGTCTAAGTCCATAAACCCAACTTTGTGGGGTTCGGCCATACACTATGGCCGAACCTCACCTCTTTGGTTTTAGTTCCCTCCTTTGAGTTCTTTGATCTTTTAAGTTCAATCATTCATCACCAAGTTAATCCTTTAAACTCTTAACATAAATCCATAAACCAACCTTAGTGGGGTTCGGCCATACAACATGGCCGAACCTCACTCATTTGAGTTTGGTCCCTCTTTGTAATCCTTTGATCCAAAATATTGCCATTTTTGAATCATAACTCTAATCACTTATACAATAATTATTAAATATTAGTAACTACTTAAGCCCACAAAACTTTTCTCATGTGGTTCGGCCATACACCATGGCCGAACCCATGGTCTATCATTTCCTCCCATATTTACACATTTGCCATTATTCCCATCCCTTCATGCTTAGATCCAAAATTGATCATTCATAAAAACCCTAAGTCCACCAAATATACCTTAGTGGGGTTCGGCCATACACCATAGTCGAACCTCACCATCTTGGTTTTGGTCCTTCCTTTGAGTCTTTTAATCCTTTAACTTAATCATCTAAACTTGGTAACCACCTAAAAAAAAAAAAAATTCCTCATGGGGTTCGGCCATGCACCATGGCCGAACCCATGATCTTTCATTTTAGCCTATAATTACAACATTGCCATTTACACAAATCCATAACCATTAACATAATCCATGAACATAGATATATATAATTAAATCCATTATTTCTTTGTTCAATCCTCCATTCATTTAAATGCATAACAACTCTAAATGTTCCATCAAATACTCTTCGATGGGGTTCGGCCATACAACATGGCCGAACCCTATGGTTCCTTATTTTCCTTAAAATTGTATCATAACCATATGGTTTGATCTTTTAATGATTCCCGTTCATACCTCCATCCAGAACCCTTCAACTCATTTTAAAATCACAAGCATGCTTCTATGATTTCTATCTTTCAAATCCATTAAAAATATATAACCCATGTCCTTCCATGGGGTTCGGCCATGCACCATGGCCGAACCCTATGGTCCATCCTTTCCATTAAAATGCAATATTCATCCCCTAATTTTTCTTCCATGGGGTTCGGCCATCCACCATGGCTTAACCCTATGGTTCCTTTCTTTAAACAAAATTTATAAAAATACCTACCGGTTCCGCGACTCCTCCGGTTTTCCTTTGCTCCAACTTGTTCTTTCAATCCTTTCTTTCCTTAGCCTTTTCCTCCTTCTTCTTGATCCTTTGGCCGAGTGTGAGAGCTTGAGAGAGAGAGATATAATTCGGCCTTGAGTGAGAAAGAGAGTGTCAGGCCTTGTGTGCTAGCTTGAGATCAAAAACTTTTCTAAGTCTTTTTTCTTGAGGAGTGATCGGCTAAGAGAGGGGTTGAGGGAGAGAAACAGCCAAGAGGGAGAGGGAGAGTTCGGCCTTGTTTGAATTTGAAATGTGTAACCACCTCCATTATCTCTCCATGTGGGAGTTTCATTCAGGAGATGAAACTCCAAGGCTCCAACGTGTATCCTTGTTTGAATTTGAAATGTGTAACCACCTCCATTATCTCTCTATGTGGGAGTTTCATCCATGAGATGAAACTCCAAGGCTCCAACGTGTGCCTTCTTTGAATTTGAAATTAAACCAAAACTCCCCACCTCTCCAACGTGTAACCTTGTTTGAATTTGAAATGTGTAACAACGTGTATCCTTGTTTGAATTTGAAATGTGTAACAACTTGTATCCTTGTTTGAATTTGAAATAAACCAAAACTCCCCACCTCTCGAACGTGTAACCTTGTTTAAATTTGAAATAAACCAAAACTCCCCACCTCTCCAAAGTGTAACCCTTGGTTTGATTTTTGAAAAAACAACCCTTCATCTTCACACTTCACTCACTCTTTAATTCAACTCACACTTTAATTTAATTCAAATCAACTCAACTCACTTAACTCTTCACTTTAAGATCAACTCACTCACTTGATTGCATTCCCATTTTAATTCAGCCCCATTTAATTAGGCTTGAACTCACTTGGTGGTCAACCAAGTCAACCACGACCCATTGGGTCCCAATTGAGCATTTTGACCCAAATAGCAGCATTGACCCAATTAAATGCGCCTTACCCATTTACTTTAAATTGAACCTTATACCATAACCGTTGGGTCCTAATTGGGCCAATGACCCATACCTTACACATCTAAGGTTCATATCCGTTAATTCGCAATTAAAATGGCAAATTCCATAAATAATGATAACATGAAATTCCGAAGTGTTACAATTGCAGGTAAAGTGAAATAGAGGACATTGATCTACATAAGATCGCAAATGGGTTCACGAGAAAAAGAGATAACATGAGACAGAGTAAATTCTGCGAGAATGAAACTCATAGGTTGATATGAGTGATGTTGATGTAATTAAGTGGTACTTGACAAGATTTATAAATTAAAAGGGGATTAAAGGGAACTTGAATCAGAAATAGGAATAGCTCACCTTGAGCTATCTATGTAATCCGTTTGAAACCCTACTTCGCTTGATTTTCGGGACGAAAATTTTAAAAAGAGGGTTGTATTTTAACACCCCGGATTTTCAGGTTATCAAATATATATGAATTTGCCCATTTAATTTGTGAATTTAAAAGATATGGACCTCAGATGGGTAAGGTGTTCGGTCAATTGCCCAATTAAAATCCAACGGGTTATGAATATGGTTTCAATTGAAATAAATGGGTAAGATGTATTCAATTGAGTCAAGATTGTTAATTGGGTCAAAATGCCCAATTGGGACCCAATGGGTGGTGGTGGACTTGGTTGACTACCAAGTGAGTCCAAGCTTAATTAAGTTGGGGCTAATTTGAGTTGGAAATGGAATCAAATAATTGAGTTGATTCAAGTGAATTAAATGAGTTGAATTAAAGAGGTGAGTTGAATTAAAGGGATGAGTTGAATTCAATGGATGAGTTGAGTTAAATGTGTTGGATGGGAAGTTATGGGGATATTTATCTTAAGTGTGTGAAGATGAAGGAGGCTTGGTTGTTTCAAAAACCCAAGTCAACCTAAGGTTACACGTTGGACATGGCATTTTCATCTCATGGATGAAACCCCCACTTGGATTATTAATGGAGAGATGAGGAGTTTTCTTATTTCAAATTCAAACCAAGGGTACACGTTGGAGCCTTGGACTTTCATCTCATGGATGAAACTCCCAAATGTAGAATCAATGGGAGGTGGACGGTTACACATTTCAAACAAAGGTACACCGTTGGAGCCTTGGAGTTTCATCTCATGGATGAAACTCCCAAATGGATAATGAATGAGAAGATGGCGGTTTTGTGTTGTTACACAAGTCAACCAAGGCTACACCGTTGGAGACATGGGTGTTTCATCTCATGGATGAAACCCCCAAAGGCTTATTGATGAGGAGTTGAAAGGGTTTTGGGGGTTACACAATTCAGACCCATAGCACACATTGGAATCATGGGAGTTTCATCTCATGGATGAAACCCCCAAATGGGTCACTAATGGGAGGGGACGGTTTTGTTGTTACACAAGGTAACCAAGGGGCAAACGATTGGAAGTTTCATCTCAAGGATGAAACACCCAATGTAAGTATCAATGAGAAGGTGATAAGTTATGGGAGTTACAAAAGGGCTTTACTAAAAGGCACCACCCTTGGCCGACCACCCACATTTTGAACAAAACAAGTGTTGGTCTTCATCTCACTCTCTCACTCTCTCAAGGCTGATCACTCTCTTGGACAAAGGAGGAAAAGACTTAGAGCTTCATCACAAGGTTCTCTCCCTATCACTCAAGGCCGAACTCTCTCTCTCAAGCTCTCACTCTCGGCCAAAGGATTAAGAAGGAAGGAAGAAGAGGCTAGGGAAAGAAAGGATCGGAAGAGCAAGTCGGAGCGAAAGAAAACTAGAGGAGTCGTGGAACCGGTAAGTATTTGATAGAATTTTGATTAAGTAAGATAGTCAAGGAAAGTGGTCCGGCCATTTCAGGCAGAACCCTAGTCTTATTATGGCAAAGGACTTCTTGCATAGACCCTAGAAGGATTATGATTATGGATTATGGGCTGGCCTTGCACGGCCAAACCCTAAGGTTAATACGCATGGACCACCAAGGACAAAAAGAGGTGGATGAGGTTCGGCCATACACCATGGTCGAACCCGATCAAAGGATATAAGTTTTGGTTATGTGATTTAAAAGGAATTAATGAACCATATGGTTCGGCCATGTTGTATGGCCGAACCCCATGGGAGTTTATTGGTAAATTGTAAATGGTTTTTGAAGGATGAAAACCATAGAGGGACATTAGTTATTTTTAATGGTTTTGGAAAGATGAAAATCATAGACGTATGCTTATGATTTTAAAAAAACGTTTTAATGGGTTTAAATGTATGAGAACCATCAAAGGTTATGATCATGACGATTGGAGTTAAAATAGGAAATATAGAACCATAGGGTTCGGCCATGGTGTATGGCCAAAGCCCATGGAAGAAAAATTAAGGGATATATGATATGTTTAAATGGAAGGTTGTTGATGTTTTTAAAAGGTCTAAAATGAATAAACCCCCATGGAGGGACTTGTTGATGGACTTAAATATGGTAAAGGATTTAATAGAGAATATGTAAATGAGACATCATGGGTTCGCCCATGGTGTATGGTCGAACCCCATGAATCATGTTAATAAGTTATTTATTAGTCTAAGCATGTTTTAGATGAATGAAATGGTTAGCCATGGATAGGATAATGGCGAAGTTGTAAATAGGTGAAAATACATGGCCGAACACCATGAGGAATGTTTGGGGGACTTAGGATGTTAAATAATTATTGTATGAGTGATTAGATTTATGAATCATGTTAATTGGGTCATTCATGGACTTAGGCATGTTCAAATGATTGAAAAGGTTTAGTCATGGATTTATGTTATAGACATAAGTATGGGTCAGTAAAAGTGATTACCAAAGGAAAGAAATGATGGCTAAAGGGGTGGAATTAAAAGACCATGGGTTCGGCCATGGTGTATGGCCAAACCCCATGGGTTGTGTTTTTGAATATGAGTTGGTATAACGGACTTAAAGGTATGATTAAATCATGGAAATGAAGGACCATGGGTTCGGCCATGGTGTATGGCCAAACCCCATGGGGAATGTACTTTATAGATTTAGGGTTTTTAAAATGGTTTACTTGGATGTGTTTGGTTAAATCAAAAGAGAGACCAAATTCAAGTAGGTGAGGTTCAGCCATGTTGTATGGCCGAACCCCACAAAAGTGTATCTAGTGGACTAAGGTTTTAAATAATTAACTTAGTAGTGATTGATTAATAAATCAAAGGAGGGACTAAAATCAAATGAGTGAGGTTCGGCCATGGTGTATGGCCGAACCCCACAAAGGATTATTTATGGATTTGGACATTATTATAAATCAAATAGGACATGGGATTGATTGGTTGGCATGTTATAAGGTAACGAGACCTCACAAACGGTGCACGAACGTGAGTGGTTTCCAGACGAAAATGCAATGACACTTTAGTGGTCATTGGTAGGATTCCTACATCATTGAAACCATGGATATGTATTATGTACTTATGATGATTTTATTTCATGTTTGATAAGTTATTTTGGTATCAAACAATATGGTGCAATTATGGGATTTTCATGCTATGTTTTGTAAAATTCCATTGCATGTTGGCGTTTGCATCTCATGCATAGCATGGGAGGGATGATATGTAACCTAAGACCCACGCTCCATCGGGGCGTCTGTAAATCGTGAGGGGGTACATTGATCTGCATTATCCATCAAGAGGTAACCGGAGACCCATGCTCCATCGGGGCAGTCCGTAAGTCGTGAGGGGGTATCTTGATGTGCATTATCCATCAAGAGGTAACCGGAGATCCACACTCCGTCGGGGCATCCGTAAAGCAACAGTGGGGGATACCTTGATGATGAGAATTCCATCAAGAGGATACATGTATTTGTGATGGGTGGGACTCATTGCATATGATAGCATGGCATGGTATTGAATCGGTATGATTGTGATCTTTATTATCATGTAAGGTTTTTGATTTTTATCTGTATGATTGAATCTCTATTATCATACATTATTTTTGATATGATGCTTTACAAGTATGGTATGATATATTATATCTAGTTTTTTTGTACTAACCCATGTGTTAACCCTAATTGGAATTCCTACTTGGAGCGTTGTCTAACGCCCTACTTCTGCCCTAGTTGATGATACAGGGAATGGACTGAACGAGGATATGATTGGAACCAAGCTTAGGAGCTTGGATGATTAAGTTGCATTTTGTTAAAGTTATTCATGGAATATGTATTTGAATAGCTAGCATTCGGGATTTGTAATAACGTAGATATATTTGCTATGGTTTGGATGGTTGATATTGGATAATTTAACTTAAGATAATTATGGTTAAGTGTTGGACTACTTTGCTATCTAAAAATGGAATACAATTATTATTCTATTATTATTCCGCATTATTTATTCCGCATGTTTAACTTTAGTACGTGTGAACCATTTTAGTGGACTTGGTCCATGCACACGTATGGTTGGCCAGTTAAGGGTCGGGCTTTGGAAGCTCGGACTTAGCTCGCATCGTGACGTCCCGCTCTCTATCACTCTTTGATTAAAAAAAAATCGACTCTGATTTTCGGAAAGCATAGTGAAAAAGGGCGGGGCGTTAAAGAAGGAGGAGTCCACACTCCATCGGTAATTCCGATTAACATATGCGGGTAGGTATGTAGTGACCTAGTGGTGCCGTCACAAAACACTGCAGACATAATTGGCCAAGGGAACACCTTGATATGGCGATTTATCAAGGAAACTATTTATATATGATGTGTTTGGATATAGAGATTGGGTGAGTGATCATTTGGCATTGACACCCATGACATGACACATAAGTAAGCATGATTTATGATATGGACATCATGCATTGTTTTTACTACTTATGAGATGTTTTACAATTATGATATGATGTATCTATCTTGATTTATATTAATCCTATGTGTACCATAACCCTACATGGAATACCTACTAGGCATGCTGATTGATGCCCTACTTTTACCCTATAGATGATGGAACAGGGAATGACAAGGAAACGGACATGAGACATGAAGGAAGCCAAGCGTAGGAACTTGGAATGAATGAAGTTTAATTTATCTAGTTTTGATGTTTATGATGTATTGGGAGGACTGATATTTTGGACTGTAATAACTTAGACTTATTTGTTACGGTTTGTATAATTTTAATGTTTTAATTTGAAGTTATATGGTGATTGGTTTTCCTAGCTTAACGATGACATGATTATGGATAGCATCTTATCCATACATATATTGTAACACCCTGGAATTTCAAAGTTATCAGTTTATATGAAAATATTCATATTTACGGAATTGCCATTGTGATAAAAATTGATTTGAATTTAAATGGGTCAATGGCTCAATCAAGACCCAAAGGATGATAGTTGGTTTACAAAACAAATAAATGGGTAAGATAAATTTAAACGGGTCAAGAATCATATTTGGGTCAAATTTTGATAAATGGGTCAAAATGGCTAGATGGGACCCAATGGGTCGTGTGAATGGCATGATTAACCATGGAGGGAGTTCAAGCTTAGTTAATTTAAGTTTATTAATTGCTTGAGTGTGGTTTGAGTTGAAATGAATGGTGGGTTTAGTTAAGTTGAATTTATTAGTTAAGTTAAATTAAATGAGTGACTTAGGTTGGGTGAGTTGAATAAATGAGTTGAATGAATATGTATTTTTAATGTAAGTGAGTGAAGTGTGTGAATGGGAGGAGAAGTGTTTTAAATTCCAACTTTGAGCAAGAAAAACGTTGGTGCATGGGGAGACATTACCATGCATGTAACCCCCATTTAGGTGATGAATAAAATGGGAGTTACATTTTGAATGGGAGTTACTTCTTGAAAACACAAAGGTTGCTAGGGACGTTGGCTGCATGCATGAACAATTTCATGCATGTAACGGCTACCATGAAGATATGAGAATGATGGCTTTGAGAGTTACAAATGTATGAATGAAGGAGAATGAAGCACATGGGAGTTTTATTTGGTTGCATGGAAATTATGGCCTATGCATGAAACTCCAAAGATGGAGACAATTGGAGTTGCCGTTTCATGGAGTTACAAAAGGGGTCCTTGACTTTTCAAATTCAAAAAGGTTAGATTACACGTTGGAAAGGGCATGAGGGTTTATTCCATGCTTAAGTATTCAAAGAGACAACCAATGGAGGGAGGATAAAGCACATGGGAGTTTCATTTACATGTGAAACTCCCACATGCAAAATTAATGCAAAAATGGATAGTGTGAGGAATGCACACAGCAAAACCGTTGGGAACCCTTGGTGTTTCATTTCATAGATGAAACCCCAAGGAACTTAAAGGATTCTAATTATGGAGAAATGAGTTACACAAGGGCTGAATTAACCTTGGGCTGTTTTTTGGTCAAGCAAAGGATTTTCACTCTCTCTATCTCTCTATCTCTCTTGGACGTCCTCTATCTTTCTAAAAACTAAGAGCAGTAGCTGGTTGTTAATCAGTCCTTGGTTTGATTCCTTTTCATCAAGACAAGATCAGCAAAAAGGGAAGGAACAATCGGGAGTAAAGATCAAGTGGAGGAGTCGCGGAAACGGTAGGTGTTCGATAAACTATGTTGTTTAATTAAGAAATATGATCCGGCTATTGGATGGCTGAATCTAACAAGGGTTAAATGTTGTTTAGAAGTACATAAATGAGATCAAAAGATGGACCATAGGGTTCGGCCCATTGGATGGCCAAACCCCATGGAAATGTTGGATTATTTAGATGGTTTTTGGAAATTAAAACCATACAAATTTGGGACTGTTTTTAGATGATTTTAAGTATGTGTTTTAAAAAGGTTAAAACATAAATAAGGAAGTTTGTTTTGGACAAGATGAATGATTAATAAGTTCAAAACCAAAGGTCATAGGGTTCGGCCACCATGGAGGGCCGAACCCCATGCAAATAATGGTTTGTTTTGATGTATTTGGAACAAATAAACCATGAAGTTGATGGACTGTTTTGGGTTATTATTTTAAGATGTAAATACATGTTTTACAATGGTTAAAAAACATGGATTTGGGTGCTGGTTTCAGACCTAAGATGAAGGACTAAATATTCAAACTAATCTCATGGTGTTCGGCCAATATACATGGCCGAACCCTATGAAATTGGGTTAATTTTGGAGGACTGTTTTGAAGGTTAAAAACCTGATTTAGATATACAATTATTACCTGGTTAATTGAGGTTTAAAAACAGTAAACGTAATCATTGGGTTCAGCCATGATAGAGGGCCGAACCCCATGTAAAACGGTGTGGGTTTTCATGTTGAGAACCCCATGGAAACCATGGAAACCATGAAAATCCATGGACTGTTTTGTGGAATAATTGGGTTAAGTTTATGATGAACATTAGGTATTATTTATATGCTTTGATTTAAGAATAATATATGTTGTTTATGGAATTAGTATGGGTAAGTATTTGGCCAATATGAATGATGGAAATTGAGTATAAAATCACATTGGTGAGGTTCGGCCATGTGTATGGCCGAACCCCACTAATGATGATTGTGGGACATAATTGTTGGTTTATATGAGGATATGGAGGGTTAAAGAAGGATCAAATTAGGTGATGAGGTTCAGCCATGTGTATGGCTGAACCCCACTAAAGATGGTTTTATGTTTGGTGATGAAAGTTAGTTAATTTAAAGCAAAGGTTGGTCTCAATGGCACAATCGTAATTATGGCTGAAATGATCAAAAATAAAATGATCATATGATGGGATAAATGGGCTAAAACCAAAGTGGTAAGGTTCAGCCATAATGTATGGCCGAACCCTACTAAGGTTCGTTTAGAAGTTTGGGTAATTAGATAGGTTTTAATTAAATAAATGAATGACCAATGTTTTAATGGATGAGGTTCGGCTATGGCTTTGGCCGAACCCCACTAGGTGATTCTTGGAACACTAGGCTTTGCTGGAAATTAGGTGGATAAATGATTAACTTGCTGCCATGTACATAGGGTATTCGGATTTTTAGAACGGTGAGCGAGCCGTGATCGGAAGACGGTCCAAAGGAAGGATCAAACAAAGTAAACTATTGTAGGTTTCCTACCTTGTTGTAACCACTCAACTTATTCGCTGTTTTATGTTTATTTGAATAAGTTATTTGAATCAAATGTTAAATTTACAAATGGCATGTTTGCATAGACATCTCATGCATAGCATGGGATGATGGGGAAGTAACCGGAGGCCACACTCCGTCGGGGCGTCCGAAAGACCGTTGTGGGGTACCCTGATGATGAGAATCCCATCAGGAGGAATCCGGAGGCCACACTCCGTCGGGGCGTCCGAAAGACCACTGTGGGTTACCTTGACGATGAGAATCCCGTCAAGTGATGGCTATGTTGAATGGTGATGGGTGGGACTCATTACATGTTCATTTCATACATAGCATATGTTTTACAGAATTTTGTCACACATGTATAATTATTATCCTATTTGCATGTTTTTGACTAACCATGTGGTAGCCCTATTCGGAAACACTACTGGGCGCGTTGATCTAACGCCCTATCTATATCTTTAGTGGATAATGCAGGGAAAGGAAAGAACGTGGTTGAAGAAGAGGACCAAGTACGAAAACTTGGGCGATTTGAATGATTGCAATGGACTATGAATGGATTAGTTATGGACTTGTTAGTTGATTTATTTGGAACAATGTAATTTGTTAAATTAGATGTTGGCATGTAATAAGTAGTTAAGTAGTTGTTATGGTTGTATTTATTTGAATGGTTTGGAATGAATAGTAGATTAAGGTTATATAATAATTTTGGAAAATAAATAAGGTACTTTGCTATCTAAAAATGGAAATTGGATTAATCATAGGTTCTATTATAACCTCAGTTAGATCTAGACTAAGTTAATTCCGCTAGATTTATATGTACCATGTGCGGATCAGTTTTATGGACTTAGTTCATACGCACATGGGCTTGGCCAGTTAAGGTTCGGATTTAGAGATCCGAACTTAACTCGCGTCGTGACATTTCGCCCCGATCACTTATTGATTATTATTGTTTTAAAAAAAAAAAAAATAAATAAACTCTGAAAATTTAGAGTGAAAAGGGCGGGGTGTTACAGTTGGTATCAGAGCGAAACGGGAAGTTGAATCTTCCGAAGTAAGATTAAGACGGTTTCATGTCTCACTGACGGATAAGAAT
Organism: Chimonanthus salicifolius; assembly: GCA_013350335.1. NCBI lineage: Eukaryota > Viridiplantae > Streptophyta > Magnoliopsida > Laurales > Calycanthaceae > Chimonanthus > Chimonanthus salicifolius. The sequence goes on along the minus strand of CM023533.1, from coordinate 60,351,228 downwards.
CCCAACTGACCGACTCTTCGGAGTCCGCTGACTGGGGGCCGGATTAATTTACTTCGTGGACTCAGACTGAACAAATCAATCTGAGAATAACAGTGAAAGATAGCAAAAGTACATTATTATAATTCATCTATCAAACGTAGCAAAATAGGATATACATTCCCCAATACTCCCCAATTGAGAAAAACAAACATAGGGAATTTAGAGACTCTCCCCTCAAAAACAAATAGAAAAAAAAAAAATCAAGTTTGCTTATTTGGAAATCTCCCCAAAATTGTGAAAAATACAAACTATATGAGGAAACTAAGTCAATAATGTTTTATGACTTAGGGAAATGGCTCCAAAGAAAAAGATCCCTCAGAATCAGAAAGGGAAGGAAAAGGTGTTGCAAATCATGCAACATGAGAAAGTGTTATCACAACACGAAAAATCTGTGCATGAGAAGGAGCCATCTGTACATGAGAAAGAGGTAACCCAACCTCATGGGGAGCGATCTGTTCATGAAAAGTCTCACAATGCGGAAGAATCACAGCACTCATGGAGGGAAGAAAAGGGGAGTGAGAATGCATCACAGAAGGAGGGAGAAGGGAACAGTGGTGTACATATACCACATGTGCCACCTGAACTCCAGGGCTTAGTCCAAGCAGTGGTAACCTCAGTACTCCAGCAACATATGAATGGGAGTGAAAGTTCCAAGGATGCCAGTGACCGTAGTATGGCACGAGAGTTTCAACAACAGCGTCCTCCCTACTTCAAAGGGAAAGAAGGGGCTGTCGGAGCCGAGCACTGGCTGAAGAAGATCACTCAGATCTTAAAATTACTTAAGATCTCGAGTCATGCTGACAGGATTTTACTGGCTACTTCACAATTGATAGAAGATGCCGGTAAATGGTGGGAGGTGGTGGAGAAGCAGAGGGAACTCATACCAGTTAGGGAGAGGACGGCCATGACATGGAATGAGTTTTCAGCAACCTTTCTGGAACATTACTTTCCGGAGGAGGAGAAGGAGCGACAGACGGAACTTTTTCTGTCCTTGGTACAGGGCTCTATGACGGTGGCAGAGTATCACCGTGAATTTCTCAGTTTATCCATTTATGCATTCTATATGGTGGACACAGAACTTCGCAAGGCAAGAAAGTTTGAGAGGGGTCTACGGCCAAACATCAGGGCCAAAGTGACCATATTTAAGTGCACCACATTGGCTGAGGTGGTCAGTAAGGCCACAATAGCAGAAAAGGAGTTGAATGCAATAGTACGGTTTGACAATCGTCGAGCTCCAAGTGGGAGGGGTGGGTTTCAGCCCAACAAGAGGCTCCGTCCGAACTTCAGTAGACCCTCACCATCTACTGGGTCCGCGGGGAGCTTTCGTCCTAACCAGCCCTCCCCATCTGCATCAGTCACCCAGTCATTCAAAGGGGTGAACAACTGTTTTCACTGTAACCAGCCGGGTCACTTCAAGAGAGACTGTCCAAAGCTCAATAGGCTCTCATATTCCAGAGGATCTTTCCGTCCACCAGCTAGGCCAGCTAACTCCCGAGGAGGCAGGACATATAATCAGGCGGGACGGGCGCCTACTCCTACCGGATCTGGACGACTATTTGCTCTGGAACCTCCTGAGGATGTGGATCATTCTGTGATTCAAGGTATGGCCGTTGTCAATAGTTCTTATGCTTATGCATTGTTTGATTCTGGAGCATCGCACTCTTTTATATCTGCATCCTTTATAACTGCTACTGGAACACTAGTACAAAAGCTGTCCACCACACTCACAGTAGTATCCCCTGTCGGAGACACGTCTTTGGGACTCATATGCACGGCCATAAATACAGAACTCGCTGGACTCAGATTTGAGTTCAATTATTTGGTACTCGACATGACTGAGTACGATATTATATTTGGCATGGACTGGTTGGCTAGTTATGAAGCCAATATTGATTGTTATCGCCGAAGAGTGACATTTTGGTCACCCGAGGGAAAGCAGTATATAGTTCGTGCCGACAAGCAAAGCAGATTGCAGGAAGGGTTGCATCACTTGGTGTTGAACAATATTGTCATCAACAAAGCACCAGTCACTGAACTTCCAGCAATTGTGAAAGAATTTGTTGATGTCTTTCCAAAAGAACTTCCTGGTATACCGCCTATGAGGGAGCTCAATTTTGAGATCAAGCTATATCCTGGTACCTCACCAGTGTCTCTACCCCATTATCGAATGGCACCAGCAGAAATGTCCGAGTTGAAGAAGCAGCTTGATGAATTACTCAGACTGGGTTGCATTCGGAACAGCACATCGTCATGGGGAGCTCCAGTGTTGTTCGTGAAAAAGAAAGATGGTTCACTTAGAATGTGTGTGGACTACCGGAAGTTAAATCAGCTAACTGTCCGGAACAAGTATCCTCTACCCAGGATCGATGATTTATTCGATCAGTTGAGGGGATCCAGTCATTTTTCCAAGATTGATCTGATGTCCGGTTATCATCAAATCCGGGTCAAGGAGGAAGACATCGAGAAAACAGCTTTCAGAACACGGTATGGACTATTTGAATTTGTAGTCATGCCATTTGGGCTTACCAACGCGCCGGCTGTGTTTATGGACTAATGAACAGAATATTCCGTCCATATTTGGATCGGTTTGTTATAGTGTTCATTGACGATATCCTGATCTATTCCAAGAGTCAGGAGGATCATGCTGAGCATCTTCGAATAGTATTGAACACCTTGAGACAGAACCAGCTGTATGCCAAAGCAAGCAAATGCGAATTTTGGCTACCTGAGGTCAAATTCTTAGGGCATGTTATAACAGCAGATGGTATAGCCGTTGATCCGGCTAAGGTGGCAGCAGTAAGTGAGTGGAAAGCACCAAAGAATGTCACTGAAATCCGTAGTTTTTTGGGTTTGGCTGGATATTATAGGAAGTTTATCATGGACTTCTCCAAAATTGCATCCCCATTGACTCGACTCACGCAGAAAGGAGTCAAATATGAATGGTCAGAGCTGTGCAATCAGAGATTTGAGGAGCTGAAAGAGAGACTTACAACTGCTCCTATTCTAGTTTTGCCGGAAAGGGGCAAAGGTTATGAAGTACAATGTGATGCATCAGGAGAGGGACTGGGATGTTCACTCATGCAACGTGATCGGGTGGTGGCATATGGTTCAAGACAACTAAAGATACATGAACGCCTCTACCCCACACATGATTTGGAATTAGCTGCGGTGGTCTTTGCTCTCAAAAGCTGGAGACACTATCTATATGGGGAGAAGTTTGAAGTATTTTCAGATCACAAGAGCTTGAAGTATTTATTTGATCAGAAAGAGCTCAACCTGAGGCAGCGCAGATGGATGGAATATCTGGCGGATTATGAATTTGCGCTCCGATATCATCCGGGAAAGGCCAACAAAGTGGCGGATGCTCTCAGCCGCATGTCTCATGCATCAGTGGCATGTTTGATCAGGACTGAATGGGAGATGTTGAATTCCATTCGTGAGTTTAATCTATATATCACAAACCATGGGAGTATGTACAATTTGATCATACGATCCAACATGGTTACAAAGATTGAACAGGAGCAACGAACAGATCCGGAAATGGCAGAGACATGGGCCAAGATGTCTAATGGCGAGGTTGTACCGGATTGGGAATTACGACCAGGACAGGGTCTTATGTTCCGGGGTAGAATATATGTGCCAAGAAGCTGCAGAAAAGAATTATTGATAGAGGCACATCAGAGCAAGTTGTCCATTCATCCGGGTAGCACAAAAATGTATCATGATTTAAAAAGACATTATTGGTGGCATGGACTCAAGAAGGATGTTGCAGACTATGTGGCTCATTGTTTAACTTGTCAGCAGGTTAAAACGGAACATCAGAAGCCACCAGGGTTACTCAAGCCCTTAGCAGTGCCGGAATGGAAATGGGAGCACATTTCCATGGATTTTGTGACGGGGTTGCCGAGATCATCGAAAGGCAATGACGCTATATGGGTTGTGGTAGACCGATTGACCAAGTCCGCGCATTTTATTCCTATCAAGATGACAGATTCATCAGAGACATTGGGTCGGAGATATATCAAAGATATCATCAGATTACATGGTATTCCACAGACTATAGTGTCTGATAGAGATGGCTGATTTACCGGCAGGGTATGGCAGAGCATGCAGTCGGCCATGGGAACCGATCTACTTATTAGCACAGCATTCCATCCACAGACCGATGGGCAATCGGAAAGAACAATACAAACGTTGGAGGACATGTTGAGGGCGTGCATGCTAGACTTCAAAGGTGGATGGGAGGATCATTTGCCATTGGTGGAATTTTCTTATAACAATAGCTACCAGGCAAGCCTCCAGATGGCACCATTCGAAGCTTTGTATGGTAGACCATGCAGGTCACCAGTGTGCTGGACCGAGGTCGGCGAACCTGCACTGATAGGACCTGAGTTGGTTGCAGAAACTACTGCACAAATTCAGTTGATACGTCAACATTTGTTGACCGCACAGAGTCGGCAAAAGAGCTATGCTGATAAGAGGAGGAGGTTTCTCGAATTTGAAGTAGGAGACATGGTATTCTTGAAGGTCTCGCCACGAAAAGGGCACATGAGATTTGGGAAGAAAGGAAAATTGTCGCCAAGATATGTGGGACCGTTTTCAATTATCAGAAGGATGGGAGATGTAGCCTATCAGTTGGCACTTCCTTCGCAATTGGCGTCTCTACATGATGTATTCCATGTGTCGATGCTGAGGAAGTACAACCCTGATCCGTCTCATGTTTTGAATGTGCAAGATATAGATGTGCAAAGCGACGTCACTTATATCGAGCAGCCGGTCAGAATATTGGAGAGTGAGCAAAGGGTGTTGCGTAACCAAGCGATTCAGTTCGTCAAGGTGGTATGGGATCGACATGGTGTTGAGGAAGCCACTTGGGAATTAGAATCGGAGATGAGAACATCTCACCCTGAATTGTTTGTATGATTTACTTTGAAATCCTACTTCGTTCGATTTTCGGGACGAAAATTATAAAAAGATTATTGTATTGTAACACCCTGGAATTTCAAAGTTATCAGTTTATATGAAAATATTCATATTTACGGAATTGCCATTGTGATAAAAATTGATTTGAATTTAAATGGGTCAATGGCTCAATCAAGACCCAAAGGATGATAGTTGGTTTACAAAACAAATAAATGGGTAAGATAAATTTAAACGGGTCAAGAATCATATTTGGGTCAAATTTTGATAAATGGGTCAAAATGGCTAGATGGGACCCAATGGGTCGTGTGAATGGCATGATTAACCATGGAGGGAGTTCAAGCTTAGTTAATTTAAGTTTATTAATTGCTTGAGTGCGGTTTGAGTTGAAATGAATGGTGGGTTTAGTTAAGTTGAATTTATTAGTTAAGTTAAATTAAATGAGTGACTTAGGTTGGGTGAGTTGAATAAATGAGTTGAATGAATATGTATTTTTAATGTAAGTGAGTGAAGTGTGTGAATGGGAGGAGAAGTGTTTTAAATTCCAACTTTGAGCAAGAAAAACGTTGGTGCATGGGGAGACATTACCATGCATGTAACCCCCATTTAGGTGATGAATAAAATGGGAGTTACATTTTGAATGGGAGTTACTTCTTGAAAACACAAAGGTTGCTAGGGACGTTGGCTGCATGCATGAACAATTTCATGCATGTAACGGCTACCATGAAGATATGAGAATGATGGCTTTGAGAGTTACAAATGTATGAATGAAGGAGAATGAAGCACATGGGAGTTTTATTTGGTTGCATGGAAATTATGGCCTATGCATGAAACTCCAAAGATGGAGACAATTGGAGTTGCCGTTTCATGGAGTTACAAAAGGGGTCCTTGACTTTTCAAATTCAAAAAGGTTAGATTACACGTTGGAAAGGGCATGAGGGTTTATTCCATGCTTAAGTATTCAAAGAGACAACCAATGGAGGGAGGATAAAGCACATGGGAGTTTCATTTACATGTGAAACTCCCACATGCAAAATTAATGCAAAAATGGATAGTGTGAGGAATGCACACAGCAAAACCGTTGGGAACCCTTGGTGTTTCATTTCATAGATGAAACCCCAAGGAACTTAAAGGATTCTAATTATGGAGAAATGAGTTACACAAGGGCTGAATTAACCTTGGGCTGTTTTTTGGTCAAGCAAAGGATTTTCACTCTCTCTATCTCTCTATCTCTCTTGGACGTCCTCTATCTTTCTAAAAACTAAGAGCAGTAGCTGGTTGTTAATCAGTCCTTGGTTTGATTCCTTTTCATCAAGACAAGATCAGCAAAAAGGGAAGGAACAATCGGGAGTAAAGATCAAGTGGAGGAGTCGCGGAAACGGTAGGTGTTCGATAAACTATGTTGTTTAATTAAGAAATATGATCCGGCTATTGGATGGCTGAATCTAACAAGGGTTAAATGTTGTTTAGAAGTACATAAATGAGATCAAAAGATGGACCATAGGGTTCGGCCCATTGGATGGCCAAACCCCATGGAAATGTTGGATTATTTAGATGGTTTTTGGAAATTAAAACCATACAAATTTGGGACTGTTTTTAGATGATTTTAAGTATGTGTTTTAAAAAGGTTAAAACATAAATAAGGAAGTTTGTTTTGGACAAGATGAATGATTAATAAGTTCAAAACCAAAGGTCATAGGGTTCGGCCACCATGGAGGGCCGAACCCCATGCAAATAATGGTTTGTTTTGATGTATTTGGAACAAATAAACCATAAAGTTGATGGACTGTTTTGGGTTATTATTTTAAGATGTAAATACATGTTTTACAATGGTTAAAAAACATGGATTTGGGTGCTGGTTTCAGACCTAAGATGAAGGACTAAATATTCAAACTAATCTCATGGTGTTCGGCCAATATACATGGCCGAACCCTATGAAATTGGGTTAATTTTGGAGGACTGTTTTGAAGGTTAAAAACCTGATTTAGATATACAATTATTACCTGGTTAATTGAGGTTTAAAAACAGTAAACGTAATCATTGGGTTCAGCCATGATAGAGGGCCGAACCCCATGTAAAACGGTGTGGGTTTTCATGTTGAGAACCCCATGGAAACCATGGAAACCATGAAAATCCATGGACTGTTTTGTGGAATAATTGGGTTAAGTTTATGATGAACATTAGGTATTATTTATATGCTTTGATTTAAGAATAATATATGTTGTTTATGGAATTAGTATGGGTAAGTATTTGGCCAATATGAATGATGGAAATTGAGTATAAAATCACATTGGTGAGGTTCGGCCATGTGTATGGCCGAACCCCACTAATGATGATTGTGGGACATAATTGTTGGTTTATATGAGGATATGGAGGGTTAAAGAAGGATCAAATTAGGTGATGAGGTTCAGCCATGTGTATGGCTGAACCCCACTAAAGATGGTTTTATGTTTGGTGATGAAAGTTAGTTAATTTAAAGCAAAGGTTGGTCTCAATGGCACAATCGTAATTATGGCTGAAATGATCAAAAATAAAATGATCATATGATGGGATAAATGGGCTAAAACCAAAGTGGTAAGGTTCAGCCATAATGTATGGCCGAACCCTACTAAGGTTCGTTTAGAAGTTTGGGTAATTAGATAGGTTTTAATTAAATAAATGAATGACCAATGTTTTAATGGATGAGGTTCGGCTATGGCTTTGGCCGAACCCCACTAGGTGATTCTTGGAACACTAGGCTTTGCTGGAAATTAGGTGGATAAATGATTAACTTGCTGCCATGTACATAGGGTATTCGGATTTTTAGAACGGTGAGCGAGCCGTGATCGGAAGACGGTCCAAAGGAAGGATCAAACAAAGTAAACTATTGTAGGTTTCCTACCTTGTTGTAACCACTCAACTTATTCGCTGTTTTATGTTTATTTGAATAAGTTATTTGAATCAAATGTTAAATTTACAAATGGCATGTTTGCATAGACATCTCATGCATAGCATGGGATGATGGGGAAGTAACCGGAGGCCACACTCCGTCGGGGCGTCCGAAAGACCGTTGTGGGGTACCCTGATGATGAGAATCCCATCAGGAGGAATCCGGAGGCCACACTCCGTCGGGGCGTCCGAAAGACCACTGTGGGTTACCTTGACGATGAGAATCCCATCAAGTGATGGCTATGTTGAATGGTGATGGGTGGGACTCATTACATGTTCATTTCATACATAGCATATGTTTTACAGAATTTTGTCACACATGTATAATTATTATCCTATTTGCATGTTTTTGACTAACCATGTGGTAGCCCTATTCGGAAACACTACTGGGCGCGTTGATCTAACGCCCTATCTATATCTTTAGTGGATAATGCAGGGAAAGGAAAGAACGTGGTTGAAGAAGAGGACCAAGTACGAAAACTTGGGCGATTTGAATGATTGCAATGGACTATGAATGGATTAGTTATGGACTTGTTAGTTGATTTATTTGGAACAATGTAATTTGTTAAATTAGATGTTGGCATGTAATAAGTAGTTAAGTAGTTGTTATGGTTGTATTTATTTGAATGGTTTGGAATGAATAGTAGATTAAGGTTATATAATAATTTTGGAAAATAAATAAGGTACTTTGCTATCTAAAAATGGAAATTGGATTAATCATAGGTTCTATTATAACCTCAGTTAGATCTAGACTAAGTTAATTCCGCTAGATTTATATGTACCATGTGCGGATCAGTTTTATGGACTTAGTTCATACGCACATGGGCTTGGCCAGTTAAGGTTCGGATTTAGAGATCCGAACTTAACTCGCGTCGTGACATTTCGCCCCGATCACTTATTGATTATTATTGTTTTAAAAAAATAAAATAAATAAACTCTGAAAATTTAGAGTGAAAAGGGCGGGGTGTTACATATATTATTCCACAAGTATTCAAAAAGCGTGTGAAATGTTTTAGTGGACTTAGTCCACACACACATAAAGGCGGCCAGCTAAGGGTCGATTTTGGAAACTCGAACTTAACTCTCGTCTTGGCGTCCCGCTCTCTCTCACTCATTTAAAAAATATATATATACTCTGATTTGTGGCGAGTGAAAAGGGGCGGGGCATTATAGAACAAGACTTTGACTTCTGCCTCTGGATTGTGATACTCTAAGAATGGTTTCAATCGATGACCATTGAATTTGAAAACATGACCAGTGTTAGATTTCAATGTGGGAATATCGATGAAACAATGAACGGACCGGACGATTTAGATTTCAATTTCTCAGGGAAGAGATGCAACCAAGAATTGTACAATAAGACCTTTTGACCAACTATAAACACTTTCCCAAGAATTTGTTTATCATGAAACACTATCATGTGGTCTTTGTACTTTTTGGTTGTGTCATAAGCCTCATTTCTTATATAACGACCCACCCCTTTTCCATTGATAAATCAGAATATTTTTAAAAAAAAAAAAATGGAAAAAGGGATGGATACGTCACGACAAGAACCGAGTTCAAGTCTGAAGACCCAACCCTCGACTGGCCCAATTCTAGCATACACACGTGGGTCAATCCACTAAATATTTATGCGTGTGCTAGCATAACACTTGTGAAATAAACGTGTGGAAATAAATACTTCTGGAATTATAATACCAACTTTTCAATAGCAAGGATGGAAATAAATTAAACATATAAGTCAAATATCAAACCAAATCCAACATAAAAGTTATTTAAATTATTACATCACTGGATCCTATGAAATTACATAGTTCTATAAAAATATCAACATAAGAACTATGAGATCTTCAAGCATCTCTGGATCCATCTCTTTGTCGAACTTGGCTACCACTAGGCCAAACTTCTTCTCCTTTACCTTGATCTGTGTTAACATCTAGGGGAAAAATGTACGGGCTTAGTCAACTTGCCAGTAGGAAGTTCCGATCATAAAATGCACAAAGTGTAAAATCTCATAATATCATATAATAAGGAAATCTCAAAGTATGATCAGTACATATTTCTCAAATACAAGATAGAAGATGTATCAAAGTCTTATAACTCAGAAATAAAAAAAAATGATATGCCATTGGTGTCATGCATCAATGATATGCCCACCCATTTCCATATATCAGATCATAACTATCACTTCAAATGATAATTGTCAATATTGGCCACTTATGTCCACATCATTTGAGGTAGTGACCACCATCATTTTATTACCCATCCACAATTAACTGGGACTATCGGTGGAGTGTGGAATCCTCCCTCTACGCAGGGTTTCGGGACCTACCAGGAGCTCTTTGGCCCAATTATTGCCATATAATTCATACACAAGGATGGGACCAAAGTCTAATATTTGACTTATTATAGATGAGACCAAGCAATTCCGGACAGTTCTTCTTGACTCGATACTGCAATTCACTCTCATGCGAAACCAATCGAGTCCAGACATTTCTTCTTGGCTTGCTAATGTTAACCCTCCCATGCAACCATGCATGAGGTAATGTGTGCAATCATGATGACAAAATCATAAATCAAATAATTTATCATCAAAATCATTTCCATGTACAAAATAAATTTATAATCTCATAAAGCTACATTTATGTTTTTAAAAGATATAACATATAATAAAATCATTCACTTCATTGTGCTTTAATAAAGTAAGAACTCCTACCTGGTCGAAAAGGATCAACCAAGGATATTCACGCGTTTGTTAGAATGGTGTTGGAATCACCCTTGACTTCTTTTGTCCATGTACATGTTCAAATCATAATTTATAGATTATTAACACAAAAAATCCTTATTCAATTGATGTATGTCTAAACCAGACCTAAAGGTCTACTGTATGATTTCCATGACCCAGAATATTCCATTTGTATTTGATTTTTAACTGTCGATATATTAACCTTGTTAAATCGTCTCTGTTTTAGGCCAACATATCGACACTGTCGATACATCACCTCTGGACACGGTCGACACATCGATCATCTCGATATGTCGACTGGACTCTGTCTATTTGAATTCATATTTTTTCAGTTCCTTTTCGAGTCGCATATATCGACACAGTCGATACATCTTGATATGTTGTCTGGCTCAGTCTGTTTTAGTTCATGTTTCCCAATTGTTCTCAGGTTACATGTATCGACCGAGTCGATACATCTACGGTTTCATTGGTTCGACATGTTCTTCTGAGTTTGTTATTCATGTTGGTTTTCTATTTTCAAACCATACGTATCGATTCAGTCGATGCATATGCAGGTTAATATACTTGATTATATGTATCGATCCACTCGATACATTTTACACATGCATATATTCATACTGTGTTCTTCTGTCGATCTGTCGCCATAGTCGATCCATAGACTTTGAATCAGTTCATTGCCTTTAATCTTATTTTCAGTACTCTCAGGCTGATATTGTAACGCCCTGCCCTCTCCGAGAAATCAGAGTCTAATTTTTTTTTTAAATAATAATAGAATAACACCGGAAGAGAGCGGGCGGCGTCACGACGCGAGCTAAGTTCGGACTTCCTAAGTTCGACCCTTAACTGGCCACCCATGTGTGCATGGACTAAACCCACGATAACAAACCACACATGGAACTAAACATTGTCATTCAGAATAAACGAGACTAACTGCGGAATTAGACTGAATAGATAACAAGTACAAGTCTCAATTATTAATTAACTTAATCCAACCATCCATTGTTAATATCATAAACAAACCATAGCAAAGATATCAACTTATTACATGTCCATAAAATATAACTCAAAGACAATAATAAAGACATCCAATCATCAATCAAGCGCTTAAGCTTGGCTCCCCTCCAGGTCAACGACCTTCTCTTTCCCTTTTCCATTTCCTGCATTATCCTCTAAGGATAGAATTAGGGCGTTAGATCAACGCGCCCAGTAGGATTTCCGATCAGGGCTACCACATGGTTAGTATATAAAAACATGCATATATCATAATATATATGGTCACCAAAACAGATAAATCAATGCCATGTAATTATACACATGTAATGAGTCCCTCCCATCATGCATATACATAGCCATCACTTGACGAGACTCTCATCGTCAAGGTAAATCACAATACACTTTCATTTCTTCTTGATGATATTCCTCCTGGCGGGACCTGCATCGCCTAAAGAGGCCGATGTGGCTCTCATCATCATAATATTTCTCCTAGTGGGACCTGCATCGCCTAAGGAGACCAATGTATTATCATCATCATGATACTACTCCTGGCGGGACCTGCATCGCCTAAGGAGGCATTCCATAATCATCATCCCATGTCCATGCATGAGATGCCAATGAATATATGAAGCATGTACATAAATCTCATGATTCAAAAACCAATTGAAACATAATAATAATAACAACATATCTTATCAAAATCATGATAAAACTAATCATCATAGTGGTTACAAGTAGGTAGGAAACCTACTGAAGATTCACTTCAGCGTCCGATCTTTCTTAATCGTCACCCGTTCACGACTCGTATGTCGTTCACGTTCCGTTACCTTGTGATGTAACAGCAAGTCAATCATACTATCATTTTAAATTTCCATTCACATCTTAAGACCCAAAAGTCATCTTGTGGGGTTCGGCCATACCCATGGCCGAACCTCATCAACTTAGGATTTAACCTCCCTTTTCATTTGATCTCTCTTTTATTTAATCCTTATTAAACATCATATACCACAGAAATACCTTGGTAGGGTTCTGCCATACAACATGGCCGAACCATACCACTTTGGTTTGGGTTCGTACATCCAATCCTATGATCATTCCATCTTTGATCATTTCATCAATAATTACCTTTATGCCATTTAGGCTAACCTTTTGTTTAATTTTCCTTAAACACCACTAACCATATCCAAACCAACTTAGTGGGGTTCGGCCATACAACATGGCCGAACCTCACCATTTAATTTGGTCCTTCATTCATCATCTCTAATTCCATTATGACTTAACCCAAATCCATCAAATAATCATCGATGGAATTTGGCCATACTACATGGCCGAACTACATCCTATGGCTTTTTATCCCATATTCCATTATCTACAATGATTGATTATTTTCTTACACTTAGTCCATAAATTATCATGTATGATTCCTTAATTCAAATCATAAAACAAACCATAATCTCCAACAAAATAGTCCATGGGGTTCGGCCATACACATGGCCGAACCCTTGTGGTTCTTTTGCTCAATGATTCCATCATTTGTTTACAAGTTAAGCTCTACTCTTTAGTCATGTTAACTACATGGTTCAGCCATCCAATGGCTGACCCAAAACAGCAAATTTATATTCATTTAATTCCCATAAAAACACCATAATCTTGTATGGTTTTTATCTCTCAAAACCATCAAAATTACCATACAATAATCACATGATTTCATGGGGTTCGGCCATCCCAATTTGCCGAACCCTATGGCGTATAATTTTAAACCTTTTAATCAAACACTTAGCCTTATTAAAACATGTAAAAACCCCATGGTTTTGCATGGTTTTTAACCTTCCAAAAACCATCAAAATACCAACATCATTTCATGGGGTTCGGCCATCCAAGGTGGCCGAACCCAATGATCCATTTTATCATTTTTAAACCACCATTACACAAGGTTTAGACCCATGATGCATTCGGCCATTCATGACATCCAAATCCATGTTTTAAACCTTTTCAAAACATGCATCTTAAGTCTAATTAAACATCTAAAACAGTCCCTCATTTGCATGGTTTTATCTTACAAAAACCATCAACATGATCATAACATTTCATGGGGTTTGGCCAGCCAAGGTGGCCAAACCCTATGATCCATGTTTCCTATCTTTTAAACATCAATTTATATACTTCATACCCTTAGTAGATTCGGCCAACCCATGGCCAAATCATGTTCCATTAATCCCATTTTATTAAACAAAAATCCATGGAAATACTTACCAAATTTTTCCAAGCTTTTCCTCTTGCCTTTGCTCTTTACTTCCTATCTTTTTGTTTCCTTTCTTCTTCCTTAGTCCCTAGCCGGATGTATGCTTGATCAATTGGCGAAGACACCACTAGCTGGTTCGGCCAAGGAGAGGTGTTCTTGAGACAGTGAGGAGGGATGGAGTTCTAAACTTTTCTTTAAGATAAATTCGGCCAAATGGGTGGTCTTCCTCTTTTGTAAATCAGCCACTTAATCCACTTATTTCCCTCATAACTTCTTGGTCAAACCAATGGGATATTTGGTGCCAACCAAGGCATCCCTTGGCACCAACCAATGCAACTTTTCAGCTCCCCATGCAATCTTATCTCATTCCCATTCAATTCCATTCAACCATGTACATGGAAACTACCATTACAAGTCCCCAACGTGTGGGACTTGTTTTGGTTTGTTTGAGACCAAGGCACCTCCTCATATTCCATTTGACTCAATGGAAATAAGACCTCTTTGATATCCATTTTAGCTCACCCAAATTCAATGGCTTAACTCACCACATTAATTGCCATTCATTTATTACACTTGAGTCGACCCAACCATTTAATTTAAATGCAACTCATTCCAATCCAACCCAACCTGATTTGACTCACAATTGAGCTCACTCAAGGGTCCACACGGTCAGCCATGGTCAACATGGTCAATCCGACCCATTGGGTCCCCATTTAGCTTGTTGACCCGTTTTGACGTCATGAACCATTTATGGGTTGTTTTAGCCATTTGCATTTGGTTTTCACATGTGCATCAAGCCTACCCATTTATGCTCCACTTAATTTCCAATCAATTCAGTTTAACCCCATTAAATTTGGGCTCACCCAATGGTCTAATAAGTCCATTATGACCCATTGGGTCCGAATTGGATCCTTTGACCCAATTAACCATATTGACCCAATTTGATGTTCATTACCCATTCATGATAAATTGGCCCTTATAATATGTTCATATGATCTTAATTTGAAAAATGGGCCCCACCATTTCCTCATTTACAATCACATTTATTAAATTCACCAATCCAGTGGCATTTTCATAAATATTCATATCTTTGAGAAATCTCGGTGTTACAGATATGTTGGCCTTGGTTGATACATCGGTTAATGATCTGTTCATACTTATGTTTGTTCTTTGTTCCCGATAATACGTATCGACCTAGTCGATACATACACCGATGTATATAGTCGATATGTCGACATAGTCGATGCATCATCCACTGTTCTCGAACCATAGATATCGATCAACTCGATACATGTGTCCTCTGGGTTTTTGGTTTATTTGAACTTATATTCAATCTTTGTTCACCAGCCGATACATCGGTTCTGTCGATGTATCATCCATGAACCAATCTTTGTCGATATATTATTTCAGTACACTTAGACCGATTATTGCATTTCCAGTTCACTCATACCCAAACTGACACATTGACTTTGTCGATGGGTCGCTCGGAGATTAATTGATCTTTCATTTATCCTAATTCCATCTCTATCATAGCCAGGCCGATGCGTCAACTTTGTCGATGTGCCGTCCTGGGTTTACTTTCTTTCAGTCCATTTGCTGGATACTCATCCCAGACGATACATCGACAAAGTTGATATGTCAACTAGGTTGAGTTAGAAGTCATGGACCCATCATCCATAGCTTCCCTTTACTCATGTGTTCATCATTCTTGGGTTCTTTCGTTCCAGAGCCGTGCACACACATTTTCTAAACAACCTAGTGTTATTGATTTATTTAAAACTATAAGAAATTCACCTGTAACACCCCAGATTTTCAATTAATGAATATATATGGAAATTGTCCATTTAATTTGTGAATTAATGGGGATGGACCTTAGATGGGTAAGGAGTTGGGTCAATTGCCCAATTAAGACCCAACGAATTATGGGTAAAGTTCAATTGAAATAAATGGGTAAGATTTATTTAATTGGGTCAAGATTGTCAATTGGGTCAAATGCCCAATTGGGACCCAATGGGTCATAGTTGACTTGGTCGACCACCAAATGAGTTCAAGTTCAATTAAGGTGTGCTAAATTAAATTGGAAATCGAATCAAGGAGTTGAGTTGATTTTAAGTGAGTTAAATAGAGTTGAATTAAATATATGAGTTAAGTTAAAGAGATGAGTTGAATAGGGAGATGGAGAGTTCCATCTCAAGGGACACCATCATGTACACACGTTGGGGGAGGTGGGAGTTTCATCTCACGGGATGAAACTCCAAAGGGATCATTAATGAGGGAGGTGAAGAGTTTTGTTGTTACACAATCCATATCCAAGAGCACACGTTGGGGAGATGGAGGGTTTCCATCTCATGATGGAAACCCAAGGGGTACACGGTTGGGAGTTTCATCTCATGGGATGAAACCCCCAAAGGAAGTATTAATGAGGGAGGTGAAGAGTCATAGTTGTTACAAAGGGGCATCACCCAAAAGACACCACCCTTGGTCGAATTACATTGGACAGCAAAGAGAGCTCTTTGCTTCATCTCATTCTCTCCCTCTCTCTCTTGGCCGATTCCCCTCTCAAGACAAGAAACACTTGGAGTATTTTCTATCTCAAGTTTCTCTCCCTCTGACTCAAGGCCGACCCTCTCTCAAAGACAAAGGAGAAAGGACTTAGAGTCTTCCATCTCAAGTTCCTCTCCCTCTCACAAGAACCTAGGGCCGACCCTCTCACAAAGATCAAGGAGGAAGAAAGAAGAAAGACTAAGGAAGGAAAAGAGCGGAGGAGCAAGTCGGAACGAAAGAAACCGGAGGAGTCGCGAAATCGGTAAGTACTTGATGAGATTTTATTAAGTAAGAAAAGATGGTCAAGGAACATGATTCGGCCATTGCATGGCCGAACCCTAATCTTGTTATGGCTAAAGGACCTTATGCATGTCCCATGTAGGAAATGGTGGATGATCAAGAATCATGGTTTGGCCCTTGCATGGCCAAACCCTAAGTTTTATGTATGAGAACCATCAAGGACAAAAAAAAGGGTGGATGAGGTTCGGCCATGATGTATGGCCAAACCCCATCTCTTGGATGTATGATTTGTAAGAGAAGATGATGAACCATAGGGTTCGGCCATGTTGTATGGCCGAACGCCATGGAAGCATGTTAGTAATTTTATGGGTTTTTGAAGGATGAAACCATGGAAGTTGGTTAATGATTTTAATAGGTTTTAAAGGATGAAAATCATAGATGTATGTTAGTGATTTTAGAAGGTTCTAAAAGATGATAATGATGGGAGATTATTGGTGATTCTAAGTAGGTCTTAAATGTTGCAAGCATGATCTAAAGTGAGGAGATGGTGAAGAACCATGGACCATGGGTTCGGCCATGTTGTATGGCCGAACCCCATAGAGAAATGTTGATGGTTTTAAAGATGGTTAGACCATAGGAAAATGGAAACAAAGGACCATGGGTTCGGCCCTATGTATGGCTGAATCCCATGAATTATTGTGATGAGTCATTTTGGTAGATCTATACATGATAAGTGTATTATTAAACACTCCCCCTCTCTCCCCCCCCCCCCCCCCCCCCCCCCCCCCCCCCCCCACCCATGGAGGGACTTGGGTTATGGATCTAGTGCTGTAAATGATTTAAGAAAGATGAGGAAAAATGACATCATGGGTTCAGCCATGTTGTATGGCCGAACCCCATGAACCATTTTAATGGGTCATTTATGGATCTATGCATGTTTAAATGAATGGATTATCAAGCCAAGGAATGGAGGGATCTATTAAGGTTTTATGTTATGATTAATGAATCATGTATGGATCATTTTTGGGACTTAAGTCATATGTAAATAAGCTAAGTGAATAGCTATGGATAGAATGATGGCTAAAATGGTGAAAATGAAAGGATCATGGGTTCGGCCATGTTGTATGACCGAACCCCATGAGGAATATTTTGTGGACTTAGGGTTTCTTAAATGGTTAACTTATGTGTGATTGCTTAATAAATAAAAAGAGGGACCCAAAACCAAGTGAGTGAGGTTCGCCCATGTTTTATGGCCGAACCCCACTAAGGCATGTTTATGGACTTAAACATGGTTGGAAATCAAAGGGATCATTGGCTTGACTTATTTATATGTAATAAGGTAACGGAATCTCGCAAGCGGTGTACGATCGGCTTGACGTGATTGGTGAGCGGTTTTAGGACGAAAAAGCATGGACACATTAGTTGGTCATTGGTAGGATTCCTACCTCATTGAAAACCATGGAGTATATGTATATGTGAATGTTTTACTTGAATTATTTTGGTATCAAATGATATGTCTTAATGATGGGATTTTAATGCTATGATTTGTATTATTACATAGCATGTTGCCATTTGCATCTCATGCATGGCATGGGAGGGATGTATGTAACTGGAGACCCACACTCCGTCGGGGTGTCCGTAAGGCATTCGTGAGGGATACCTTGATGTGCATTATCCATCAGGAGGGTTGTAAGATTGATTTGTAACCGGAGATCCACGCTCCGTCGAGGTGTCCGTAAGGCATTCGTGGGGGTACCTTGATGTGGATTATACATGAAGAGGGATGTATGATTGATTTGTAGACGGATATCCACGCTCCATCTGGGCATCCGTAAGGCATTCGTGGGGGCACTATGTGATTGTGATTTGGCTGATGGGTGGGACTCATGGCATATGACACTCATGGCATGGCATTGACTTGCATGTTTTTGATATTATGTTATCTATGTGATTTTTGTACTAACCCATGTGTTGACCTTACTTGGAGTACCTACTGTAATAGCCTGGAATTTTTAAATCAATATAAATGTGGATATTATTTATTTTAATGATGGAAATTGGAAATTTGATGGAATAAATGGTGAATGGATCAAGGTGTGGGCAAAGGCCCAAGTATGGCCCAATGGACTGTGGATTGGATTTAAATTCATTTAAAGGGTCAATGATGGTCAATTGGGCCAAGGGTGGTCAAATTGGGCCCAATACCCACTTGGGACCCAATGGATCAAGTTAGTATAAGCCCTAAGGTAAATGGGTAGGAGGTAAATGTAATTGGGCTATGGGCCCAATGGTGATCCAATAAGTGGGAGTGTATGGAATGGGTTTAAGTCACCTAAGTTAATTGGAATTAGACCAAGGTGATGTGGCCGATGGCGACCCACCTCCACCTCACCAAGTGAGGTGGCGTGTGGACCCAGAGATTGGTGGGGCCGGCCACCATGGTTGACTTGATCAACCATGGGTGGAATAATGGATTTAGTTAAGTGGGAATTATTTAACCTAAGGTAATTATTTAATAAATTAAATGTTTAAATTATCCAAAAGGGTGGTCATGTAACACCCCGCCCTTTTCACTCTAATTTTCAGAGTTTAATTTTTTTTTTTAAAATATAAAATAATCACGTGATCGGGGCGGAGTGTCACGACGCGAGTTAAGTTCGGATCTCTAAATCCGACCCTTAACTGGCCAAGCCCATGTGCGTATGAACTAAGTCCATAAAACTGATCCGCACATGGTACATATATAACTTGCGGAATTAACTTAGTTTTAATCTAACTGAGGTTATAATAGAACTTATGACTATTCCAATTTTCCATTCTTAGATAGCAAAGTACATAACTTATTCTCCAAAATTACTAATCAATCTTAACTAATCGTTCAATCAAACCATCCAACTTAAAACAAACCATAGCATCTATCTTAACTACTTATTAAAACCAACAAATCTAGTTACCAAATTACAGTGTCCACATAATTCAAATAACACATCCATGAATAGTCCATTCAAGTCCATTCAAAATGATTCAAACAGCCCAAGTTTCCTTGCTTGGTCCTCTTCTCGATCCACGTTCTTCCCTTTCCCTACGTCATCCACTAAGGATATAGATAGGGCGTTAGATCAACGCGCCCAGTAGTGTTTCCGAATAGGGCTACCACATGGTTAGTAAAAAACATGCAAATAATATAATAATAACACATGTGTGACAAAATTCCATAAAAACATGCTATGTATGAAATGGACATGTATGAGTCCCACCCATCACCATTCAACACAGCCATCACTTGACGGGATTCTCATCGTCAAGGTAACCCACAGTGGTCTTTCGGACGCCCCGACGGAGTGTGGCCTCCGGATTCCTCCTGATGGGATTCTCATCATCAGGGTACCCCATAGTGGTCTTTCGGACGCCCCGACGGAGTGTGGCCTCCGGTTACAACACCATCATCCCATGCCATGCATGAGATGTCTATGCAAACATGTCATTTAGAAACATAACTTTACAATCATATAAGTTATCGAAATCAATATAAAACAGCATATGAAATAGTGGTTACAATAAAGGTAGGAAACCTACAATAGTTTACTTTGTTCGACCCTTCCTTTGGACCGTCTTCCGATCACGGCTTGTTCACCGTTCTAGAAATTCAAATACCCTATGTACATGGCAGCAAGTTAATCATTTGACCATATGATTCTAATTTGATCTAAAACCCAAAAATCCACTTAAACATCCATGTCCTATCTTAGCCATAAAACCCCATAGTTTTGGTCCTTTTAAACATGTTTTTGGTCTCATTTAGACATAGGATAACAGTATAATGTTACCATATTTTTACCTTTCAAAACCATCCAATAAGCCCATCACTTTGTATGATTTCCATTTTGTAAAACTCAATCCAAATATCCACATAACAGTTCATGGGGTTCGGCCATACATATGGCCGAACCCTATGGTTCTTGGTGTAATTAATGCAACCATTGTCCATGGTTTTAATCCATAATTTAACCATAGTATTAATATGGTTCAGCCAAGCCATAGTTACCTAAAAACAGTAAGCTTATCTTCACTTTAAATCCTTTAAAATATCACAAAACCATTTAATACTTCCATGAAATGTCATACCATTTCATGGGGTTCGGCCCACCCAATTGGCTGAACCTCATGGCCTATGGTTTAGATCCATTTATCCATTTATAAACTTGGTTTATTCTTAAATCAAAGCACATTATGTTTACATAAAAATCCATCCTACACTTGACCCAAATAACCATAAAAAACAGTCCATGGGGTTAGGCCATATACATGGCCGAACCCCAAGGTTTCCTTGATGTAAACCCTCCAATATTTGTCCATATTTTTTGATCAGTATTTAGCTTAATAAACACATAATTCAGCCATGTAATAACTGGTCAAAATCAGTGACCTTATCTCCCTTTAAAATCCTTTAAAAGAACTTCAATACATAATATGAATTTCATCTCTCAAACACCATAAAAATCACTAAGTTTTCCCATGGGGTTCAGCCATCCAAAGGGCTGAACCCTATGGTCCATATTTTATCACTTTTAAACATCATAATCCCATATTTAAACCATTGATGGATCTGTCCATACGATGGCCAGATCTCATTTTCTTAACCAATCTATTAAACAAGAGTTCAAAATGCACTTACGAACACCGCGTCTCCTTCGGTTCTTTTGACTCCTTTCTTGACCCTTTATTTCCTTGACCTCTCCTTCTCTCTTACTGTTCTTTGGGCTGAGACTGACCTTGCTGCAATCTCCTTGGAATACTTCAGCCAGATGACATGGATTTGAGGGAGAAAGAGAGAGAAAGGAAACTTTGATCTTAAACCTTGGTGCCAACTCCTTTTGCTCAAAGTGTGCTTTTGTCTTGGTGAAAGAAATCAACCAAGGACTGATTGCAAATCAGTAACCACCTGCTGTTCTTGCTTTTGGAATGTAGAAGACAGCAAAGAGAGAGAGAGATAGAGATAGAAAATTGAACCTCTTTTGGCTACTCAAATTCAGCCCAACCTTGCCTCACATGTAACTCCCATATTAACCCCAAGTCCTTTATGCTCACTTGGGGGTTTCATCTATGCAATGAAACCTCCCCAAGCTCTCCAACGTCTCCTATGCTGGTATTTGTGTAACCTCTCCTTTCCTTCCTCCTCTCATTATCATCTTACATGGGGGTTTCATCTAGAAATGAAACCTTCCCCCCCCCCCCCCCTTGCAAGAATTAGGGCTCATGACTTACTAAGCGGAAGACCCACGTCCAACGTGATCCGGTCTACCCCGCCCTGCATCCCTTCAACTCAAAGGTGATTCAGTGAAGCTCTAAAGCGGTCAATCCGCGTCTTACTAAGCTAGCACCAACCCCTTGGGGTAACATAGTACCTAGCTCTGCGCATCCACGCACACTAAGTGTGTGAACTTGCCGTGAGAGCGCCCTCCAGCGCATAGCATGCGAGGGACCCACCCCTCAATGGTAACCCTACGGGACCAAGTCTCCATAATTCGTATCGAGTTTCCCACAGTCTCAATCATCAATATCACTTGAGGGACGCACCCATACCACGTCTCAATATACTCCAATAACTTATTCACATACATCTCAGTGTCAAAGTCCTCATGAACTCCTAAAGTTGCATACTTTATTGAAAATCATTTAAACTTCCATCACCATACAAGGGTTGATAGGGTAAAACAAACCCTTAGAATCACAAAATACACCCTTACAACATATTTCCATTTCCCTAACCTTTCTTTCTACCTCTTAACCTAGTCTTCCGTAGAAGACCCTGCATCATCGTCAAAGAAATTGTCAGGGCATGTCATCGACACGTGCCCCAACACTCCGCACGTCAAACAGGGTATTATTCCCGGTCCTCCAATGTAAGGACAATTAGTCCTCTCCTTCCCGTGCCCGTGCAGTCCACAAACAGGGCAAATGACCTCAAGGAGGTAGGGGCAGTAAGTACAATTGTGCCCCTCCTGATTGCACAACTCGCACATATACCCGGGCTCTATCTCCCCTACAAATTCTCTTATGTTTGGGACATATTCCTCATCCTCTTCGGGTACAAAGGCCCCAACATTGTACTCGGGCGATCTTACCTCCATGTCCTGACTGTTTTCAACTTCATTGATGAAGTTTGGTATGCTAGCATCGTCGGAAGAAGAAACTAGGTCTATTGGACAGCTAGGTGTCCCTTTGTCCCACAACTCGGTGTACTCTATGTTGCTCGTCATATCTGTATCACAGCAACAAAAACATATCAATAACAACTATAAATCAAATCAAACTAATCATTGTTTTGGGGAATTTTCCCTAATCAACATCTTGTACTTCTTGTTTGGGGATTCTTCCTATGTATCATAAATGTCTCGTGTTTGAGGAATTTTACCAAATAAACATCTTGTGTTTCTTGTCCTTGGGGAAAATTGCCAAATAAGCGCTCTTTGTATTTCTTTGTTTTTTTGGGGAAACTTCCTAAGTATCATTTGTTTGTTTCTCCATTTGGGGATATCGGGGAAGTGTTTCCTATGTTGCTATGTTTGGTATATCCATTTATGTTGACTTTACTTCCTTTGCTATCTTTGTTGTTCTCAGATTGATTGTTCAGCCTGAGTCTACGAAGTAAATTAATCCGGCCCCCAGTCAGCGAACTCCGAAGAGTCGGTCAGTTGGGATTCTTATCCTTCAGAGAGACATGAAAACGTCTTAATCTTACTTCGGAAGATTCAACTTCCCGTTTCGCTCTGATACCAACTGTAACACCCTTTTGTTCTGTCTCATGTTATATCTTTTTCTTGTGAGGCATTTGTGATCTCACATAGTCCAATCTACTCTATTTCACTTTACTTGCTCTCAAAGTATTTTCTATACGTACCTGCTCAATGTGTTCTTTCATCTACTCTCTGTGTGAGGTAGTCTGTCAATGCGAGCCTATGCTCAAAGCTTTTTCTGATTCCATTTTAACTAGGTTTCTAGTTACACTCTCCTGGAATTCCATTGGCTAACTACAGAGCCAAGTGATCAGTCTAACTCGACAGTCGTCCATAGTTTCCCATTCAAGTTTCACCAGACACCTATCTTTTCCGTTGAGTATATCTCCAAATTTAAACACATCTTTCTTTGCACATAAGTCTCTATGTGACTAACAACTTTTGTTCCAACTTCCACGATACCAATTCCCGGCATCAATCCAAACCACCATGGGAATAATCTCCCATGGTTAAATACATCCATCCCTGGTGTTTCGCTTTCAGTAAATATCATCTATCCCTGTTTTATAATCATCCATGAATATAACCCTCCTCTGGGTATAATCCATTCATGGGCATACTAATCTAAGTACAACATCCATCATGAGATATTCTATCTATGGAAACAACACTCAAATGAGTCACTACCTGACTGTGGTAACCATATCAACTCACAAATATACCCCGACCCCTTGCAAGACTTATTGTAACCACTATTTCATATGTTTTTTATGTTGATTTCAATAACTTATATGATTGTAAAGTTATGTTTCTAAATGACATGTTTGCATAGACATCTCATGCATGGCATGGGATGATGGTGTTGTAACCGGAGGCCACACTCCGTCGGGGCGTCCGAAAGACCACTGTGGGGTACCCTGATGATGAGAATCCCATCAGGAGGAATCCGGAGGCCACACTCCGTCGGGGCGTCCGAAAGACCACTGTGGGTTACCTTGACGATGAGAATCCCGTCAAGTGATGGCTATGTTGAATGGTGATGGGTGGGACTCATTACATGTTCATTTCATACATAGCATGTTTTTATGGAATTTTGTCTCACATGTATTATTATTATGTATATGCATGTTTTATATGCTAACATGTGGTAGCCCTGATTCGGGAACCTACTGGGCGCGTTGATCTAATGCCCTAATTCTATCCTCAGAGGAGATTGCAGGTACAAGCAAGGGGAAAGGAAAGGTCATTGACCAGGAGGGGAGCTGAGCCTAAGTGCTTTAATGATGGATTTGGATTACGTTATATTACTGTCATTTGAATACTATTATTGGACATGTAATAATTCGTTATTTGCTATGGTTTGATTAGGATAATAACCTGTGGATGGTTGATCTATGTTATTTAATATTTAAGACTGTTACTTGCTATCTCGTCTTTCTATTCCGCAATTATCTAGATTATTCCGCATGTTGATGTTAATTCCATGTGTGATTCACTATCATGGTCTATTCCATGTACACATGGGTGGCCAGTTAAGGTTCAGACTTGGGTAGTCTGAACTTAACTCGCGTCGTGACGCCGCCCGCTCTCTTCCGATGTTTATTTAAAAAAAAAAAATTAGACTATGAAATTCTCGGAAAGGGCGGGGCGTTACAGGTCAAAGGGGTCAAAGTTGGAAAAAGCCAAATTACCTCATTTTAAGATGCAAAAACGTTGGGCATGGTGGTGGTTTATCCCAACCACCACCATAAAGCATATAAAATATCTTATGGGTGGTTGGGAGATTTAATGTAAAGTGTATCTTAACCAATCAAAGAAAAAGAGATGACTTCATCTCATCTCTCAAGTTCCATCGTCATTTCACTCACTTCATCTCTTTCACTCTCAAAACCGTCCTACACCTAAGGAGAAGAGAGAAGAAGAGAAACCATGGAGGAAAGAAAAAAAGAAAGCTAAGAAGAGAAGAAAAATTCAAAACAAAGGCCCACCACTCCAAGATCAAAGCTTGGGATCTCCTTTCTCATCTCCATCCTCTTCTCTCTCTCTCTCAAGCAAACCCTACCTTAGCTGACCCTAAGCTTGGAGGTTGTCACCATTGATCAAGCATCTTAGCCGATCAAACAAGGAGAGGAAGAAGAAAGGAGGTCAAGGAGTCCGACGGAAGCGAAGAAAGTCAGAGAAGACGACGGATTGTAAGTATTTTTTGAACAAGAGATTTGGGTTTTTAGGGTTTAAGATGTGGGATCCATTTTTGTTAAATTTGATGGTGGCCAAATGATTATAGGCCTTGGATCTCAAATCCATCAAATTGATGGATGGAAAGTGGACAAAACCCTAAATGGGTAAATTAGGGTTAGGGAAAGAAATAAAAAATAAAATAAAATGGAGTAAGGATAGTATGTAATTAATTTAATTAAGCATAAATGTCTGTGGATTTTGAGTGGATTGATGGACCATAGGGTTCGGCCATGTAGTATGGCCGAACCCCATGGTAGATGGTTGATGAATTTAATTAGGGTTTTAAGGATGGAAGTTATGGAGAATGTTTAGGGTTCTAAGTTGCTAATGATAAAATGTGGTGATGTTTTTAAAGGGGTTTAAGTGAAGAAATGCATGGGAAATATGAATGATGTTAAGGACATCAAACAATGGTAAATGTGAATGGATTATGAACCATGGGTTCGGCCATGGTGTATGGCCGAACCCTATGGTGATCAAATGGTGGATTTAATGGTTATGAATTATGGAAAAATAAATGGGGAATGTTGGTGGTGTTGATGGACCAATGTGAACCTAATGTTGATAGTTGGGATGGGAATGTGGTTAAGTTAAATGGACTTAAATGTGATTAAGGAATGATGAATCAAGTGTATGGTTTAGGTTCTCTCAATGGAGGGACTTATGATGAATCTAATGTGTAACCAAAGACCAAGGAAAATGGGGATTTGGTTAAGTTAAAAGGGGTAATTTTTAATGAACCCAATGGTAGATCATTTTGGCCTAAAACTAATGTGTAGGTATATGTTTAAATGAATGGACTCTAGGTTAAATTAAATGGCTGATGTAAGTGGTCTTGTGATATGGGTGATGGGTCAATTATGGACCCAAGAATGTGGCTAAGAATGATGATTTAATTGTAAGTCATTTTTATGGGCTAAGGAAGGATGTATGTATGTGATTAATTAATGGGGATTAGATTAATTAAATGGCTAATTTTAATGGTCATGTGACATGGTTCAATGGGTCATTAATGGACCTAAGTTAGGGATCCAAGTTTATGATCAATTATGAACTTAGTTAGGCAAGGGTGAATGAGTGATTAACCATGGAGAAGGGGGTAGTGGCAAAACTGTAATTAATGGCCAAGTTCAAGAACTCCATGGGAGAGGACCATGGATTTAGGGGCACTAAGCAATAAGTTTATGTACGGTTACATAAAGCCTAGGAGGCTGATTTTTAGACTCATGTAATTAAAATATGTAATGGATTAAATGGGACCCACAAGACCTAAATAGTGACCGATTTTTCATATGCACTTGGAAATGATTAATGGGCTTAGAAATAGTTAAAATATGGACTGATTATGTGTATGTAATAAGGTATTGGATATCGAGAGCGGTACGCGTGTCGGTAGCCGGATTATCGGACGAAAATGAAAAAAGACGCGAGTCAGTATTCAGTAGGATTCCTACCTTTTTCTAAGCCGTGGATTGTGTGATGGTTTCGTTGATTTATTTTGGGAATTTTATGGTTTATTATATGATGAATTTTAAGATCATGTTTTGTATATCTTATATGGCATAATGCAAGATTATGAATTATATGCCAAGTTATGAATTCTATATTATGACTATGGATTATACATATTACATAGCATAATGCATTACATCTCATGCATGGCATGGGCGGGAAAATAAAGGAACCGGAGTCCATGCTCCGTCGGGGCGACCGAGAACAGGCATGGGGATAGCCTAATATGTAACGCCTGCCCCTTTTTTACTCGCTTTTCGAAAATCAGAGTATATTTTTTTTTTGAAATGGAGAGAGAGAGGGCGTGGACGTCACGACGCGAGTTAAGTCCGAGCTTCTAAAGCCCGGCCCTTAACTGGCCAACCCCACGCGTGCGTGGAACTAAGTCCACGAGAACGGTTCACGTGTAGGAAGTAAGCTCGCGGATTATAATCATTGCGGAACATGATAATAGAGTCTATCCTACCGGTTTTTAGATAGAAGGCAAGATACAACATTGAATTACCAAAATGCCCCTATGATTCATATGTATATCACAAAATATAATCGTCCATGACTAAAGTCCAAACCATCGCGAGAAGTATAATTTATACAGTCCGACAAGCTAAGCTACTCAAATTACATTTCCAAAATATAAAACTTAAATAAATTTAGTATCCGCTTCCCAAGCTCCTAAGCTTGGCCTCCGGTATGTCCACCGTTTCCTCCATCTCCTGTGTCATCAGCTAGGGTAGAAGTAGGGTGTTAGTCAACACGCCCAGTAGGACTCCGAGTAGGGCTAGCACATGGATTAGCGATAACACGCATAACGATAAAATAAAGTATAACAAAATAAGCATGTAATGAATGCTATGTCATGGGTGCCTATGTCATGTGTCCCACCCATCATTTGTATGATCATACAATGTATTGTCCCCATGTTTGCTTCTCGGTCACCCCGACGGAGCATGGACTCCGGTTATAGCCCTCAGACTATCCCCATGTCTGATTCTCGGTCGCCCCGACGGAGCATGGACTCCGGTTATAGCCCTCAGGCTATCCCCATGTCTGATTCTCGGTCGCCCCGACGGAGCATGGACTCCAGTTTCATTATTTTCCCGCCCATACCATGCATGAGATGTACGTGCATTATGCTATGTAGTATATAGATAAACCATAAATTTAATATACCATACATAGCCGTATAATGCATAATGTTAAAATGTAATCCATAACACCATCATATAATTCATAAATTAAAACTCATCATAATACAAGTCCCATAATCATCAAAATAGATTAAAATAAACATCACATATCCACGGCTTACAAAGAGGTAGGAATCCTATCGAATACCGTGAAGCGTTCCGTTACGTTTCCGTTCGATAATCCGGTCACCGATCCCAATCCGGTCGCGACGTCCCGATACCTTATTACATTTACCGAATTAGTCCATACGTTTTTCTATGATTAAGTCCATAATTGACCCATCTACTTAGACCCATTAATGGCCATTAATTATGTTACAATTTTATCGAAAATCAGCCCTTAACTTAGCCTTATTTTCCGTGGTTTAAAACACATACATAAAACCCGATTTTGGCCATTTCAAATATTCCAATGAGTGAGCCTAAAACGCAGCATCTATACGTCTCTTTTCATCATTACATTGCATCAAATTTTACTTCTAACCCACATAGGGTTCATGGCTCACCTTTATGGATGCCATTTTAAAGACTAATGGTTTGTCCCAAAAATAATCCATTTTAAAATCACTAACCTTCATTCATTTTGGCCCTTTAAAAACCCATATCATACACTTTGTAAATCCATTTAAATTTTACCATTTACTTACCCAAATTTCCATTTGCTTAACCACATGTATAAACCATAACTTAGCCCACAATTGACCTAAAAACATGGGTCATGGGTTCGGCCATACTGTAACACCCTGGAATTTCAAAGTTATCAATTTATATGAATTTATTCATATTAACGGAATTGCCATTGTGATTTATTTGATTTGAATTTAAATGGGTCAATGGTTCAATCAAGACCCAAAGGATGGTAGTTTTGTTTACAAAACAAATAAATGGATAAGATGTACTTAAACGGGTCAAAAATCATAATTGGGTCAAATTTTGTTAAATGGGTCAAAATGGCCAAATTGAACCCAATGGGTTGTGGTTGACATGTTTGACCATTAATTGAGCTCAAAGCTTAATTGGGTTAAGATGAGTTAAATGTTTGAGTTGGGTTTGAGTTGAAATAAATGATGGAGTTTAGTTGAGTGAAATTTATTAGTTGAGTTACATTAAATGAATGAGTTGAGTTGGGGTGAGCTAAATAAATGAGTTGGATGGAATATGTATTTGTAAGTGAGTGAGATGTAGAGATAGAAGGTTTGTAGGTTGTTTCAAATTCAAATACTAAGAAACGTTGGCTGCATATGCATGTAACTCCCACCCAAGTGAAGAATGAAATGACGTTACATGGGAGTTACTTGGGTGAGAGTTGAATTTCAAATTCAAAATTGTATGCACGTTGGAAATGGAATGGAGTTCATTGTTTGGGTCTTCAAAAGACAGCCAATACATGGAGTGTTATTTCATGTTGGTAACTCCAAGGATGGAGAATGAATGGGTGGCTGTTATGAGGAGTTACAAAAAGAAGTTTTGACTTTTCAAATTCAAAAAGGTACCTCACACGTTGGAACAAGAAAAGGTTTCATGAGGAAACTCCCATTTGGTTTGTTAATGAGAGGAGGAAGAAAAGGAGAGGTTACACAAATACCAGCAAGGGACGTTGGTTGCTTGGGGTGTTTCATTTCATAGATGAAACCCCCAAGTAACATAAAGAAGCTTGATTAAAGTGAGGCAGTTACACAAGGGTAACCTTGGACTGTTTTTGATCAAACAAGGGATTTTCATTTTACTCTCTCTATCTCTCTTTCTTTCTTGGACTATATTATCATCTCCCAAACACCAAGAACAGCAGCTGGTCACGAATTTTGTAATCAGTCTTGGGTTGTTTTCTTTCACCAAATCAAGAGCACACATTGAGCAAAGGAGGGGGGGATCAAGGTTTCCCATCTAAAAGTCAATATTCTATCTATCTCTCTTTGCTGTCCTTGATTTTTCCAAACACATAGAGCAGCAGCTGGTTATTTAAATCAGTCCTTGACCATCAAGGAATCAAGAAGAAGGAGAGGCTAAGAAAGGGAAAGGAATAAGCCGGAGTGAAGATCAATTGGAGGAGTCGCGGAAACGGTAGGTTTTTCGATAAACAATTTTTAAATCATGATCCGGCCATTGGATGGCCGAATCTAACAAGGGTTAGATATTTGATGGAAGTTCATGAATGAGATAAAAAAAATATGGACCATAGGGTTCGGCCCTTTGGATGGCCGAACCCCATGAGAAAATTGCTGAATTCTATGGTGTTTGAAAGTCAAAAATCCATATTTTGGAGTGGGGCTTTTAAAAGATTTTTATATGGAATTAAGCTTACTGTTTTGGAGTAGATATGGCATGACTGAACCATATTTATCTTATGTTAATTTGCTGATTAATTTCATAGATAAATATTGGTGGGTTTCCATTAAGAGAACCATAGGGTTCGGCCATGTGTATGGCCGAACCCCATGGACTATTTTGAGGATGGATTTGGGTTTAAAATCATGTGGGAAGCTATGATTTATTTTATGCTCTTGTTTCAAGAAACACCAATGCTTAGTTATGGGTTATTATTAATTTGAACCCCATGAAAAGATTGGGTTAAGTTGGATGGTCTTTTTGAACCAAAACCATGGACTGTTTTGTATAGTTATTTGGGTTAAGTGTAGGATGGATTTTAAGTAATCATTATGTGCTTTGATTTAAGAATAAGATAAGTTTATAATTGGATAAATAGATCTAAACCATAGGCCATGAGGTTCAGCCAATTGGGTTGGCCGAACCCCATGAAATGGTATGACATTTCCATGAAAGTATTTAATGGTTTTTGTGAGATTAAAACCATATAAAGTTATGGTGTTCTTGTGGCAATTAATGGGATACTCGGGTACTGTTTTTGGTTGATTAATAAGCGGCTGAATCATGTATTATTCATGGTTGAATCAGCATGTAAAAACCATGAGTAATCATGGTGATGATTGGACAAAGTGAACATGCATGGCCGAACCCCATGGATCATTTTATGAGGACTATTTTATTAAATCAAATGGTTTCAAACTTAACAGATCATGGAACATCTTGAGTGGTTAATAAATAATTGTTATGTGTACATTTAGAAAATCATGGGTCGGCCATTTCATGGCCGAACTATGGGGTTCTATGGCTAAGATAGGACATGGAAGTTTAAGTGGATTTTTGGGACTTAGACTAAGTTAGAATCACATGAATGAATGCTTAACTTGCTGTTATGTAAATAAGGTTTTGGGATTTCTAGAACGGTGTACAAGCCGTGATCGGAAGATGGTTCAAAGGAAGGGTCGAACAAAGTAAACAAGTGTAGGTTTCCTACCTTTATTGTAACCACAATTTCATATGCTGTTTTATGTTGATTTCGATAACTTATATGATTGTAAAGTTATGTTTCTAAATGACATGTTGCATAGACATCTCATACATGGCATGGGATGATGGTGTTGTAACCGGAGGCCACACTCCGTCGGGGCGTCCGAAAGACCACTGTGGGGTACCCTGATGATGAGAATCCCATCAGGAAGAATCTGGAGGCCACACTCCGTCGGGGCGTCCGAAAGACCACTGTGGGTTACCTTGACGATGAGAATCCCGTCAAGTGATGGCTATGATGAATGGTGATGGGTGGGACTCATTACATGTTCATTTCATACATAGCATATTTTATGGGATTTTGTCACACATGTTTTATTATTATATTACTTGCATGTTTTTAACTAACCATATGGTAGCCCTATTCGGAACCACTATTGGGCGCGTTGATCTAACGCCCTATCTATATCCTAAGTGGATGACGCAGGGAAAGGGAAGAACGTGGATCGAGAAGAAAACCAAGCATAGGAGCTTGGGCATGTGGAATGGATTTGAATGGATATGAATGGACAATATATGGATGTTTTATTTAAGTACTTGGACAATGTAATTTGTTAGCTAGATGTTGTGGGCATGTAATAATGTAGTTAATTAGATGCTATGGTTTGTTTTAAGTTGGATGGTTTGATTGAACGATTAGTTAAGGTTGATTAGTAATTTTGAAGTATAAACTATGTGCTTTGCTATCTTAAGTTTTAAAATGGATTAGTCTTAGGATCTATTATCACCTCAGTTAGACTAAGACTAAGCATAATTTCGTAAGTTGTATTTGTACCATGTACGGATCAGTTTGTGGACTTAATCCATACGCACATGGGCTTGGCCAGTTAAGGGTCGGACTTTAGAAGTCCGAACTTAACTCGCGTCGTGACACTCCGCCCCGATCACATGATTATTATATTTAAAAAAAAAATAAACTCTGAATATTAGAGTGAAAAGGGCGGGGCGTTACACATACACCATGGCCGAACCCATGATGTCTTTCCCTCATTTTTAACTTGGATCCTTTATCACATTTAAAGTCCATTTACACCACCAACATTTCCTCACTATCTCCACAATTCAAAAATATTTAATCCACCATTTCCATCCTTTAATAACCATTTAAAAATCACATACCATACTCATAATTTCCAAATCTTAGAAACCATTAATCATTTGAGCATTTAAGAGTCCTAACCCTCATGGATCACTAACCATGGGGTTTGGCCACCTTGTATGGCCGAACCCTATAGTCCATGATTTCTTTAAAACATCATACCTCCATTTAAATTAAATCATCCATTTAAATCACCATTTTCATCCCATTTTAACATCACATTCTATACTCAATAAATCCATTTTAAATCTATCATTTTTCTCCATTATCTTTAAACCTTATTATCTTAATAAATTACCCATTATTCACCATGGGGTTCGGCCATGCTACATGGCGAACCATATAGTCATCCATTCATTCCATTCTATGTCTTTCAAGGCCATGAAAGATCATCCATATTTTCATGAAATTTCTTATTTAAAACCTCTTAAAGAAAAATCATCAATCACTCAGCATTTATGAACCCTAACCCTTTCTCCATATTTTTCCATAATTCCATCATCCACCATCTACTTACCCACCATGGGGTTCAGCCATGCTACATGGCCGAACCCTATGGCTCACAATTCTTCCAATTTTTATACAATCCCATGCTTAAAAATTTAAATACAAATCATCCACAATCCATTTCTTAGCCTTCCATTTGATGGATCTTAGATCCAAGGCCCATGATGTTTTTGGCCATTATCTAATAAATGGATTCCATTTTTAACCATAAACAAAAATCTAAACTCTTGTTTAGAAATACTTACGGATCCGACGGCTCCTCCAGTCTTTCTTTCTCCTCTTGATTCCCTTGGCCTCTTTTCTTCTTCCTCTCCTTGTTTGATCGGCTAGATGTGCTTGATCAATGGTGAAACATGCTTGGATCGGCTAAGGTAGATGGGGTTTAGGTTGAGAGAGGAAGAGTATGGAGATGAGGGAGAGATCTTCAAGGGTCTTGGTGGCCCAAAGCTTGCCTTCTCCTTCTCTTTTCTTCTCTTCTCTTCCTAAGTTTTTCTTCTTCCTTAGTGCATGGGACGATTTTTGTGTGTGTGAGGAGGGATGGAGAGAGAGTGAAATTAGATACACCTTCATCTCATGTCTTTGGTTGACTTGGATCCCACTCTACATTAACTCCTCCCACCAACCAACATGCATTAATGGTGGTGGTTGGGATAAAACCACCACTTTAAGCCAATGGTTTCATTTTGTGTTTTCTCAAGTGGTTTGTTTTTGTTGGAGTGGTTTTGACCATTTGACCATTTTAAATTTTTTTTAGGTTAATTAACTTAGATCAACTTGATCCCTACGTTAATTTAATTAATCACTTCCCACTTAATTTAATCTCATTAAATTTCCTCTAAGATCCACCCATGGTTGACCAAGTCAACCATCGTGGTCGACCCCACTACTCTTGGGTCCCCACGCCACCTCAATGGGTGAGGTGGACGTGGGCCCCACTGGCCATGTTACCTTGGTCCATTAATCACCTAACTTAGATGATTTAATTTTTATTCAATGTATCCCTCTTATTGGATCACCATTGGACCCATGGCCCAATTAAATTTTTGTCTTACCCATTTACCCTAAGGCTTAGCTACCTTGGCCCATTGGGTCCCATATGGCTCTTTGACCCAAATTGACTATCTTTGACCCAATTACTTACCATTGACCAATTAAATGTATTGATTCCAATTCATGGTTTATTGGGTAAACATTGGGCCCATGGCCCAATTAAATTCCGTCCTTACCTTAGGCTTACCTCAATTGGGTCCATTGGGTCCCAAATGAGTATTGGGCCAATTTGACCATCCTTGACCCAATTAGTCCTCATTGACCCATTAAATGGATTTCATCTAATCCATAGCCCAACTGGGCCATTCTTGGACCCTTGTCCCAAAGTTGATCCATTTGGCATTTCATCACATCAAATTCCAAATTAAAATAATTAAATGCCAAATATATTGATTCGAAAATTAGGGCTATTACAATAGAATCCTCTTTTGAAATTTTCGTCCCAAAAATTCGAGCGAAGTAGGGGTCCAAAACAACTCATGCGAAGAGCTCCGGATAAGCGGTTTTCATCTCCGACTCAAGTTCCCAGGTGGTTTCTTCACTGCCATGTCGTTCCCATACCACCTTGACGAACTGAATGGCGCGGTTCCGCAGCACCCTTTGTTCACTTCCAATACCTCTGACCGGCTTCTCCACATATGTCACATCGCTTTGTACATCGAAGTCTTGAACATTTATTACATGAGAAGGATCAGGATTGTACTTTCTCAGCATGGACATATGAAACACATCATGTAGAGATGACAGCTGTGGAGGGAGCGCTAATTGATAAGTCCCCCTCCCCCCCCCCCCCCCACCCTCTTCAGTATCGGAAACGACCCCACAAATCTAGGCAACAATTTCCCTTTCTTTCCGAAACCTCATGTGCCCTTTCCGTGGCGAGACTTTTAAGAACACTAAGTCTCCCACCTCAAACTCGAGGAACCTTCTCCTCTTGTCGGCATAGCTCTTCTGACGGCTCTGTACAGTGAGTAGATGTTGCCGTATCAGCTTAATTTGTGCTGTAGTCTCTGCAACCAAATCTGGCCCAATTAACGCAGGCTCACCGGCCTCCGTCCAACACACTGGCGATCTACACGGTCTACCATACAAGGCCTCAAACGGAGCCATCTGGAGACTTGCCTGGTAACTGTTATTGTGAGAGAACTCCACCAGTGGCAGATGATCCTCCCATCTGCCCTTGAAGTCTAGCATGCATGCTCTCAGCATATCTTCCAGTGTCTGTATCGTCCTCTCTGACTGTCCATCAGTATGTGGATGAAATGCTGTGCTAGTTAATACGTCGGTCCCCATAGCCAACTGCATGCCCTGCCATACCCTGTCGGACACAATAGACCGGGGGATACCATGTAGCCTAATGATCTCTCGGATGTACCGTCGACCCAAAGTCTCTGATGAATCTAGTCATTTTGATGGGAAGGAAATGTGCGGACTTGGTTAACCGGTCCACTATGACCCATATTGCATCATTTCCCTTTGATGTCCTTGGTAACCCTGTTACAAAGTCCATGGATATGTGCTCCCATTTCCATTCTGGTACTGGTAAGGGTGCGAGTAAGCCTGGTGGTTTCCTATGTTCTGCCTTAACCTGTTGACAAGTCAGGCAACAAGCAACAAAGGCTGCTACATCTTTCTTAAGAGCATGCCACCAATAGTGCCTCTTAAGATCATGATACATCTTGGTGCTGCCCGGGTGGATAGAGAGTTTGGTTTGGTGTGCTTCAATCAACAACTCTCTTCTGCAATTCTTAGGCACATATGTCCTGCCTCAGAACATAAGACCTTGTCCTGGTCGCAACTCCCACTCCGGTACAACCTCACCGGTAGACATCTTAGCCCAAATCTCCTCCACGTCTGGATCTGTCTGTTACTCCCATTCAATCTCGGAGACCATGTTGGATCGTATGATCAGATTATATACGGTCCCATGATTATTGAGGTAGAGTTTAAATTCTCTGATGGTATTCAGTACCTCCCATTCCGTCCTGATCATGCTGGCTACTGTCGCATGTGACAAGCGGCTGAGGGCATCCGCCACTTTGTTTGCCTTGCCACGATGATATCGAAGTGCGAACTCATAATCCGCCAGATATTCCATCCATCTACGCTGTCTCATATTGAGTTCTTTCTGATCAAATAAGTACTTCAGACTTTTGTGATTCGAGAACACCTCAAACTTTTCACCATAGAGGTAGTGTCTCCAGCTTTTGAGAGCGAAGACCACCGCTGTTAGTTCTAGATCATGTGTGGGATAATGGCATTCATGAATTTTCAACTGTCTTGATCCGTACGCCACCGTACGATTAGTTTGACTGAGTGTACACCCCAGTCCCTCACCGGAGGCATCACAGCACACCTCATAATTTCTGCCTCTTTCCGGCAAAATCAGAATAGGAGCGGTCATAAGCCTCTCCTTTAGCTCTTCAAATCTCTGATTGCACAGATTGGACCACTCAAACTTGACTCCTTTCTGAGTGAGTCGGGTAAGTGGAGCTGCAATCTTGGAGAAGTCCATGATGAATTTCCGATAGTAACCTGCCAATCCCAGAAAACTGCGGATCTCGGTCACATTTGTCAGCGCTTTCCATTCCTTG
Organism: Chimonanthus salicifolius; assembly: GCA_013350335.1. Taxonomy (NCBI): domain Eukaryota; kingdom Viridiplantae; phylum Streptophyta; class Magnoliopsida; order Laurales; family Calycanthaceae; genus Chimonanthus; species Chimonanthus salicifolius. The sequence continues at coordinate 60,314,283 of CM023533.1, read as the reverse complement.
ACTGCTGCTACCTTAGCCGGGTCCACGGTTATACCTTCCTCTGATATGATGTGCCCCAAGAAGTTGACTTCAGATAGCCAAAATTCACACTTGCTGGCTTTAGCGTACAATCGGTTCTTTCTCAAGGTGTCTAGGACTATCCGCAGGTGCTCGCCATGTTCCTTCTGACTTTTGGAGTAGATCAGAATATCGTCAATGAATACGATCACAAACTGATCTAAGTAAGGACGGAATATCCTATTCATCAAGTCCATAAACACCGCCGGTGCATTAGTAAGCCCAAACGGCATGACTACATACTCATATAGACTATACCGTGTCCTGAAAGCTGTTTTTTCTATGTCTTCCTCTCTAACCCGAATTTGGTGATATCCGGACATTAGATCAATCTTGGAGAAATGAGAGGAACCCTAAATTGATCAAATAGATCATCAATCCGGGGTAGGGGATACTTATTCCGGACAGTTAGCTGGTTCAACTTTCTAGAATCCACACACATTCGCAAGGTACCGTCTTTTTCTTTACAAATAACACTGGGGCTCCCCATGCAGATGTGCTGTTCCGAACAAAGCCTAGTCTGAGCAGTTCATCAATCTGCTTATTCAACTCGGTCATTTCAGCTGGTGCCATCCTATAATGGGGTAATGATACTGGGGCGGCGCCGGGGTATAATTTTTTTCAAAGTCTATCTCCCTCTTGGGTGGCAAACTAGGGAGTTCTATTGGGAATACCTCGGCAAAATCTGCTACTACCGCCGGAAGTTCAACCGTTGGTGCCTTATCAAATCTAAGGTTGTTCAAGGCAAGATGGTTCAGTTCTTCCTGCAGCCTTCTAGGGATACCCTGCCTGTCAGTGTGTACCACGTACCGCTTTCCTTCGGGTGACCAAAATGTTACCCTACGAAGATGGCAGTCAATATGGGCCTGATACGTAGTCAACCAGTCCATGCCAAATATGACATCATATTCCGCCATATTGATTACTAAAAAATTGAACTCGAATCTGAATCCCGCGAGTTCCGTGTTCAATGCCGTACATATAAGTCCTAATGATGTGTCTCCGACGGGGGATACAATGGTGAGTGATGTGGACAGGTTTTGTACTAGTGTACCCGTGGCAGATATGAATGCAGCAGATATAAATGAATGTGATGCTCCAGAGGCAAATAAAGTAACAGCATAGGAACTACCAATTACAGCCATACCTTGCATCACTGAACGGTCCACTGCTACTGGAGATGGTATGGTGAAGAGTCGTCCAGATCCCGCAGGGTTTTGTGCCCGCCCCGCCTGTTTGTATGTTCTGCCTCCCCGTGACTGTGTTGGTCTAGTTGGAGGGCGGAAAGGGCCCCTGAAGTTGGAGGGTCGGCTAGTCTGTGGACACTCTTTCTTGTAGTGGCCCTGTTGGCCACACTGATAACAGGTGTTCCCACCCTGGGGAACCTGTGTGACTGATGCTGATGTAGAAGGCTGATTAGGGCGGAAGCCCCCGGTAGATCCCGTGGAGGGTGAGGGCCTGCTAGGATTCGGGCGGAACTTCTTGTTGGGTTGGAATGTACCCCGTCCCTCGGCGGTTGTCGAACCGTACTATGTCATTTAGTTCCCGTTCTGCGATGGTGGCCCTGCTAACCACCCCTGCCAGTGTGGGCTCTTTGAAAATGGTCACTCTAGCCTTGATGCTTAGCTGAAGGCCACGTTCAAATTTGCGGGCCCTTCGGTGTTCAGTATCCACCATGTAGAATGCATAGACGGACAGTTTAAGGAATTCTCTGTGGTACTCTACCGCCGTCATGCTGCCTTGTATCAATGAGAGGAAAGCTTCAGTCTGGCTCTCTCTTTCTTCCTCCGGAAAATATTGTTCTAGGAAGGTGGCTGAGAACCATTCCCATGTCATAATGGTCTTTTCCCCTTCTGGCACCAGTGCTTGTTGCTTTTCTACAATTTCCCACCAACTACTGGCATCCTCGATCAGTTGGGAAGTGGCCAACAAGATTTTATCAGCAGGATCGGAAATTTGGAACAGATTAAAGATCTGATTGATCCTTTTTAACCAATGTTCCACTCCGACGGCCCCTTCTGTTCCCCTGAAGTAGGGAGGGTGCTGTTGTTGGAAGTCCTTGACCATCTTCCATTTACTGGAGTCGCTGGCGTTCGCATTTTCGCTTGAGTGTTGTTGAAGAACAGAAGCGACCGCCGCTTGAACTACGTCTCTTAGCTCGGGAGGTACACCTTGTATGTTTATACTATTCTGTCCCTCGGCTGTATGAGGTGGTTGTGCCTCCTCCTGATGCGGTGGGTGTACTTCCTCTTGATGAGGTGGTGACACCTCTTCTTCCTGTCGAGGGGGTGTTACCTCTTTCTCTACTCGTGGGTTGCGACGGGTTCTTCTTTTTTTGGGCATTTTTTCCTAAGTCATTGCAAAAATATTGACTTAGTTTCTTCATAATATTGGCGCGTTCATATTTAGTTTCGAAAACATTTGCCAATATACACATACTTAGTTTTTGAGGGGAATTCCTAAGTATTACATATTGTCTCTCATATTAGGGAAAATTGCCAAATATGCATACTCGGTTTGGGGAAAACACTTCCCAAATAGCTATGTTTGTCCATTTTGGTGAAATCGGGGAAATTTTCCTACGTTCGATTAATCCATCAAGGTTATAATGATTGTACTTCCCTTACTATCATTTTCTTACATCAAATGTGGCGCTCAGATTGAATGTTTTAATCTGAGTCAATCGAAGTAGATTAACCCGGCCCCCTTGCAGCGTACTCCGAAGAGTCGGTCAGATGGGATTTTTATCCGTCAGTGAGACGTGAAGCCGTCTTAATCATACTTCGAGAGATTCATTCTTCCGATTTCGCTTTGATACCAACTGTAACGCCCGCCCCTTTTTCACTCGCTTTTCAAAAATCATAGTATATATATATATATTTTTTTTGAAATGGAGAGTGAGAGAGGGTGCGGACGTCACGACGCGAGTTAAGTCTGAGCTTCTAAAGCCTGGCCCCTAACTGGCCAACCCCACGCGTGCGCGGAACTAAGTCCACGAGAACAGTTCACGCGTAGGAAGTAAGCTCGCGAATTATAATCATTGCGGAACATGATAATAGAGTCTATCCTACCGGTTTTTAGATAGAAGGGAAGATACAACATTGAATTACCAAAATGCCCCTATAATTCATATTTATATCACAAAATATAATCGTCCATGACTAAAGTCCAAACCATCGCGAGAAATATAATTTATACAGTCCGACAAGCTAAGTTACTCAAATTACATTTCCAAAATATAAAACTCAAATAAATTTAGTGTCCACTTCCCAAGCTCCTAAGCTTGGCCTCCGGTATGTCCACCGTTTCCTCCATCTCCTGTGTCATCAGCTAGGGTAGAAGTAGGGCGTTAGTCAACACGCCCAGTAGGACTCCGAGTAGGGCTAGCACATGGATTAGCGATAGCACGCATAACGATACAATAAAGTATAACAAAATAAGCATGTAATGAATGCTATGCCATGGGTGCCTATGTCATGTGTCCCACCCATCATTCGTATGATCATACAACGTATTGTCCCCATGTTTGCTTCTCGATCGCCCCGACGGAGCATGGACTCCGGTTATAGCCCTCAGACTATCCCCATGTCTGATTCTCGGTCGCCCCGATGGAGCATGGATTCCGGTTATAGCCCTCAGGCTATCCCCATGTCTGATTCTCGGTCGCCCCGACGGAGCATGGACTCCGGTTTCATTATTTTCCAGCCCATGCCATGCATGAGATGTACGTGCATTATGCTATGTAGTATATAGATAAACCATAAATTTAATATACCATACATAGCCATATAATGCATAATGTTAAAATGTAATCCATAACACCATCATATAATTCATAAATTAAAACTCATCATAATACAAGTCCCATAATCGTCAAAATAGATTAAAATAAACATCACATATCCACGGCTTACAAAGAGGTAGGAATCCTACCGAATACCGCGAAGCGTTCCGTTACGTTTCCGTTCGATAATCCGGTCGTCGATCGCGTACCGTTTGCGACGTCCCGATACCTTATTACATTTACGAAATTGACCCATCTACTTAGACCCATTAATGGCCATTAATTATATTACAATTTTATCGAAAATCAGCCCTTAACTTAGACTTATTTTCCGGGGTTTAAAACACATACATAAAATCCAATTTTGACCATTTCAAATATTCCAATGAGTGAGCCTAAAACGCAGCATCTATACGTTTCTTTTCATCATTCACATTGTATCGAATTTTACTTCTAACCCACATAGGGTTCATGGCTCACCTTTATGGATGCCATTTTAAAGACTAATGGTTTGTCCCAAAAATAATCCATTTTAAAATCACTAACCTTCATTCATTTTGGCCCTTTAAAAACCCATATCATACACTTTGTAAATCCATTTAAATTTTACCATTTACTTACCCAAATTTCCATTTGCTTAACCACATGTATAAACCATAACTTAGCCCACAATTGACATAAAAACATGGGTCATGGGTTCGGCCATACACCATGGCCGAACCCATGCTGTCTTTCCCTCATTTTTAACTTGGATCCTTTATCACATTTAAAGTTCATTTACATTTCCTCACTATCTCCACAATTCAAAAATATTTAATCCACCATTTCCATCCTTTAATACCCATTTAAAAATCACATACCATACTCATAATTTCCAAATCTTAGAAACCATTAATCATTTGAGCATTTAAGAGTCCTAACCCTCATGGATCACTAACCATGGGGTTCGGCCACCTTGTATGGCCGAACCCTATACTCCATGATTTCTTTAAAACATCATACCTCCATTTAAATTAAATCATCCATTTAAATCACCATTTTCATCCCATTTAACATCACATTCTATACTCAATAAATCCATTTTAAATCTATCATTTTTCTCCATTATCTTTAAACCTTATTATCTTAATAAATTACCCATTATTCACCATGGGGTTCGGCCACGCTACATGGCCAAACCCTATAATCATCCATTCATTCCATTCTATGCCTTTCAAGGCCATGAAAGATCATCCATATTTTCATGAAATTTCTTATTTAAAACCTCTTAAAGAAAAATCATCAATCACTTAGCATTTATGAACCCTAACCCTTTCTCCATATTTTTCCATAATTCCATCATCCACCATCTACTTACCCACCATGGGGTTCGGCCATGCTACATGGCCGAACCCTATGGCTCACAATTCTTCCAATTTTTATACAATCCCATGCTTAAAATTTTAAATAGAAATCATCCATAATCCATTTCTTAGCCTTCCATTTGATGGATCTTAGATCCAAGGCCCATGATGTTTTTGGCCATTATCTAGTAAATGGATTCCATTTTTAACCATAAACAAAAATCTAAACTCTTGTTTAGAAATACTTACGGATCCGACGGCTCCTCCGGTCTTTCTTTCTCCTCTTGATTCCCTTAGCCTCTTTTCTTCTTCCTCTCCTTGTTTGATCGGCTAGATGTGCTTGATCAATGGTGAAACATGCTTGGATCGGCTAAGGTAGATGGGGTTTAGGTTGAGAGAGGAAGAGTATTGAGATGAGGGAGAGATCTTCAAGGGTCTTGGTGGCCCAAAGCTTGCCTTCTCCTTCTCTTTTCTTCTCTTCTCTTCATAAGTTTTTCTTCTTCCTTAGTGCATGGGACGATTTTTGTGTGTGTGAGGAGGGATGGAGAGAGAGTGAAATGAGATACACCTTCATCTCATGTCTTTGGTTGACTTGGATCCCACTCTACATTAACTCCTCCCACCAACCAACATGCATTAATGGTGGTGGTTGGGATAAAACCACCACTTTAAGCCAATGGTTTCATTTTGTGTTTTCTCAAGTGGTTTGTGTTTGTTGGAGTGGTTTTGACCATTTGACCATTTAATTTTTTTTCAGCTTAATTAGCTTAGATCAACTTGATCCCTAGGTTAATTTAATTAATCATTTCCCACTTAATTTAATCTCATTAAATTTCCTCTAAAATCCACCCATGGTTGACCAAGTCAATCATGGTGGTCGGCCCCACTACTCTTGGGTCCCCACGCCACCTCAATGGGTGAGGTGGAGGTGGGCCCCACTGGCCATGTTACCTTGGTCCATTAATCACCTAACTTAGATGATTTAAATTTTTATTTAATGTATCCCTCTTATTGGATCACCATTGGGCCCATGGCCCAATTAAATTTTTGTCTTACCCATTTACCCTAGGGCTTAGCTACCTTGGCCCATTGGGTCCCATATGGCTCTTTGACCCAAATTGACTATCTTTGACCCAATTACTTACCATTGACCAATTAAATGTATTGATTCCAATTCATGGTTTATTGGGTAAACATTGGGCCCATGGCCCAATTAAATTCCCTCCTTACCTTAGGCTTACCTCAATTGGGTCCATTGGGTCCCAAATGAGCATTGGGCCAATTTGACCATCCTTGACCCGATTAGTCCTCATTGACCCATTAAATGGATTTCATCCAATCCATGGCCGAACTGGGCCATTCTTGGACCCTTGTCCCAAAGTTGATCCATTTGGCATTTCATTACATCAAATTCCAAATTAAAATAATTAAATGCCAAATATATTGATTCGAAAATTCGGGCTATTACATAATAGGCTATAACTGGAGTCCATGCTCCATCGGGGCGACCGAGAACAGGCATGGGGACAGCCTAATAGGCTATAACTGGAGTCCATGCTCCGTCCGGGCGACCGAGAACAAGCATGGGGACACCTTGACGAGGCTTTGCCGTCAAGGGGGATATTTTATGATTGGATATATCTTGACGAGGTTTTTCCGTCAAGGGGGATATGACATCATGATGGTGGGGATGATGGGTGGGATTCATAACACAGACACCCATGGCATGGTATTCACTTTATAGTTTCATTATATGATTGTCTACCAGTTTTCACAATATTATTATCTATGTGCTTGTTATCACTAATCCATGTGCAAGCTCTACTCAGAGTCCTACTGGGCGCGTGGTCTAACGCCCTACTTCTACCCTAGATGATGACGCAGGAAATGCCGGAGCAGAAGGACGAGACGGGAGCCAACCTTAGGAGCTTGGGGAGGCGGACTATTTACTTTATTTAAGTTTATTTTAGGAAATGTATTTGAGTAGCCTAGCTTGTTGGAAATGTAATATTTTAGACTTATTGCTATGTTTTGGATTTTATTGTAGACATATGATGTTATGGCATTTTAGTAATTAAATGATGAAATCTTCCCTGCTATCTAGAAAAATTGGTAGAATAGTATCTATTATCATTCCGCAATTAATGTATTATTCGTTGAGCTTTCTTCTACGGGTGAACCATTCTCCGTGGACTCCGTTCCACGCACCCATAGGGTTGGCCAGTTAAGGGCCGGGCTTTAGAAGCTTGGACTTAACTCACGCCGTGACGTTCGCGCCCTTTGTCACTTCTTAATTCAAAAAAAAAAAAAAATTAGACTCTGATTTTTGGTGAAAAGGGGCGGGCGTTACACCTACTGGGCGCATTGTCTAACGCCCTACGTCTACCTTAGTTGATGACACAGGAAATGGACGAGACTGATGGACATGATCGGAGCTAAGCTTAGGAGCTTGGATGTTTTAGTTTCATTTTACTTAAATTATTCTTGGACAATGCAATTTGAGTAGCTAGCATTTGGGACTGTAATAACATAGATTATTTGCTACAGTTTAGAATGTTAATTTTGGATATTTTAACTTAAGATAATTATTATCAAATGATGGACCTACTTGTTATCTAAAATGGAATAGAATGGTTATTCTATTATATTTCCGTTTCTATGATTTATTCCACATGTTTAACTTGAGTACGTGTGAACCGTTTTAGTGGACTTGGTCCACGCACACGTATGGTTGGCCAGTTAAGGGTCGGGCTTTGGAAGCTCGGACTTAGCTAGCGTCGTGATGTTCCCATTGTCTCTCACTCTTTATTTAAAAAAAAAAATATATTCTGATTTTCGGCAAATGAAAAAGGGCGGGGCGTTACAGTTGGTATCTGAGCGAAACCGGAAGAATGAATCTTTCAAAGTAAGATTAAGACGGTATCATGTCTCATTGACAGATAAGAATCCTAACTGACCGACTCTTCGGACTCCGCTGCACAGGGGCCGGATTAATTTACTTCGTTAGACTCAGACTGAAACATTCAATTTGAGAGCAACACTTGACGAAAAGGGAATGATAGCAAAGGAAGGACAATCATTATAAATTGGATTTATCAAATATAGCAAATTAAGAAATATTTCCCCGATATCCCCAAATTGAGAAACAAACACTTGATACTTAGGAAGTTTCCCCAAAAACAAAGAAATACAAAGAGTGTTTATTTGGCAATTTCCCCAAAAATGTGAAAACACAAACTTTACGAAGAAACTAAAGTCAACAATGTTTTCAATGACTTAGGAAAAATGCCTTCGAGGAGAAGAACCAGACAAAATCCACATGTGGATGAAGAGGAGGTTCAACAACCTCATCAGGAGGAGGAACAAAATAACATGAACATACCTGTGGTGCCTCCCGAACTACAAAACTTGGTCTAAGTAGTGGTAACTTCTGTTCTTCAACAGCACATGAACGAAAATGTGACCACCAGTGAGGCCAATGACCGGAGGATGGTCAGAGACTTCTAGCAACAGCGTCCCCCTTACTTTAAAGGGAAAGAAGGGCCTGTCGGAGCAGAAAACTGGTTGAGAAAAATTGCTTAGATCTTGACCCTATTAAAGATCTCGAGTCATGAAGACAAGATAGTACTGGCTACCTCACAACTGATTGATGATGTCGGTAAACTAGTGGGAGGTGATAGAGCGACAGCGGGCGCTCATTCTTGAAGGGGAGAGGACTGCAATGACATGGGATCAGTTCTCAACTATGTTTTTGGACCACTACTTCCCCAAGGAAAAGAAGGAGCGCCACACCCAAGCGTTCCTATCTTTGGTGCAAGGCACCATGACGGTGGCAGAGTACCATCAGGAGTTCCTCTGTCTGTCCTGTTATGCCCTATAGATGGTGGATACGGAGTACCGAAGGGATCGTAAGTTTGAGCGGGGCCTTCGACCAAGCATCAGGGCCAATGTGACCATCTTCAAGGCACCTACACTAGCGGAGGTGGTCAGCAGAGCCACTATAGCGGAGCAGGAGATGGTCGAGACAGTGCGGTTTGTGGAGAACCGCCGAGGTCAGAGTGGGGGAAGTACTTTTCGTCCCAACATGAAGTTCCGACCTAACTTTGGGAGACCCTCAACTTCCACTGGGTCAACAGGGGGCTTTCGTCCCAACCAGCCCTCCCCATCAGCATCAGTCTCTCAGGTTCCCCGAGTTGTGGACAACTGTTTCCATTGTGACCAGCAGGGTCATTTCAAAAAGGACTATGCATAGCTTAGCAGACCCTCTCACTCCAGAGGTTCTTTTCGCCCTCCAGCTAGACCAGCTCATTCATGAGGAAATAGGGCATACAACCAGGCGTGACGGGCGCCTAACCCTACAGGATCTTGAGATGAAACTTCCCCCCCTCCCAACGTGTGCCCTTGAATTTTTGAATTTGAAATGAACCACCACTCCTCACCTCTCCATTACTTCTCCATGTGGGGGTTTCATCTTTGACATGAAACTCCCATGCCAACGTGTACCCCTTGATTTGATGTTTGAAACAACAATCCTTCACCTTCACACTTCACTCACTTTTTAATTAAACTCACCACTTTGATTTAACTCATTTCAAGTTAACTCACTCATTTAACTAATCACTTCAAAGCCAACTCACTCACTTGATTGTCTTTCCATTTTAATTCAGCCCAACATAAATTAAGCTTGGACTCACTTGGTGGTCAACCAAGTCGACCATGACCCATTGGGTCCCAATTGGGCCTTTTGACCCAAATAGCCACCTTGACCCAATTAAATGTATCTTACCCATTTACCCTACATTGAACACTCATTCCATAACCGTTGGGTCTTAATTGGGCCATTGCCCAACACCTTACCCATCTAAGGTCTATGTCCATTAATTCATAATTTAAATGGACAAAATTCATGTAAATTGATATCTTGAAAATCCGGGGTGTTACATTTCATCCACGAGATGAAACTCTCATCCAACGTGTACCCTTAGGTTTTGAGTTGTGTAACCCCCAAAACCCTTTCATCCAACTCACCTAACTCATATAATTTAATTCAAATCTATTCAACTGACTTAACTCATCATCTTAAAATCAACTCAATCACTTGCTTGCATTCCCATTTAATTCAGCCCCAATTAACTTAGGCTTGAACTCACTGGGTGGTCAACCAAGTCAACTATGACCCATTGGGTCCCAATTGGGCATTTTGACTAAATTAACAAGCTTGACCCAATTGAATACATCTTACCCATTTATTTCAATTGAAACCATATTCATAACCCGTTGGGTCTTAATTGGGTAATTTTCCCAACACCTTACCTATCTATGGTCCATAACATTTAAATTCACAAATTAAATGGGCAAATTCATATATATATTGATAACCTAAAAATCCGGGTGTTACAATACAACCCTCTTTTTAAAATTTTCGTCCCGAAAATCGAGCGAAGTAGGGTTCCAAAATAAATTACATAAATAGCTCAGGGTGAGTTGTTCTCATTTTCGACTCGAGTTCCTAAGTGGCTTCCTCAATACCATGTCAATCCCATACCACCTTGACGAACTGAATCGCTCGGTTTTGTAACACCCTTTGCTCTGTCTCCACCACTCTGACAAGCTTCTCAATGAAGGTCACGTCGCTTTGCACCTCTATATCTTGTACATTCAGTACATGTGAGGGATCAGGATTGTACTTCCTCAACATCGATATATGGAACACATCGTGCAAAAATGCAAGCCCCAGGGATAGGTTCTTATCGAGCTGCTTTATTCCATTTGATTACTCATGCCTATTCGAAAACATTATTGTTTTTAGGATCCGGATCCATTATTCATTCAATGGAACCTCTTCTTCCAAGGGTTTCATAATTGGACGTTGAACCCATTTCATATGATGGGGGTTGCCGTCCAAAGTAACGATTTTTATCAGCTGTAGCAAAGAAAAAGACTTCATAAGAGCCGAAATATGAAGAAATAGGTATGGCCTATCTAAATTTCCTCCTGTGATATGAGTTACCACTCCTTGATCACTTATACTACCCCAAACATTGTGAAGGAAGTGCTAATTGATAAGCCACCTCCCCCATCCTCCTTATGATTGAAAACGGTCCCACATATCTAGGCGACAGTTTCCACTTCTTTCCAAATGTCGTGTGTCCCTTTCGTGGCGAGACTTTCAAGAACACCATGTCCCCCACCTCAAATTCAAGGAACTTCCTTCTCTTGTCAGCTTAGCTCTTTTGACGACTCTGTACAGCCAATAGGTGTTGCCATATCAACTGTATCTGCGCTGTAGTCTCTAATACCAACTGTAACGCCCCGCCCTTTTTCACTCGCTTTCCGAAAATCAGAGTCTATTTTTTTTAAAAAAAATAAATAGAAGAGTGGTAGAGAGCGGGACGTCACGACGCAAGCTAAGTCCGAACTTCGAAAGTCCGACCCTTAACTGGCCAACCATACGTGTGCATGGACTAAGTCCATGAAAACGGTTCACACGTACTTAAATATATACATGCGGAATAAAACATAAACTGCGGATTATAATAGAACCTAACTCTATTCCATTTTAGATAGCAAAGTACTTCATCACTTAACCAAATTACCTTAAATTAAATATCAAAAACAAACCATCCAAACCATAGTAAAATATCTAAGTTATTACATGCCCGAAGTCTAGTTAATCAAATTACAAGTCCATAAGTAACTTAATCAAAATATAAAATTAAACACATTCAAGCTTCTATGCTTGGCTCCAATCACGCTCATCGTTCCCTTCGTTTCCTATATCATCCACTAGGGTAGAAGTAGGGCGTTAGAACAACGCGCCCAGTAGGTATTCCAAGTAGGGCTAACACATGGTTAGTACATAAAACATATAGATATCATAATACAAAATCCATGTAAACCAATGCCATGCCATGGTGTCAAATGCAATGAGTCCCACCCATCACAAATACATGTAATCTCTTGATGGGATTCTCATCATCAAGGTATCCCCACAGTTGCCTTACGGAAGCCCCGACGGAGTGTGTTCTCCGGATTCTTCTTGATGGATAATGCACATCAAGGTCTTCCTACGAAAGATTCACGGACGCCTCAACGGAGCGTAGCCTCCGGTTACAAACATCCCTCCCATGCCATGCATGAGGTGTATGTGTCCACATGCTATGTAATAGTATAATCATTGCATCAAAAACCTCATATTTAAAACATAACATTTTTACGATATAACTCATCAAAATAACCAAAACCCCTCACCTCTCCATTAATGATTCAAGTGAGGGATTCATCCATGAGATGAAACTCTCATTCCAAAGTGTACCCTTAGGTTTTGAATTGTGTAACCCCCAAAACACTTTCATCCAACTCACCTAACTCATATAATTTAATTCAAATCTATTCAACTCACTTAACTCATCATCTTAAAATCAACTCAATCACTTGCTTGCATTCCCATTTAATTCAGCCCCAATTGAGTTAGGCTTGAACTCACTTGGTGGTCAACCAAGTCAACTACGACCCATTGGGTCCCAATTGGGCATTTTGACCCAATTAACAAGCTGGACCCAATTGAATACATCTTACCCATTTATTTCAATTGAAACCATATTCATAACCCATTGGGTCTTAATTGGGCAATGGACCCAACACCTTACCCATCTAAGGTCCATATCATTTAAATTCACAAATTAAATGGGCAAATTCATATATATTGATAACCTAAAAATCTGGGGTGTTACGCGACAACACCTACTTGTTGTACAGAGTTGTCAGAAGAGCTACGCTGACAAGAGGAGGAAGTTCCTCAAGTTTGAGGTGGGAGACTTAGTGTTTTTGAAAGTCTCGCCACAAAAGGGACACATGAGATTTGAAAATAAGGGGAAACTGTCGCCAAGATTTGTGGGGCCATTTCCTATCCTAAAGAGGGTGGGGGAGGTAGCGTACCAATTAGCACTTCCTCCACAGTTGTCATCTTTGCATGATGTGTTCCATATATCTATGTTGAGGAAGTACAATCCTGATCTCTCGTACGTACTGAATGTACAAGACATAGAGGTGCAAAGCGACGTGACTTACATTGAAAAGCCTATCAGAGTGGTGGACACAGAACAAAGGGTGTTACGGAACTGAGCCATTCAGTTCGTCAAGGTGGTATCGGGACCGACATGCTAATGAGGAAGCCACTTGGGAACTTGAATCAGAAATGAGAACAGCTCACCCCAAGCTATTTATGTAATCGGTTTGAAAACCTTACTTCGCTCGATTTTCGGGACGAAAATGTTCAAAAGAGGTAGTATTGTAACACCCCAGATTTTTAATTTATGAATATATATATATATATGGAAATTGTCCATTTAATTTGTGAATTAATGGAGATGGACCTTAGATGGATAAGGAGTTGGGTCAATTGCCCAATTAACACCCAACGGATTATGCATAAGGTTCAATTGAAATAAATGGGTAAGATTTATTTAATTGGGTCAAGGTTGGCAATTGGGTCAAATGCCCAATTGGGACCCAATGGGTCATGGTTGACTTGGTCGACCACCAAATGAGTTCAAGTTCAATTAAGGTGTGGCTAAATTAAATTTGAAATGGAATCAGATTTTAAGTGAGTTAAATAGAGTTGAATTAAATATATGAGTTAAGTTAAAGAGATGAGTTGAATAAGGAGATGGAGAGTTCCATCTCAAGGGACACCATCATGTACACACGTTGGGGAGGTGGGAGTTTCATCTCATGGGATGAAACTCCAAAGGGATCATTAATGAGGGAGGTGAAGAGTTTTGTTGTTACACAATCCATATCCAAGAGCACACGTTGGGAAGATGGAGGGTTTCCATCTCATGATGGAAACCCAAGGGGCACACGGTTGGGAGTTTCATCTCATGGGATGAAACCACCAAAGGAAGTATTAATGAGGGAGGTGAAGAGTCATTCATAGTTGTTACAAAGGGGCATCACCCAAAAGACACCACCCTTGGCCGAATTACATTGGACAACAAAGAGAGTTCTTTGCTTCATCTCACTCTCTCCTCTCTCTTGGTCGATCCCCCTCTCAAGACAAGAAACACTTGGAGTATTTTCTAGCTCAAGTTTTTTTCTTCTCACTCAAGGCCGACCCTCTCTCAAAGACAAAGGAGAAAGGACTTAGAGTCTTCCATCTCAAGCTCCTCTCCCTCTCACAAGAACCTAGGGCCAACCCTCTCACAAAGATCAAGGAGGAAGAAAGAAGAAAGACTAAGGAAGGAAAAGAGTAGAGGAGCAAGTCGGAACGAAAGAAACTGGAGGAGTCGCGGAATCGGTAAGTACTTGATGAGATTTTATTAAGTAAGAAAAGATGGTCAAGGAACAATGGCCGAACCCTAATCTTGTTATGGCTAAAGGACCTTATGCATGTCCCATGTAGGAAATGGTGGATGATCAAGAATCATGGTTTGGCCCTTGCATGACCAAACCCTAAGTTTTATGTATGAGAACCATCAAGGACAAAAAAGGGGGTAGATGAGGTTCGACCATGATGTATGGCCAAACCCCATCTCTTGGATGTATGATTTTTAAGAGAAGATGATGAACCATAGGGTTCGGCCATGTTGTATGGCCGAACCCCATGGAAGCATGTTAGTAATTTTATGGATTTTTGAAGGATGAAACCATGGAAGTTGGTTAATGATTTTAATAGGTTTTAAAGGATGAAAATCATAGATGTATGTTAGTGATTTTAAAAGGTTCTAAAGGATGATAATGATGGGAGATTATTGGTGATTCTAAGTAGGTCTTAAATATTGCAAAGCATGATCTAAAATGAGGAGATGGTGAAGAACCATGGACCATGGGTTCGGCCATGTTGTATGACCGAACCCCATGGAGAAATGTTGATGGTTTTAGAGATGGTTAGACAATAGGAAAATGGAAACAAAGGACCATGGGTTCGGCCCTATGTATGGCCGAACCCCATGAATTATTGTGATGAGTCATTTTGGTAGATCTATACATGATAAGTGTATGATCCCTCCACACCCCCCACCCTCCGCCCCCCCCCCCCCCCCACATGGAGGGACTTGGGTTATGGATCTAGTGTTGTAACTGATTTAAGAAAGAGGAGGAAAAATGACATCATGGGTTCGGCCATGTTACATGGCTGAACCCCATGAACCATTTTAATGGTTCATTTATGGATCTATGCATGTTTAAATGAATGGATTATCAAGCCAAAGAATGGAGGGATCTACTAAGGTTTTATGTTATGATTAATGAATCATGTGTGGATCATTTTTGGGACTTAAGTCATATGTAAATAAGCTAAGTGAATAGCTATGGATAGAATGATGGCTAAAATGGTGAAAATGAAAGGATCATGGGTTCGGCCATGTTGTATGGCTGAACCCCATGAGGAATATTTTGTGGACTTAGGGTTTCTTAAATAGTTAACTTATGTGTGATTGGTTAATAAAATTAAAAAAGGAACCCAAAACCAAGTGAGTGAGGTTCGGCCATGTTGTATGGCCGAACCCCACTAAGGCATGTTTATGGACTTAAACATGGTTGGAAATCAAAGGGTCATTGGCTTGACTTATATATATGTAATAAGGTAACGGGATCTCGCAAGAGGTGTACGATCGGCATGACGCGATCGGTGAACGGTTTTAGGACGAAAACGCATGGACACATTAGTTGGTCATTGGTAGGATTCCTACCTCATTGAAAACCATGGAGTATATGTATATGTGAATGTTTTGCTTGAATTATTTTGGCATCAAATGATATGTCTTAATGATGGGATTTCAATGCTATGATTTGTATTATTACATAGCATGTTGGCATTTGCATCACATGCATGGCATGGGAGGGATGTATGTAACCGGAGACCCACGCTCCGTCGGGGCATCCGTAAGGCATTCGTGAGGGGTACCTTGATGTGCATTATCCATCAGGAGGGTTGTAAGATTGATTTGTAACCGGAGATCCACGTTCCGTAGGGGCGTCCGTAAGGCATTCGTGGGGTACCTTGATGTGTATTTGTAATTGTAATGCCCACCCCTTTTCACCGAAATCAGAGTCTATTTTTTTTTTTTTTAAATAAAGAGTGACAAAGGGCGCGGACGTCATGACGCGAGTTAAGTCCGAGCTTCTAAAGCCCGGCCCTTAACTGGCCAACCGTACGTGTGCGTGGAACTAAGTCCACGAAGAATGGTTCACACGTAGAAGTAAGCTTGCGGAATATTAAACTAAGTGCGGAATTGTAATAGAGACTATCCTACAAATTTTAGATAGCAGGAAAGTGACATTCATTTAATTACTAAAATTCTTCAAAATCATAATTATATCTCAAAATAATAATGTCCAAAGTAAAGACCAAACCATAGTAAGAAATCTACATTATTACAGTCCGACGAGCTACACTACACAAATTACATTTCCAAAATAAATCTTAATAAACTAAGTAGCTCGCTTTCCCAAGCTCCTACGCTTGGCTCCCGTCTCGTCCTTCGTTTCCGCCATCTCATGTGTCATCAGCTAGGGTAGAAGTAGGGTGCTAGACAACGCGCCCAGTAGGACTCCGAGTAGGGCTAACACATGGATTAGTGATAACAAGCACATAGGTATAATATAATGGAAACCATAAAATGAATGCCATGCCATGGGTGTCCTATGCCATGAGTCCCACCCATCATCCATACCATCATGCTGCCATATCCCCCTTGACGGAAAAACCTCGTCAAGATATAAACAATCACAAATCATGCCCCTTGACGGCAAAACCTCGTAAAGATATAAACAGTCACACATCATCCACCTTGACGGCAAAACCTTGTCAAGATATAAACAATCACACATCATCCCCCTTGACGGCAAAACCTCGTCAGGATATAAACAATCACAAATCATCCCCCTTGACGGTAAAACCTCGTCAAGATATAAACAATCACAAATCATCCCCCTTGACGGCAAAACCTCGTCAAGATATAAACAATCACAGATCATCCCCCTTGACGGTAAAACCTCGTCAAGGTGTCCCCATGTTTGCTTCTCGGTCGTCCCGACGGAGCATGGACTCCGGTTTCTTTATTTTCATCTTTCCCATGCCATATCCCTCCCATGTCATGCATGAGATGTAGATGCCATATGCCATGTAATATATATAATAGCACAAACCATGGCATTTAAAGTCCCATCAATGAAACATATAATTTGATTATAAAAAATAGATCAAGTAAAGCATCAATATACACATCATAGCCTTAAAACCCATCTTAAAACAATCATATGCTTACCGAAATAAATCAAGGAAAAACCCATACATAACACAAAATCCATGGCTTACAAAAAGGTAGGAATCCTACCGAATACCGATTAAGTCCCTTTACGTTTCCGTCCGATAATCCGGTCACCGATACGCGCACCGCTTGCGATGTCCGGTACCTTATTACATATGAATAATCAGCCCATGTTTTTAACCATTTAAATCCATTAATTATTTTAATTACATGAGTCTAAAGACCAGCCATCCTAGGCTTTATTTAGCCATACACAAGGTCATCTTTAAAACACCTAAGTCCATGATTAATCTCCATGGGATTCGGCCATGTACCATGGCCGAACCCATGGTTCTTCATTTTGGCCCTTATTTACTATTTTGCCACTCTCCTTCCATGGTTAATCATTCACTTAACCATGTACATTTTTGTTCATAATTGATCCATACACTTAGATCCATTAATGTTTTATCAACCATGATATTATACATTAACAAATCAGTCCTTAACTTAGTCCAATTTTCCATTCATCTAATCACATACATAATCCCAAGTTTAACCCATGAAATGACCTACAAAGGGGTCATGGGTTCGGCCATACACCATGGCTGAACCCATGATGTCTTTTCCCCAATTTTCTTAGGCCTAGTTACCACATTTAGACTCAAAATAAATCCCTCCATGAAGGGGTTTACATCATGCATTTAAATCATTAATTTTGATCATCACTAACTACATTTAAAATCCATTAAGGTTGCCAACATTCCCTCATCATCACTATGGTCCAATTACCTCTAAGTTCACCAATCACTCTTCATCAATTTCCATAATTTTACACCCATCATCATTACACATACATCACCATAGGGTTCAAAAGCATTCCCTCCATAAAATCACACACATTTCATTCATTTAAAACCTTAAAATCATTAACCACCCTCCATGGCTTCCATTCTTTTAAAACCCATATTAAATCCTTAACCACCTACCATCACTCCCCAATATTTTTCCATGATTCCAAAATACCTAGGTTCACCAAAATTTCTCCACGGTTTTACATTTTAAAACATTATTTCCACTCCTTTAAAATCACTAACAATTAATCATTAGAATCTTAAAAATCATAAATCATATTCCATGGTTTCCATTCATTAAAAACCCCATTAAATTCCTACTACATCACCATAGGGTTCGGCCATACACCATGGCCGAACCCATGGTTCATGGGTCATTCTTTTCCACCACTCTTGAGGCCATTAAAAAAATCATTAATACCCTCCATAATTTTCCTCATTAAAGCTCTTTAACTTCACTAACATTTATTCATTAACACCTTAAAATCATAAATCCCCCTTCCATGGTTTTGATCTTAAAAACCCCATTTAAGCTTACTTAATTACTCACCATGATTCCTTCCAAAAATCACACACATTTCATGCTTAAATAAATTTTATTACATAATGTCCTTAGTACCTCCTTTATTCTTCTTAACCTAATTTACCCATTTAGGTTTTGTCCATTCTTCCTCCTTTCATTGGATGGATTTGGGATCCAAGGCCCATAACAATTTGGCCACAACCAATCCAAGAAATGGGTTCCATAATTACCTCTTAACTCTTAAAATGTAAAATTCTTGTTTAAGAATTACTTACAATCCGACGACTCCTCCGGCTTTTCTTTCTCCTCTTGATTTCCTTAGCCCTTCTCTTCTTCTTCTCTTTGATTGGTCGGCCAAGATGAGCTTGATCAAATGAAAAACATCAAAGCTTGGGTTGGCTAAGATGGAGTGTGTTTGAGAGAGTGAGAGAGAATGGTGAGAAATAATGCCCTAGATCTTGGTCTTGAAGTGATGGCTTTTGCTTGCACTTCTCTTCTCTAAGTCTTCTTCTTCTTTTCTCCTTAGTTTTTTTTTTCTTCTTCTTTTCTTCTTGGTGTGGGACGGTGGTGGAGAGCAAGAGAGAAAGAGAGTGGAATGGAAAGATGAGAGGAAAAGCCCATCTCATCCCAAGGCTTGCTTAAGTTACACTTCAACCATTAACTTTCCCACCAACCACATAAGATATTTTTTATGCTTTAATGGTGGTGGCTGGAATAAACCACCACCAAGCCCAATGTTTTTGAGCTTTGGAGATAAGGTGTGTAACACCCCGCCCTTTTCTCTCTAATTTTCAGAGTTTATTTTTTTTTTTATATAATAATAATCAACAATTGATCGGGGCGGAATGTCACGACGCGAGTTAAGTTCGGATCTCTAAATCCGACCCTTAACTGGCCAAGCCCATGTGCGTATGAACTAAGTCCATAAAACTGATCCGCACATGGTACATATATAACTAGCGGAATTAATTTAGTCTAAATCTAACTGAGGTTATAATAGATCCTATGACTAATCCAACTTTCCATTCTTAGATAGCAAAGTACCTTATTTATTCTCCAAAATTATTATATAACCTTAGTCTACTATTCATTCCAAACCATTCAAATAAATCCAACCATAGCATGTACTTAACTACTTATTACATGCCAACATCTAATAAACAAATTACATTGTCCAAATAAATCAAATAACAAGTCTATAAATAATCCATTCATAGTCCATTCCAATCATTCAAACAGCCCAAGTTTCTGTACTTGGTCCTCTTCTCCAACCACGTTCTTTCCTTTCCCTGCATCATCCACTAAGGATATAGATAGGGCGTTAGATCAACGCGCCCAGTAGTGTTTCCGAATAGGGCTACCACTTGGTTAGTCAAACATACAAATAATATAATGATAGTACATGTGTAACAAAATTCAATAAAAACATGCTATGTATGAAATGAACATGTAATGAGTCCCACCCATCACCATTCAACATAGACATCACTTGACGGGATTCTCATCGTCAAGGTAACCCACAGTGGTCTTTCGGACGCCCCGACGGAGTGTGGCCTCCGGATTCCTCCTGATGGGATTCTCATCATCAGGGTACCCCACAGTGGTCTTTCGGACGCCCCGACGGAGTGTGGCCTCCAGTTACTACACCATCATCCCATGCCATGCATGAGATGTCTATGCAAACATGCCATTTGTAATTATAACATTTGATTCAAATAACTTATTCAACTACCATAAAACAGCAAATAAGTTTTGTGGTTACAACAAGGTAGGAAACCTACAATAGTTTACTTTGTTCGATCCTTCCTTTGGACCGTCTTCCGATCACGGCTCGCTCACCGTTCTAAAAATCTGAATACCCTATGTACATGGCAGCAAGTTAATCATTTATCCACCTAATTTCCAGCAAAGCTTAATGTTCCAAGAACCACCTAGTGGGGTTCGGCCAAAGCCATAGCCGAACCTCATCCATTAAAACTTTGGTCATTCATTTATTTAATTAAAACCTATCTAATTATCCAAACTTCTAAAAGAACCTTGGTAGGGTTCGGCCATACATTATGGCTGAACCTCACTACTTTGGTTTTAGCCCATTTATCCCATCATATGATCATTTTATTTTTGATCATTTCAGCCATAATTACGATTGTGCCATTGAGACCAACCTTTGCTTTAAATTAGCTAACTTCCATCACCAAACATAAAACCATCTTTAGTGGGGTTCGGCCATACACACGGCTGAACCTCACCACTTAATTTGATCCTTCTTAAACCTTCCATATCTTCATATAAATCAACCATTATGTCCCACAATTACCGTTAGTGGGGTTCGGCCATACACATGGCCGAACCTCACCAATGTGATTTTATCCCCAATTTCCATCATTCATGTTGGCTGATTACTTACACGTACTAACTCCATAAACAACATATATTATTCTTAAATCAAAGCATATAAATAATACCTAATGTCCATCATAAACTTAACCTAATTATTCCACAAAACAGTCCATGGGTTTTCATGGTTTCCATGGTTTTCATGGGGTTCTCAACATGGAAACCAACATCATTTTGCATGGGGTTCGGCCCTCTATGATGGCTGAACCCAATGATTACGTTTACTGTTTTTAAACCTCAATTAATCATGTAATAACAGTATATTAAAATCATGTTTTTACCCTTCATACAACCATCCTAAAATTAGCCCAATTTCATAGGGTTCGGCCATGCTTATTGGCCGAACACCATGAAATTACTTTTGAACATTTAACCCTTTATCTTGGGTCTGAAACTAGCACCCAAATCCATGTTTTTAACCATTCTAAAACATGTATTTACATCTTAAATAATAACCCAGAACAGTCCACCAACTTCATGGTTTATATGTTTCAAATACATCAAAATCAAACCATTATTTGCATGGGGTTCGGCCCTCCATGGTGGCCGAACCCTATGACATTTGGTTTTGAATTTCTTAATCATTCATCTATGTCCAAAACAAACTTCCTTATTTATGTTTTCACCTTTTTAAAACACACACTTAAAATCATCTAAAAACAGTCCCATATTTGTATGGTTTTAATTTCCAAAAACCATCTAAATAAATCAATTATTTCCATGGGGTTTGGCCATCCAATGGGGCCGAACTCTATGGTCCCTCTTTTGATCTCATTCATGTACTTCTAACCAATATCTAACCTTTGTTAGATTCGGCCATCCAATGGCCAGATCATGATTTAAAAATTGTTCATCGAAAAACCTATCGTTTCCGCGACTCCACCACTTGATCTTCACTCCCGCTTGTTCCTTCCCTTTTGCTGAACTTGTCTTGATGAAAAAGGGATCAATCCAAGGACTGATTAACACCCAGCTGCTGCTCTTAGTGTTTGGGAAGACAAAGAACGGCCAAGAGAAAGGGAGAGAGAGAGAGAGAGAGAGAGAAATGGGCACCCTTTGTTTAATCATAATCAGCCCAAGATTAACCTTGTGTAACTCCCATTGCCTTTACCCTAAACTTTATGTTACTTGGGGGTTTCATCATGAGATGAAACCTCCCCATGTTCCCAACGTCCCTTGTTGATTGGACTTGTGTAACCCCCACTTCTTAACTCCTTTTCTCATTACCTTTGCATGTGAGAGTTTCATTTAAAAAAATGAAACTCTCCTAGGCTCCAACGGTTTTAGCCCTACCTTCAACATGTAAACCAAGAGTTGAATTTGAAATGCCATTATCTCTTTGTGTAACTTCATAAACAGCAGCTCCAACTTTGGGGTTTATTTGCATGAAAATAATGATCCAAACTACACCAACGTCTTCCATGTATAATTTTGTGATTATTTGCATTCTCTACTTTATTGATCTCTCATTATCCTTGCATTTGTACCTCTCAAACAGCCATCCCACTAACTCCATTGTAGCTGTTACATGCAAGCAATATTCTCATGCATCCAACGTCCCTATGCATTCTATGTAATTTCAAAGTGTAACTCCCATTCAAAATGTAACTCCCATTTTATTCATCACCTAAATGGGGGTTACATGCATGGTAATGTCTCCCATGCTCCAATGTTTTTCCTTGCTCAAAATTTGGAATTTAAAACACTTCTCCTCTCATTCACACACTTCACTCACTTACATTAAAAATACATATTCATCCAACTCATTTATTCAACTCACCCAACCTAAGTCATTCATTTAATTTAACTTAACTAATAAATTCAACTCAACTTAACCCATCATTCATTTCAACTCAAACCAAACTCAAGCAATTAATAAACTTAAATTAACTAAGCTTGAACTCAATCCATGGTTAATCATGCCATTCACGACCCATTGGGTCCCATCTAGCCATTTTGACCCATTTATCAAAATTTGACCCAAATATGATTCTTGACCCGTTTAAATTCATTTATCCATTTATTTGTTTTATAAACAAACTACCCTCCTTTGGGTCTTCATTGAGCCCTTGACCCATTTAAATTCAAATCAATTTTATCACAATGGCAATTCCGTAAATATGAATATTTTCATATAAAATGATAACTTTGAAATTCCAGGGTGTTACAATACAATACTCTTTTTATAATTTTCGTCCCGAAAATCGAACGAAGTAGGATTTCAAAGTAATTCATACAAACAATTCAGGGTGAGATGTTCTCATCTCCGATTCCAATTCCCAAGTGGCCTCCTCAACACCATGTCGATCCCAAACCACCTTGACGAACTGAATCGCTCGGTTACGCAACACCCTTTGCTCACTCTCCAATATTCTGACCGGCTTCTCGACATAAATGACATCGCTTTGCACATCTATATCTTGCACATTCAAAACATGAGACGAATCAGGGTTGTACTTCCTCAGCATCGACACATGAACACATCATGTAGAGACGCCAATTGCGAAGGAAGTGCCAACTGATAGGCTACACCTCCCATCCTTCTGATAATTGAAAACGGTCCCACATATCTTGGCGACAATTTTCCTTTCTTCCCAAATCTCATGTGCCCTTTTCGTGGCGAGACCTTCAAGAATACCATGTCTCCCACTTCAAATTCGAGAAACCTCCTCCTCTTATCAGCATAGCTCTTTTGCCGACTCTGTGCGGTCAACAAATGTTGACGTATCAACTGGATCTGTGCAGTAGTTTCTGCAACCATCTCGGGTCCTATCAGTGCATGTTCGCCAATCTCGGTCCAGCACACTGGTGACCTGCATGATCTACCATACAAAGCTTCGAATGGTGCCATCTGGAGGCTTGCCTGGTAGCTATTGTTATAAGAAAATTCCACCAATGGCAAATGATCCTCCCATCCACCTTTGAAGTCTAGCATGCACGCCCTCAACATGTCCTCCAACGTTTGTATTGTTCTTTCCGATTGTCCATCGGTCTGTGGATGGAATGCTGTGCTAATAAGTAGATCGGTTCCCATGGCCGACTGCATGCTCTGCCATACCCTGCCGGTGAATCGGCCATCTCTATCAGACACTATAGTCTGTGGGATACCATGTAATCTGATGATGTCTTTGATATATCTCCGACCCAATGCCTCTGATGAATCCGTCATCTTGATAGGAATAAAATGCGCGGACTTGGTCAATCGGTCTACCACAACCCATATAGCGTCATTGCCTTTCGAGGACCTCGGCAACCCCGTCACAAAGTCCATGGAAATGTGCTCCCATTTCCATTCCGGCACTGCTAAGGGTTTGAGTAACCTTGGTGGCTTCTGATGTTCCGTCTTAACCTGCTGACAAGTTAAACAATGAGCCACGAACTCAGCAACGTCCTTCTTGAGTCCATGCCACCAATAATGTCTTTTTAAGTCATGATACATTTTTGTGCTACCCGGATGAATGGACAACTTGCTCTGATGTGCCTCTATCAGTAATTCTTTTCTGCAGCTTCTTGGCACATAAATTCTACCCCGGAACATAAGACCCTGTCCTGGTCGTAATTCCCAATCCGGTACAACCTCGCCAATAGACATCTTGGCCCATGTCTCTGCCATTTCCGGATCTGTTCGTTGCTCCTGTTCAATCTTTGTAACCATGTTGGATCGTATGATCAAATTGTACATACTCCCATGGTTTGTGATGTATAGATTAAACTCATGAATGGAATTCAACATCTCCCATTCAGTCCTGATCAAACATGCCACTGATGCATGAGACATGCGGCTGAGAGCATCCGCCACTTTGTTGGCCTTTCCCGGATGATATCGGAGCGCAAATTCATAGTCCGCCAGATATTCCATCCATCTGCGCTGCCTCAGGTTGAGCTCTTTCTGATCAAATATGTAACACCCTGGAATTTCAAAGTTATCAGTTTATGTGAAAATATTCATATTTACGGAATTGCCATTGTGATAAAAATTGATTGGAATTTAAATGGGTCAATGGCTCAATCGAGACCCAAAGGATGATAGTTGGTTTACAAAACAAATAAATGGGTAAGATAAATTTAAACGGGTCAAGAATCATATTTGGGTCAGATTTTGATAAATGGGTCAAAATGGCTAGATGGGACCCAATGGGTCGTGTGAATGGCATGATTAACTATGGATTGAGTTCAAGCTTATTTAATTTAAGTCTATTAATTATTTGAGTTTGGTTGAGTTGAAATGAATGGTTGGTTAAGTTGAGTTGAATTTATTAGTTAAGTTAAATTAAATGAATGAGTTAGGATGGGTGAGTTGATTAAATGAGTTGAATGAATATGTATTTTTAAATGAGTAAGATGTAGAGATAGAAGGATTGTAGGCTGATTCAAATTCAAACACTAAAAACGTTGGCTGCATGGGAAACTTATGTGCATGTAACTCCCACCCAAGTTAAGAATGGAAATGACGTTACATGGAGTTACATGGGTGAGAATTGAGTTTTCAAATCATTGTGCACATTGAAGATGGTATAGGGTTTATGCCTTGCTTGGGTCTCCAAAAGACAGCCAATGCATGGATTAATGGTTCATGCATGTAACTCCAAGGTTGGAGAATAAAATGGGTAGCTTATTGGAGGAGTTACACACAATAGATTATGGCATTCTATGGCATTCCAAATTCAAATTAGATACTAAACCAATGGGGGTTACAAAGTGTGTTCACACTTGGAGGAGGGGAGTTTTATTCCCATGATAGAACTCCCACATGGGACGTTGATGAGGGCTGAATGGAGCTGCTGTTTGTGGAGTTACACATGGGAATGATGGCTGTTACATAGGCCAAAACATAGAGGCAAACAATGGAGAATGGTGCAGCACATGGGAGTTACATTTCAATATGAAACTCCCATGTGAGAACCTAAGAAAAGGGGGGGGTTACACTAGTCCAACTGCAAGGGACGTTGGCTGCTTGGGGTGTTTCATTTCATAGATGAAACCCCCAAGTAACATAAAGAACCTTGATTAAAGAGAGGGAGTTACACAAGGATTAACCTTGGGGCTGTTTTTGGTCAAGCAAAGGATTGTCATTGTTACTCTCTCTATCTCTCTATCCCTCTATCACTCATAGACGTCCTCTATCTTTCTAAACCAAGAGCAGCAGCTGGTTGTTTATTTTTCAATTAGTTTTGGGTAATACTTTCATCTAGACAAAAATCAGCAAAAGGATTTTGGCAACAAGGATAGCAATTTTATTCAAGACCAAAGTTCCCTTTCTCTCTTTCTCTCCCTTTTAAGTCCTTGTCACCTGGCTGAATTATCTCAAGGAGCTTGCATCAAGATCAGTCTCAGCCCAAAGAACAGTAAGAGAGAAGGAGAAGTCAAGGAGATAAAGGGTCAAAGAAGGAGTCAAAAGAACCGAAGGAGACGCGGTATTAGTAAGTGCATTTTGAACCCTTGTTTAAAAGATTGGATAAGAAAATGAGATTTGGCCATTGTATGGCCAGATCCATCAATGGTTCAGATTTAGAATTATGATGTTTAAAATGATAAAATATGGACCATAGGGTTCGGCCCCATTGGATGGCCGAACCCCATGGAAAAACTTGGTGGATTCTATGGTATTTGAAAGTCAAAATCCATATTTTGGAGTGAGGATTTTAAAAAGATTTTTATATGGATTTAAGCTTGCTGTTTTGGAGTGGATATGACACGACTGAACCATGTTTATCTTATGTTAATTTGCTGATTAATTTCATAGATAAATATGGGTGGATTTCCATTAAGAGAATCATAGGGTTCGGCCATGTGTATGGCCGAACCCCATGGACTGTTTTTTTAAATGATTTTAAGTGTGTATTTTAAAGAGGTTAAAACATAAATAAGGAAGTTATTTTGGACATAGAGGAATGATTAAGAAACTCAAAAACAAAGGACATAGGGTTCGGCCACCATGGAGGGCCGAACCCCATGCAAATAATGATATGGTTGTGATGTATTTGAAACATATAAGCCATGAAGTATGTGGACTGTTTTGGGTTATTATTTAAGATTCAAATACATGCTTTAAAAAGGGTTAAAAGCATGGATCTGTATGACAAAGGACTGAAGTTAATATGGTTTAAAACAGAGGTCCAAAACTGATGAAATGGATCATTTGGATCGGCCATTTTGGATTGCCGAATTTCATGAAATAATATGGTCATTTGGGACAAGTAGATGAACTGATTTAGATGGTGTTTAAGAGGTATAATGGCAGCAATATTATATTGATATTGTATGTGTTAATAACACCAAAAACATGTTTTAGAAGAACAAAACATGGACATAGGGTTCGGCCACCTTGGATGGCCGAACCCCATGTAAGTATTTGGTTGTTTGGTTGGCTTTCAAAAAGATGGAAATTACATCAATTATGGATTTAGGTGATGATGGAAAATAGGATTAAAATCTTTAGGGTGAGGCTCGGCCATGTTATGTGGCCGAACCCCACCAATTGTCATGTAATGGACTTTGTTGTCTAAATTAGGCTAAGGATAGCATAATGGCATTATTGTAAATAAGGATGAAAAGATGAAATGATCAAAAGAATGGATTTATGAGCCAAAACCTAAGGCGGTAAGATTCGGCCATGTAGTATGGCCGAACCCTACCAAGTGTCATTTGAAAAGTTTGGGATACTTAGAGGGTATTAAGTAAATAAAAGATTTATCAAAGTTTAAATGGGTGAGGTTCGGCCATGGGGTATGGCCGAACCCCACAAAGTGGATTTTTGGGATTTAAATCAAATTAGAATCATATGGTCAAATGATTAACTTGCTGCCATGTATATAGGGTATTCGGATTTCTAGAACGGTGTACAAAGTCGTGATCGAAAGACGGTCCAAAGGAAGGGTCGAACAAAGTAAAATATTGTAGGTTTCCTACCTTGTTGTAACCACACCACTTATTCGCTGTTTTATGTTTATTTGAATAAGTTATTTGAATCAAATGTTATATTTACAAATGACATGTTGCATAGACATCTCATGCATAGCATGGGATGATGGGGAAGTAACCGGAGGCCACACTCTGTCGGGGCGTCCGAAAGACCATTGTGGGGTACCCTGATGATGAGAATCCCATCAGGAGGAATCCGGAGGCCACACTCCGTCGGGGCGTCCGAAAGACCACTGTGGGTTACCTTGACGATGAGAATCCCGTCAAGTGATGGCTATGTTGAATGGTGATGGGTGGGACTCATTACATGTTCATTTCATACATAGCATATTTTTATAGAATTTGTCACACATGTATAACTATTATCCTATTTGCATGATTTTGACTAACCATGTGGTAGCCCTATTCGGAAACACTACTGGGCGCGTTGATCTAACGCCCTATCTATATCTTTAGTGGATGATGCAGGGAAAGGAAAGAACGTGATTGGAGAAGAGGACCAAGTACGAAAACTTGGGCGGTTTGAATGATTGCAATGGACTATGAATGGATTATTTATGGATGATTTATTTGGAACAATGTAATTTGTTAAATTAGATGTTGGCATGTAATAATGTAGTTAATTAGATGCTATGGTTTGTTTTACGTTGGATGTTTGGATTAAACGATTAGTTAAGATCGGTTAGTGATTTTGGAAAATAAATAAGGTACTTTGCTATCTAAAAATGGAAATTGGATTAATCATAGGTTCTATTATAACCTCAGTTAGATCTAGACTAAGTTAATTCCGCTAAGTAAATATGTACCATGTGCGGATCAGTTTTATGGACTTAGTTCATACGCACATGGGCTTGGCCAGTTAAGGGTCGGATTTAGAGATCCGAACTTAACTCGCGTCGTGACATTCCGCCCCGATCACTTATTGATTATTATTATAAAAAAAAAAAAAAATAAACTCTGAAAATTTAGAGTGAAAAGGGCGGGGTGTTACAAAATAAATACTTCAAGCTCTTGTGATCTGAAAATACTTCAAGCTCTTGTGATCTGAAAATACTTCAAACTTCTCCCCATATAGATAGTGTCTCCAGCTTTTGAGAGCGAAGACCACCGCAGCTAATTCTAGATCATGTGTGGGGTAGAGGCGTTCATGTATCTTTAATTGTCTTGAACCATATGCCACCACCCGATCACGTTGCATGAGTGAACAACCCAGTCCCTCTCCTGATGCATCACATTGTACTTCATAACCTTTGTCTCTTTCCGGCAAAACTAAAATAGGAGCAGTTGTAAGTCTTTCCTTCAGCTCCTCAAATCTCTGATTGCATAGCTCTGACCATTCATATTTGACTCCTTTCTGCGTGAGTCGAGTCAATGGGGATGCAATTTTGGAGAAGTCCATGATAAACTTCCTATAATATCCAGCCAAACCCAGGAAACTACGGATTTCAGTGACATTCTTTGGTGCTTTCCACTCACTTACTGCTGCCACCTTAGCCGGATCAACAGCTATACCATCTGCTATTATAACATGCCCTAAGAATTTGACCTCAGGTAGCCAAAATTCACATTTGCTTGCTTTGGCATACAACTAGTTCTGTCTCAAGGTGTTCAATACTATTCGAAGATGCTCAGCATGATCTTCCTGACTCTTGGAATAGATCAGGATATCGTCAATGAACACTATAACAAACCGATCCAGATATGGACGGAATATTCTGTTCATTAAATCCATGAACACAGCCGGTGCGTTGGTAAGCCCAAATGGCATGACTACAAATTCAAATAGTCCATACCGTGTTCTGAAAGCTGTTTTCTCGATGTCTTCCTCCCTGACCCGGATTTGATGATAACCGGACATCAGGTCAATCTTGGAAAAATGACTGGATCCCCTCAACTGATCGAATAAATCATCGATCCTGGGTAGAGGATACTTGTTCCGGACAGTTAGCTGATTCAACTTCCGGTAGTCCACACACATTCTGAGTGAACCATCCTTCTTTTTCACGAACAACACTGGAGCTCCCCATGACGATGTGTTGTTCCGAATGCAACCCAGTCTGAGTAATTCATCAAGCTGCTTCTTCAACTCGGACATTTCTGCTGGTGCCATCCGATAATGGGGTAGAGACACTGGTGTGGTACCAGGATATAGCTTGATCTCAAAATTGAGCTCCCTCATAGGCAGTATACCAGGAAGTTCTTTTGGAAAGACAGCAACAAATTCTTTCACAATTGCTGGAAGTTCAGTGACTGGTGCTTTGTTGATGACAATATTGTTCAACACCAAATGATGCAACCCTTCCTGCAATCTGCTTTGCTTGTCGGCACGAACTATATACTGCTTTCCCTCGGGTGACCAAAATGTCACTCTTCGGCGATAACAATCAATATTGGCTTCATAACCAGCCAACTAGTCCATGCCAAATATAATATCGTACTCAGTCATGTCGAGTACCAAATAATTGAACTCAAATCTGAGTCCAGCGAGTTCTGTATTTATGGCCGTGCATTTGAGTCCCAAAGACGTGTCTCCGACAGGGGATACTACTGTGAGTGTGGTGGACAGCTTTTGAACTAGTGTTCCAGTAGCAGTTATAAAGGATGCAGATATAAAAGAGTGCGATGCTCCAGAATCAAACAATGCATAAGCATAAGAACTATTGACAACAGCCATACCTTGAATCATAGAATGATCCACATCCTCAGGAGGTTCCAGAGCAAATAGTCGTCCAGATCCGGTAGAATTAGGCGCCCGTCCCGCCTGATTATATGTCCTGCCTCCTCGGGAGTTAGCTCGCCTAGCTGGTGGACGGAAAGATCCTCTGGAATATGAGAGCCTATTGAGCTTTGGACAGTCTCTCTTGAAGTGACCCGGCTGATTACAGTGGAAACAGTTGTTCACCCCTTTGAATGACTGGGTGACTGATGCAGATGGAGAGGGCTGGTTGGGACGAAAGCTCCCCGCGGACCCAGTAGATGGTGAGGGTCTGCAGAAGTTCGGACGGAACCTCTTGTTGGGCTGAAACCCACCTCTCCCACTTGGAGCTCGACGATTGTCAAACCGCACTATTGCATTCAACTCCTGTTCTGCTATTGTGGCCTTGCTGACCACCTCAGCCAATGTGGTGCACATAAATATGGTCACTTTGGCCTTGATGTTTGGCCGTAAACCCCTCTCAAACTTCCTTGCCTTGCGAAGTTCTGTGTCCACCATATAGAATGCATAAATGGATAAACTGAGAAATTCACGGCGATACTCTGCCACCGTCATAGAGCCCTGTACCAAGGACAGAAAAAGTTCCGTCTGTCGCTCCTTCTCCTCCTCCGGAAAGTAATGTTCCAGAAAGGTTACTGAAAACTCATTCCATGTCATGGCTGTCCTCTCCCTAACTGGTATGAGTTCCCTCTGCTTCTCCACCACCTCCCACCATTTACCGGCATCTTCTATCAATTGTGAAGTAGCCAGTAAAATCCTGTCAGCATGACTCGAGATCTTAAGTAATTTTAAGATCTGAGTGATCTTCTTCAGCCAGTGCTCGGCTCCGACAGCCCCTTCCTTCCCTTTGAAGTAGGGAGGACGCTGTTGTTGAAATTCTCGTGCCATACTCCGGTCACTGGCATCCCTGGAACTTTCACTCCCATTCATATGTTGCTGGAGTACTGAGGTTACCACTGCTTGGACTAAGCCCTGAAGCTCAGGCGTCACATGTGGTATATGTACACCACTGTTCCCTTCTCCCTCCTTCCGTGATGCATTCTCACTTCCCTTCTCTTCCCTCCAAGAGTGCTGTGATTCTTCCCCATTGTGAGACTTTTCATGAACAGCTTGCTCCTCATCAGGTTGGGTTACCTCTTTCTCATGTATAGACGGCTCCTTCTCATGCACAAATTTTTCTTGTTGTGATAACACTTTCTCATGTTGCGTGATTTGCAACACCTTTTCCTTCCCTTTCTGGTTCTGAGGGATCCTTTTCTTTGGTGCCATTTCCCTAAGTCATAAAACATAATTGACTTAGTTTCCTCGTATAGTTTGTATTTTTCACAATTTTGGGGAGATTTCCAAATAAGCAAACTTGATTTTCTATTTGTTTTTGAGGGGAGAGTCTCTAAATTCCCTACGTTTGTTTTTCTCAATTGGGGAGTATTGGGGAATGTATATCCTATTTTGCTATGTTTGATAGATGAATTATAATAATGTACTTTTGCTATCTTTCACTGTTGTTCTCAGTTTGATTTGTTCAGTCCGAGTCCACGAAGTAAATTAATCCGGCCCCCAGTCAGCGGATTCCGAAGAGTCGGTCAGTTGGGATTCTTATCCGTCAGTGAGACATGAAACCGTCTTAATCTTACTTCGGAAGATTCAACTTCCCGTTTCGCTCTGATACCAACTGTAACACCCCGCCCTTTTCTTTCTAATTTTCAGAGTTTATTTTTTTTTTATATAATAATAATCAACAATTGATCGGGGCGGAATGTCACGACGCGAGTTAAGTTCGGATCTCTAAATCCGACCCTTAACTGGCCAAGCCCATGTGCGTATGAACTAAGTCCATAAAACTGATCCGCACATGGTACATATATAACTAGCGGAATTAGTCTAAATCTAACTGAGGTTATAATAGATCCTATGACTAATCCAACTTTCCATTCTTAGATAGCAAAGTACCTTATTTATTCTCCAAAATTATTATATAACCTTAGTCTACTATTCATTCCAAACCATTCAAATAAATCCAACCATAGCATGTACTTAACTACTTATTACATGCCAACATCTAATAAACAAATTACATTGTCCAAATAAATCAAATAACAAGTCTATAAATAATCCATTCATAGTCCATTCCAATCATTCAAACCGCCCAAGTTTCCGTACTTGGTCCTCTTCTCCAACCACGTTCTTTCCTTTCCCTGCATCATCCACTAAGGATATAGATAGGGCGTTAGATCAACGCGCCCAGTAGTGTTTCCGAATAGGGCTACCACTTGGTTAGTCAAACATACAAATAATATAATGATAGTACATGTGTAACAAAATTCAATAAAAACATGCTATGTATGAAATGAACATGTAATGAGTCCCACCCATCACCATTCAACATAGACATCACTTGACGGGATTCTCATCGTCAAGGTAACCCACAGTGGTCTTTCGGACGCCCCGACGGAGTGTGGCCTCCGGATTCCTCCTGATGGGATTCTCATCATCAGGGTACCCCACAGTGGTCTTTCGGACGCCCCGACGGAGTGTGGCCTCCAGTTACTACACCATCATCCCATGCCATGCATGAGATGTCTATGCAAACATGCCATTTGTAATTATAACATTTGATTCAAATAACTTATTCAAATACCATAAAACAGCAAATAAGTTTTGTGGTTACAACAAGGTAGGAAACCTACAATAGTTTACTTTGTTCGATCCTTCCTTTGGACCGTCTTCCGATCACGGCTCGCTCACCGTTCTAAAAATCCGAATACCCTATGTACATGGCAGCAAGTTAATCATTTATCCACCTAATTTCCAGCAAAGCTTAATGTTCCAAGAACCACCTAGTGGGGTTTGGCCAAAGCCATAGCCGAACCTCATCCATTAAAACTTTGGTCATTCATTTATTTAATTAAAACCTATCTAATTATCCAAACTTCTAAAAGAACCTTGGTAGGGTTCGGCCATACATTATGGTTGAACCTTACTACTTTGGTTTTAGCCCATTTATCCCATCATATGATCATTTTATTTTTGATCATTTCAGCCATAATTACGATTGTGCCATTGAGACCAACCTTTGCTTTAAACTAGCTAACTTCCATCACCAAACATAAAACCATCTTTAGTGGGGTTCGGCCATACACACGGCTAAACCTCACCACTTAATTTGATCCTTCTTAAACCTTCCATATCTTAATATAAACCAACCATTATGTCCCACAATTACCATTAGTGGGGTTCGGCCATACACATGGCCGAACCTCACCAATGTGATTTTATCCCCAATTTCCATCATTCATGTTGGTTGATTACTTACACGTACTAACTCCATAAACAACATATATTATTCTTAAATCAAAGCATATAAATAATACCTAATGTCCATCATAAACTTAACCTAATTATTCCACAAAACAGTCCATGGGTTTTCATGGTTTCCATGGTTTTCATGGGGTTCTCAACATGGAAACCAACATCATTTTGCATGGGGTTCGGCCCTCTATGATGGCTGAACCCAATGATTACGTTTACTGTTTTTAAACCTCAATTAATCATGTAATAACAGTATATTAAAATCATGTTTTTACCCTTCATACAACCATCCTAAAATTAGCCCAATTTCATAGGGTTCGGCCATGCTTATTGGCCGAACACCATGAAATTACTTTTGAACATTTAACCCTTTATCTTGGGTCTGAAACTAGCACCCAAATCCATGTTTTTAACCATTCTAAAACATGTATTTACATCTTAAATAATAACCCAGAACAGTCCACCAACTTCATGGTTTATATGTTTCAAATACATCAAAATCAAACCATTATTTGCATGGGGTTCGGCCCTCCATGGTGGCCGAACCCTATGACATTTGGTTTT
The DNA here is from genome assembly GCA_013350335.1 of Chimonanthus salicifolius. Taxonomy (NCBI): domain Eukaryota; kingdom Viridiplantae; phylum Streptophyta; class Magnoliopsida; order Laurales; family Calycanthaceae; genus Chimonanthus; species Chimonanthus salicifolius. The sequence goes on along the minus strand of CM023533.1, from coordinate 60,279,564 downwards.
GAATTTCTTAATCATTCATCTATGTCCAAAACAAACTTCCTTATTTATGTTTTCACCTTTTTAAAACACACACTTAAAATCATCTAAAAACAGTCCCATATTTGTATGGTTTTAATTTCCAAAAACCATCTAAATAAATCAATTATTTCCATGGGGTTTGGCCATCCAATGGGGCCGAACTCTATGGTCCCTCTTTTGATCTCATTCATGTACTTCTAACCAATATCTAACCTTTGTTAGATTCGGCCATCCAATGGCCAGATCATGATTTAAAAATTGTTCATCGAAAAACCTACCGTTTCCGCGACTCCACCACTTGATCTTCACTCCCGCTTGTTCCTTCCCTTTTGCTGAACTTGTCTTGATGAAAAAGGGATCAATCCAAGGACTGATTAACACCCAGCTGCTGCTCTTAGTGTTTGGGAAGACAGAGAACGGCCAAGAGAAAGGGAGAGAGAGAGAGAGAGAGAAATGGGCACCCTTTGTTTAATCATAATCAGCCCAAGATTAACCTTGTGTAACTCCCATTGCCTTTACCCTAAACTTTATGTTACTTGGGGGTTTCATCATGAGATGAAACCTCCCCATGTTCCCAACGTCCCTTGTTGATTGGACTTGTGTAACCCCCACTTCTTAACTCCTTTTCTCATTACCTTTGCATGTGAGAGTTTCATTTAAAAAAATGAAACTCTCCTAGGCTCCAACGGTTTTAGCCCTACCTTCAACATGTAAACCAAGAGTTGAATTTGAAATGCCATTATCTCTTTGTGTAACTTCATAAACAGCAGCTCCAACTTTGGGGTTTATTTGCATGAAAATAATGATCCAAACTACACCAACGTCTTCCATGTATAATTTTGTGATTATTTGCATTCTCTACTTTATTGATCTCTCATTATCCTTGCATTTGTACCTCTCAAACAGCCATCCCACTAACTCCATTGTAGCTGTTACATGCAAGCAATATTCTCATGCATCCAACGTCCCTATGCATTCTATGTAATTTCAAAGTGTAACTCCCATTCAAAATGTAACTCCCATTTTATTCATCACCTAAATGGGGGTTACATGCATGGTAATGTCTCCCATGCTCCAACGTTTTTCCTTGCTCAAAATTTGGAATTTAAAACACTTCTCCTCTCATTCACACACTTCACTCACTTACATTAAAAATACATATTCATCCAACTCATTTATTCAACTCACCCAACCTAAGTCATTCATTTAATTTAACTTAACTAATAAATTCAACTCAACTTAACCCATCATTCATTTCAACTCAAACCAAACTCAAGCAATTAATAAACTCAAATTAACTAAGCTTGAACTCAATCCATGGTTAATCATGCCATTCACGACCCATTGGGTCCCATCTGGCCATTTTGACCCATTTATCAAAATTTGACCCAAATATGATTCTTGACCCGTTTAAATTCATCTTATCCATTTATTTGTTTTATAAACAAACTACCCTCCTTTGGGTCTTCATTGAGCCCTTGACCCATTTAAATTCAAATCAATTTTATCACAATGGCAATTCCGTAAATATGAATATTTTCATATAAAATGATAACTTTGAAATTCCAGGGTGTTACAAGGTGGAATGGTTTGGATTTTCCAACTTTTGACCCCTTTGACCACTTTTTGGATAGTTTAATTATTTAATTAATTAGATAATTAACTTAGGTTAATTAATTCTCACTTAACTCCCTTTAATTCTTCTCCATGAATCCACCCATGGTTGATCAAGTCAACCATGGTGGATGGCCCCACCAATCCTTGGTCCACACGCCACCTCACTTGGTGAGGTGAAGGTGGGTCCCAATCGGCCATGTCACCTTGGTCAATTCATCACCAACTTAGGTGATTTAATTTTAATTAAATGCATTCCAACTAATTGGATCACCATTGGGCCCATGGCCCAATTACATTCACCCTTACCCATTTACCTTAGAGCTTACATTATCTTGACCCATTAGGTCCTAAATGGGTATTGGGCCCAATTTGACCATCCTTGGCCCAATTGACCATCATTGACCCTTTAAATGAATTTAAATCCAATCCATGGTCCATTGGGCCATACTTGGGCCTTTGTCCATATTTTCATCCATTCACCATTTATTCCATCAAATTTCCAATTTCCACCATTAAAATAAATAATATCCACCAATATATTGATTTACAAATTCCGGGCCATTATAGTAACGCCCCGCCCTTTTTCACTCTAAGCTTTCCGAAAATCAGAGTCTATTTTTTTTTTTTTTAAATAACAAAGTGACCAAGAACGGGACGTCACGACGCGAGTTAAGTCCGAACTTCTAAAGTCCGACCCTTAACTAGCCAACCCTATGTGTGCATGGACTAAGTTCATGAAAACGGTTCCCACATAACAATATAAAGATGCGGAATTAAAATCGTAACATGCGGAATTATAATAGAACTTAGTTCTATTCCATTTCAGACAGCAAAGTACGTCAAGTCTTTAATCATAATTAACATAACGTAATAATCCAAAATAAACATCCAACCATAGCAAATCATCTAAATTATTACATGTCCGAAGTAACCTAATCAAAATATAAACTATAATCATCCAAGCTCCTATGCCTGGCCCGTTTCGGGTTCATCGTTCCCCTTGTTTCCTGTATCATCCACTAGGGTAGAAGTAGGGCGTTAGAATAACGCGCCCTGTAGGTATTCCAATTAAGGCTAACACATGGTTAGTACAAAACATATATAATAATATCATAATGTCAAAAAGCCATATAAACCATGCCATCTCATGATGTCAAATGCAATGAGTCCCACCCATCACAAGTACATATAAGTACCCCCACATAGGTCTTTCGGACAACCCGACGAAGTGTGGTCCCTCCGGTTACATATCCTTCACCCCATGCCATGCATGAGATGCCAATGAAATACATGCTATTTTAAATAATAAACATAGCATTAAAACTCACATTTGAAACATATCTTTTTCAACATAAATTCATCATAAATAAGATAAGAAACATTGTACATAAATCTATGGTTTCAAAGAGGTGGAAACCTACCAAAGACCACTACATGTCCTTGTGCTTTCGTCCTGTAACCGCTCACGATCGTACACACCTTGTGAGGTCCCGTTACCTTATAATACATCAATCAATTAAAACCATGTTCCATTTGATTTCTTATTATGTTTAAGTCCATAAACCATTCCTCATGGGGTTCGGCTATACACCATGGCCGAACCCATGATCTTTCATTTTTACTTATATTCACAACAATGCCATTCATACCACTTTTATTCATTAATCTAATGATAAACAAAGTAATCATCTAAGATACATCAAACCTTAAGTTCAGCAAACATTCCCATGGGGTTCGGCCATACACCATGGTCGAACCCATGGTCCATTGATTTCACTTAATTACATCCTTGCCATTATTCTATCCATGGCTATTTACCTTGCTTATTTTCATAAGGCGTATGTTCCAAAAATGATCCATCAAATAGTTCATGGGGTTCGTCCATACACCATGGCCGAACCCTATGTCCATTATTGTCACCTATTTACAACATTAACATCCATGGCTAACATAACCGAAAACCCATAATCCAATCACATGATCCATTTGTATACATTTGCATCCTCCAATTAATTCTTCATTCATTTAAGAGATTCATAGACATAATATATATAAAACTGCTTCATGGGGTTTCAGCCATACACATGGCCGAACCCAAGATGTCCAACTTTCCAATTTTATCAATTCCCATTCTTGAATCCATAAATCAAGGTTCTTTCCTTTTTTGATCAAAAAGTCCATTATTAGAAACTTTCTAAATTAATAACCATTTTGCATTGGGTTCGGCCATACACCATGGCCGAACCCTATGGTTCATAATCTTCTCTTTAAAATTATTAATCATTGATTTTCCATGATCTAAATACATGTAACCAATTCTATATTTCTCCATGTAAACCTTTTAAAAATATGAATAATCTTCCATGGAGTTCAACTTTCAAAAACCCATAATCATTACCATCACACCTCCATGGGGTTCGGCCATGCAACATGGCCGAACCCTATAGTTCTTTAATTTCTTTAAAAATCATACAACTAAGATTACATCATTTGATGGTTCTCATTCATACATTCATCCAAACCTTTTAAAAACCATTCTAAATTATTAACCATCTTCCAGTTAATCCATTCAAAAGCATTGATATTCCTTCCATGGTTTCCATCCTTAAATCCATAATTAAACCATGTCTTTTGCATGGCCGAACCCTATGGTCCATCCTTTCCATTAAAAATACCATAATCATCCAATTTCCTTCCATGGGGTTCGGCCACATACCATGGCCAAACCCTATGGTTCCTTATTTTAAGCAAATTTATCAAAATACTAACCGATTCTGTGACTCGTCCGGTTTTCCTTCGCTTGTTCTTACTCTTCCAATCTTCTTCTTCTTTAGCCTATTTCCACTTCTTCTTGATCTTTCCCAAAGCAGAGAACACTTCTTGCTAGAGCTCCCAATGTCAAGACCTTCTTGATGGTTGTGTGTTGCAGTGTGCCCCTCTATGTCTTGCTGCCCCTATTCTATAATACTTCCCATCGGTCCAATATTAGAAGGTGCCATGAGCCCCTCTTGCCTTTCCTTTATAAAACTTCCTCTTGATCCTAAATAGAAGGTGCCATGCGCCCCTCTTGCCTATTGCCGTTTTTATCCAAGGAAATAGACACCATTGAGCGCATCCTCTTGGATATGGATATCTCCTATACACGGCTAAGACATCTTCTATATTTAGCAATTCCCATTGTATCATTCTTAATCAAGGGAAGACCCCTTTTTAAATGATCTTATGCGCATTAACTTGGATATGCAAATCTCATATTCGGCCAAGCAATATCCCATACACGGCCATGCAACCTTTATTTAATTTTTAGACACATTGCATTACCTTTTTAATTCAGCCCCATTTAATTTAAATTGAAACCATTTCCACAACCGTTCAGTCTTAATTGGGCAATGACCCAACACTTTACCCATATAAGGTCCATATTTAATAATTCACAAATTAAATGGGTAATTTTCATATATATTAATAACTTGAAAATCTGGGGTGTTACAGCATTATCCATCAAGAGGGATGTATGATTGATTTGTAGTCGGAGATCCATGCTCCATCGGGGCGTCCTTAAGACATTCGTGGGGGTACTATGTGATTGTGATATGGTTATGGGTGGGACTCATGGCATATGACACTCATAGCATGGCATTGACTTGCGTGTTTTTGATATTATGTTATCTATGTGATTTTTGTACTAACTGTAACACCCCAATTTCTCAATAATATGAATATTTACGAAAATGCCACTGGATTGGTGAATTTAATAAATGTGATTGTAAATGAGGAAATGGTGGGGCCCATTGTTCAAATTAAGATCATATGAACATATTATAAGGGCCAATTTATCATGAATGGGTAATGAACATCAAATTGGGTCAATATGGTTAATTGGGTCAAAGGATCCAATTGGGACCCAATGGGTCATAATGGACTTATTAGACCATCGGGTGAGCCCAAATTTAATGGGGTTAAGCTGAATTGATTGGAAATTAAGTGGAGCATAAATGGGTAGGGCTGATGCACATGTGAAAACAAAATGCAAATGGCTTAAACAACCCATAAATGGGTCATGGCGTCAAAACGGGTCAACAAGCTAAATGGGGACCCAATGGGTCGGCTTGACCATGTTGACCATGGCTGACTGTGTGGACCCTTGAGTGAGCTCAATTGTGAGTCAAATCAGGTTGAGTTGGATTGGAATGAGTTGCATTTAAATTAAATGGTTGGGTTGACTCAAGTGTAATAAATGAATGGCAATTAATGTGGTAAGTTAAGCCATTGAGTTGGGGTGAGTTAAAATGGAAATCAAAGAGGTCTTATTTCCATTGAGTCAAGTGGAATATGAGGAGGTGCCTTGGTTTCAAACAAACCAAAACAAGTCCCACACGTTGGGGACTTGTAATGGTAGTTTCCATTTACATGGTTGAAGGGAATTGAATGGGAATGAGATAAGATTGCATGGGGAGCTGAAAGGTTGCATTGGCTGGTGCCAAGGGATGCCTTGGTTGGCACCAAATATCCCATTGGTTTGATCAAGAAGTTATGAGGGAAATGAGTGGATTAAGTGGCTGATTTAAAAAAGTGGAAGACCACCCACTTGGCCGAATTTATCTTAAAGAAAAGTTTAGAACTCCATCCCTCCTCACTCTCTCAAGAACACCTCTCCTTGGCCGAATCATCCTTAGTGTTTCTCACCATTGATCAAGCACAATTTCGGCTAGAAACGAAGAAAGAAGGAAGGAAGCAAGAGGGAAGAAGGCAAGAAGCAAAAGGCAAGAGGAAAGGCAAAGGAAATTGGTAAGAATTCCATACAATTTTGTTTAATAAATTAGATTAAATGGAACATGAATTGGCCATGGAAGGGCCGAATTCATCAAGGACTTAAACCTTGTTTAAAGGTTGTTTAAAATGATAAAAAGATATCATTGGGTTTGGCCACTTTGGATGGCCGAACCCCATGAAATTTATTTGGTGTTTTGATGGTTTTTGGAGGCTAAAAACCATGCAAAAATTATGGAGAATTATATGTGTTTGAGATGCAAGATAAAGGATTATGAATCAGGGATTTAAAGGTCATGATTTGGTCATGTATGGCCGAATTAAGCAATGGTTTAAAATTGTATGATGAGGTTTAAAAGATAGAAAATATGGGCCATAGGGTTCGGCCACTTGTGAGGGCCGAACCCCATGAAATGAGTTGACAAGTTTATGGTTAATGATGATGGTTTTTGACAAATAAAAATCATACAATGTTATGGAATTTTTATGTGAATTAAATGAAGATAAATTTACTGTTTTTGGTTGGCCATTGAATGGCTGAACCATATGTGTATGGTCAAAAGTAATGAACTTAATTTGTGTATGAATGATGGAAGGATTGAGCCAAAGAGAACCATAGGGTTCGACCATGAGTATGGCCGAACCCCACGGACTGTTTTCATGGGGTAATTGAATTAAGATCATGTTGGAATTTAGGTCTTGTATTATGATTTTGTGTTAAGAATCATCTATGCTTAGTTATGAATATAAATTGATGAACCATGTATTAAAGATGGAATGGTTGGAGATAAGAGAACCCCATGGACCACTATATGTCATGTAAATGGAGTTAAGGCCAATAAGTAGGATCAACCAATGTATGGCTGAATCATATTAGTTCTTATGATTAAGATATGTGTATGGTTCCTCAATAAGAATGGCAAGTGAAGCACCCAAGACCAAAAATGGGTGAGGTTCGGCCATGGGGTACGGCCGAACCCCACCAAGTGATTTGAATGGATTAAGAGATCCAAATGGAACTGGTGAGGTTCGGCCATGTTGTATGGCCGAACCCCACTAAGGTGGTTTGGTCATATGGGCTTTAACTATGAAGCAAAATTAAACAAGGGTATGATCAATGGTAAAACCGTAAATACAGGCTATAATGGAATGAAAGATTAAAAGGACATGAAAGAGGGATCAAACTAGGGTGGTATGGTTTGGCCATGTTGTATGGCCGAACCCTACCAAGACATGTTTGAAGTGTGAAATATTTATCAAATGAAAAAGGAAGATTAAATCCCAAGTTAGTGAGGTTCGGCCATGGGTATGGCCGAACCCCACAAGATGATATATGAGACCTAAACTTGATTAGAAATCAAGAAGATTAAGTATTGACTTGCTGTTACATAACAAGGTAATGGAACGTGAACGGCGTGCGAGCCGTGATTAGGTGAAAAAGAACGGACACCGAAGTTAACCTTCAGTAGGTTTCCTACCTACTTGTAACCACTATGATGATTAGTTTTGTCATGATTTTGATAAGATATGTTGTTATTATTATTATGTTTCAATTGGTTTTTGAATCATGAGATTTATGTACATGCTTCATATATTCATTGGCATCTCATGCATGGACATGGGATGATGATTATGGAATGCCTCCTTTGGCGATGAGGGTCCCGCCAGGAGCAGTATCATGATGATGATAATACATTAGTCTCCTTAGGCGATGCAGGTCCCGCCAGGAGAAATGTTATAATGATGAGAAATACATTGGTCTCCTTAGGCGATGCAGGTCCCGCCAGGAGAAATGTTATAATGATGAGAATCACATTGGTCTACTTAGGCGATGAGGGTCCCGCCAGGAGAAATATTATGATGATGAGAGCCACATCGGCCTCCTTAGGCGATGAGGGTCCCGCCAGGAGGAATATCATCAAGAAAAAATGAAAGTGTATTGTGATTTACCTTGAAAATGAGAGTCTCGTCAACTGATGGCTATGTATATGCATGATGGGAGGGACTCATTACATGTGCATATTTACATAGCATTGATTTACCTGTTTTGATGACCACATATATTATGATATATGCTTGTTTTTATATACTAACCATGTGGTAGCCCTAATCGGAAATCCTACTGGGCGCGTTGATCTAACGCCCTAATTCTATCCATAGAGGATAATGCAGGAAATGGAAAAAGGAAAGAGAAGGTCGTGGACCTGGAGGGGAGCCAAGCTTAAGCACTTGATTGATGATTGGGATGTCTTTATTACTGTCTTTTGAGTTATATTTTATGGACATGTAACAGCTAGTAAACTTTGCTATGGTTTGTTTATGGTATTGACAATGGATGTTTGGATTAAGTTATTTAATAATTGACACTTGTACTTGCTATCTATTCAGTCTAATTCCGCAGTTAGTCTAGTTTATTCCGCATAACTTGTTTAGTTCATGTGTGGATTGTTCTCGTGGGTTTAGTCCATGCACACATGGGTGGCCAGTTAAGGGTCAGACTTAGAAAGTCCGAACTTAGCTCGCGTCGTGACGCCGCCCGCTCTTTTCCTGTGTTATTCTATTATTATTTAAAAAAAAAAAAAAATAGACTCTGATTTCACGGAGAGGGCGGGACGTTACAGTTGGTATCAGAGCGAAACGGAAAGTTGAATCATCGAAGTAAGATTAAGACGGTTTCATGTCTCACTTACGGATAAGAATCCCAATTGACCGACTCTTCGGAGTCCGCTGACTGGGGGCCGGATTAATTTACTTTGAGTGACTCAGATTGAACAATCAATCTGAGAACGACAATGAAAGATAGCAAAGTAAAGTATAGTCATCATAACTGGACATATCAAACATAGCAAAGTAGGATGCACTCCGCTGATATCCCCACACTGAGAAACAAACAACAGGAATTTAGAGATTTTCCCAGAAACAAAAGAAAACAAAGTGTGAAGATTTGGCAATTTCCCCAAACACAATGCATGATATGATATATAAAAAATTTCTCGAAACCTAGATTGGTTTTATTAGAACTTCTGTTGATTATTTATGAGTTCTATGTTATGATACAGATATGTCGAGTAACGTGGAGTACACGGAATTGTGGGATAAAGGAACCCTTAGCTGTACAATAGACTTGGTGTCTATTTCCAACAACTCCAGTTTGGAAGTTAATGTGAACTTTCAGGAGGGACCTCTCGAGAAAGATGAAGTGGACTTAGCACTTTTTCCGGAGGATCTTATGGAAGACATTCTTTGGATGATGGAACCTCTCGAGGAAATTGAAGAGGATCTAGCACCTTTACCAGAGGATCCTATGGAAGATGTTCCTATAATAATGGAATCAGTTGGGGAAATAGAGCCTGAAGTTATGTGTGAGTTGTGCAATCAAGATGGGCACTACTGCAGTTATTGTCCCCACCCTCTGGGAGTGGTTTGCCCGGTTTGTGGACTACATGGGCACGGTGAGGCAAGGACTAATGTCCTTATATTGGAAGACCAGGGGTAATACCCTGCTTGACATGTGGAGTATTGGGACACATGTCGATGACATGTCCCGATAATCGCTTCAAGTTTGCTGATGATGCAGGGTCTTCCAAGGAATATTAGGTTAAGAGGTAGAAAAGAAATACAGGGAAAGGGGAATATTTTGTAAGGGTGCATTTTCTTTATAGGGTTTGTTTTAACCCTACCAACCCTTGTACAAAGTTGAAATATGAATATATATAGAATATGCAATTTTATGATTCTATGAGGATTTCTAGCATTTAATGTTGTTGCGAAGAAAACTAAGCCAATAATGTTTTCATGAATTAGGGAAAGATGGCACCATAGAAAAAGATCCCAAAGAATCAGAAGGGAAAGGAGAAAGTATTGCAAATTGGATTAGGTGAAGGGTCTTCAAAAAGGAAGACCCGACAAGACGATCAAGGAAAGGAAAAAGAGATATCTTTCATTCCACATGAAGAGGGGTTATCTCAATTTATAAAGGAGAAAGTTGTACGTGACAAAGATGAGGAAGAACCTCAGCATGGGTCTGAGAAATCACTCCATGATAAGGAGGAAGAGGAGAACAGCAACAGCGGCGTACATACACCAATATCATATGTGCCGCCTGAACTACAAAGCTTGGTACAAGCTGTAGTTACTTCCGTCCTCCAACAACATCTGAATGGAGGTGGAAGCACCAGTGACGCCAGTGACCAGAACATGGTCAGGGACTTCTAACAACAGCGGCCACCTTATTTCAAGGGGAAAGAGGGGGCCTGTTGGAGCAGAGAACTGGCTGAAGAAAATTTCCCAGATATTGACTCTGCTGAACATCAAGAGTCATGCCCACAAGATCCTACTGGCCACGTCACAACTGATAGATGATGCTGGTAAGTGGTGGGAAGTAGTGGAGAAACAACAGGCACTTGTGCCAGAGAGGGAAAGAACTGAAATGACCTGGGAACAATTCTCAGCAACGTTTCTCGATCAATATTTTCTGGAGGAGGAAAAGGAACGTCAGACTCAAGCATTCTTGTCATTGGTACAGGGCTCCATGACAGTAGTTGAGTATCACAGGGAATTCTTGAGTTTATCATGCTATGCGTTCTACATTGTGGACACGGAGTACTGGCGGGCTCTCAAGTTCGAGCGTGGGTTGCGGCCAAACATTAGGGCCAAAGTGGCTATGTTCAAAGCAGCTACGCTGGCGGAAGTGGTCAGGAAAGCTACCATTGTGGAGCAGGAACTGGTGGAGTTTGTACGAATTGACAACCGTCGAGCATCGAGTGGGAGGGGTACTTATCAACCGAACAAGAAGTTCCGACCGAACTTCAGCAGACCCTCGCCATCTGTTGGATCTACTGGGGGCTTTCGCCCCAACCAGCCCTCTCAATCTGTAGTAATCACTCAGGCTTCTAGAGGAGCGGGCAACTGCTACCACTGTGATCAACCGGGTCATCTCTGGAGGGATTGTCCAAAACTCAACAGGCTTTCATACTCTAGAGGATCGTCTCATCCACCAGTCAGACCGGTTAACTCCCGGGGAGGCAGGATGTATAATCGGGCGAGACGGGCTCCCAACCCTACTGAAGCTGGACGATTGTTTACTTTAACTTCTCTAGAAGATGAGGATCATTCAGTGATACAACGTATGGCGGTAGTGAGTAGTTCTTATGCATATGCACTATTTGATTCTGGAGCTTCACACTCCTTTATAGCTGCATCATTTATAACTGCTACCGGTACTCTATTTCAAAAATTAGCTACAACACTTACAATTGTGTCCCCTGTCGGAGACTTGGCATTGGGACTTATATGCACGGCAGTTAACACTGAACTAGTTGGACTCAGATTTGAGTTCAATTATCTGGTGCTTGACATGTCTGAGTATGATATAATATTCGGCATGGATGGGTTGGATAAGTTCTAGGCCAACATTGACTGTTATCGCCGAAGAGTGACATTTTGGTCACCCGAAGGAAAGCAACACGTGGCTTTTGCAGACAAGTAGAGTGGATTGCAGGAAAGGTTGAACCACGTGGTATTGAATAATATCATTATTGTAACACCCCAATTTCTCAATGAAATGGAAAATTACCAAAATGCCCCTGAGTTGTTAAATTAATTATTTTGTGATGTTAAGAAAGGAAATAGTGGGGCCTATTGCTCAAATTAAAATCATATGAGCATGTTATGAATGTTAAGTTTGATTGGTTGGGTAATTTTCATCATTTGGGTCAAAAATGGCTAAATGGGTCAAAGGGCCCAAATGGGACCCATCGGGTCGAAATGGATGATTTGACCGTTTTGTGAATTTAAATTAAATGGGGTTAAGCTTATTTGATTGGAAATCAAGTAGAGAAGAAATGGGTAGGCCTGACCCATATGCAAAAACCGATTACAAATGACCAAAATACCCGTAATTGGGTCATGGAGTCAAAAACGGGTCAAGGAGCCAAAAGTGGACCCAACGGGTCAGGTTGACTAGTTTGACCACGGATGACCGTGTGGGCCCTCAATGGAACTCAAGTGTGAGATAATTCAGCTTGAGTTGGACTGATTTGGAGTGAGTCTAAATTAAGAAAAGAGTTGACTCAAAGATGGAACATTAAATGTGATGAGTTGGGTTGGAATAAAAATATCTTGAGTTGGGTGAGTCAAAATGGAAATCCAAGGGACTGTAAATCAGTAAGTTTAATGGGAATTTGAAGAGGTTGGCTGGTCTCAAACCAACCAAAACAAGTCCCACACGTTGGGGACTTGTTTTGGTGAGTTCCATGGTGAATGGTTAATGTAAATGATGGGTTTGAGGTGAGTTACATAGAAATCTGAATGGCTGCATGGGTAGCTGCCAAGGGGTGCCTTGGAGGGCACCCAATGCCCATCGTTTTGTGCATGAGTTGATGAGGAAGTGGAGGGGTGTTGATGGCTGAAATACAAAACCAATGAACACCATCACTTGGCCAATTTATCATTGCAAAGCCTAAGAT